>BLKR01002635.1:81213-185189 GCA_011170035.1 Teleogryllus occipitalis | reverse complement strand
AATTTTCAGAACATATTAATCATATAAATTATCAGAACAATTAATTAGTCATCTAAACACTGCCTACAAGGTCCATACTAAATTATCTCAAGATGCTAAATAAAATAAGAAAATGATATTTGTCAGAGACACAAAGATTCTGTAACGAGCGTCCATGTACAAATTGCACATTTACTTTACAACAACTAATTAAATTAGAGAGAATGCGCGGTAACCCCCAACCTTTTCCTTTTCTTAGTGTTATTACTCCACAACTTACAATGATCTGCAATTGACAGATGAATTGCGTTGAGAAAGATATCTCCCCACTTCTCTCCATAGCACGTCACAGTTTTTAACTGTTTGACGTAAATAGTATATTATGCAATTAAATGTACTTTTTTTGCACGAATAAGAAAATATTACCGAACGAACGACGTTAAGAGTGAGTTCGGTAATAATTTCGTATGAGTGCAAAAAAGTAACATTATAAACGAGTTGTAAACACTACTTTTTTTGTATAACAGTATTATAAAAATTTAAGGAAGCGAAATCAATTTGAATGTTAAGTAGTAACCTCGGATTCATATTATGACGTCACGAGTGCCACCTAAGCAACCAATTTGTTTACAAATGGCAATTAGGACGAAAGTTACGTTTCAAGTATTATATATTCTTTGCCAAAAGAAATTTTGGAAGAAGCTGCAAACGAAGAAAATGAATGCTGGATGGATGAAAAATATGCAAATTTTGTGTGTGAGGCTGTTGTTCTTTCCTATCTGTCGGAGTAGGTTGGTTAAGTTAGTACAATATCTATATCTATACTAATATATAAAGATAGAAGTGCGTTGTCTTACAGCGCGGTAATCCGAAAATACGAAATTCATTGGAGTTTGAATATGGTTATGTAATGTCCCTGTGTGAACATTTGAAAGAAAGCCGCAACTGATGTGGTAAAGAAAAATATCGTAACGTGACAATGTTCATGCAATGCTGTTTGTCCGTGTTGTATACAAAGTGGCAAGAAATCATTGCGAGTTTGAAAGTGTTTAATAATTGCGGTAGGTTGAGAGAATAAAAAGTACAATAATATACAGTAATGTACAATATATAGATATCGTATACAATCTAAACAACGTCTTTTTACAGAAATTTGTGACAACTGAATTGTTTGACGAAACGAGTGTCACAATTGTCAAAACAGATTACAAATGACAAGAGATGGGCAGTCTACTAAAATTTTGAATCGGCTACTCAGAGACTATCGACTTGCTGAAGTACTCACTCGCCCCATTGAAAATAATACTGCAAGAAGGGGAGAAATGTGAATAATTCTCTAAGTAGTAGGGCAGCTGTTCATTAGGATTCTCAATTCGACTATTTACACATTTCTTAGGTCCAAAATGGTAAAATGGAAAAGATGTTTTCAGTACATCCAGTAACATTTTTTCTTCCATATGGGAAGGAATTTTGAACAGTGGTGTGTAATGATCATTTTGAACAGTGGGTAGGAATGATCATTTACATATTAAGACTAATCTGTACCGTTGTCTGTCATATTAATTGCAGTTGTACTTTTTTCTTCTGTATGTGAAGAAGTTTAGTGCAGTGGTTGGTAATTAAGCAATGATCATTACAATATTAAGACTAATCTGTACAGTTTGTCACTTGCTCCTAATGAATGAATTCTTATATATTTTTCAATAAATAACTGAAAAAAATTAATTTATCTAAAAATATTTTGTCTAAGCAAGTAAAAAATATGGGAGTCCTTTGTTTCTATCATTCAGTACTCATGTTCATATTGGTAAAATGGAAAATGTTTGTATGTTTTCTGTCCACCCAGTAAAAGTTTTTCTTCAATAAGTGAAGGAGTTTTGAGCAGTGGTATGTAATTTAGGAAAATCATTTACATATTAAGACTAATCTGAAGTTTAGTGCTGTGGTTGGAAATTAAGCAATGATCATTTACATATTAAGACTGATTTGTGCTGTTGTTTGGCATATCAATGGCTGCCAATGAATGATTTTATCCATATTTTTCCATAAAATATAAGCAAACCTTAATTTATCTAAAAATATTTGTCTGAGCAAATAAATAAATCTGTTAGCTTTTGGTTTCTATTATTGAGCTCTCACGTTAAAATTGGAAAAATGGAAAATGTTAGAATGTCTTCAGTCCACCCATTAAAATTTTTTCTTCTATGTTTGAAGGAGTTTTGTGCAGTGATATGTATTTTAGGAATGACCATTTACATATTAAGACTGATCTGTAAAGTAGATTGCATATCAATTGCGGTTGTACTTTTTTCTTCTATATGTGAAGAAAGTGTTTAGTGCAGTGGATGATAATTAAATAATGATCATTTATTTATTAAGACTAATATTTGCTGTAGTTTTACATATCAACTGCTCCCAATAATTGAATTCATCCATACTTTTCTATAAAAAATAGGAAGAAATTAATTTATCTAACAAAAAGTTTTTCTGAGCAAATAAATAAATCTGGGAGTTCTGGGTTTCTATCATTCAGCTCTCCTGTACAAATTGGAAAAATGGAAAGTAATTTATGTTTTCGTAAACCCAGTAAAGGTTTTTCTCCAATATGTGATGGATTTCTGTGCAGTGGTATGCTCTCTGAATATGAATCAGTGAAATTGTCGCTGATTCAATCAGTGAGAGCAAAGTCACTGATATCTTCAGTCGAAATATGTAGTTTTGCTGACAATCAGTGAATACGTGAACCTTTTCAAAATGACCGCCAGCATTTCATTGGTTGTCAGTTGGCCGCGCCACTATACCCAGAGAGTATACTAATGACAAGACTGGTCCAGTCATTCACGTGCTGGGTTGTGAATGTATGCAAAATCGCACGGCAGAGCCAGTGGAATAGAGGTTTCCTGCGAGAAAACTGACCTGTGTCTGAAGATTGTTTTAATTGCATTAGGTAAGTAGTTTTCGCTTTTCTGTGACTCGTCTTGTTGATAACTGTGAGACGTTTTATTTTATGAGCATTTGTCCATACTAAGAAATAGGTTATGAACAAGTTGTTAATATCACGTATTTGTTTTTGTTATAAAATTGGAAACTTCTTATGTAACTTAAGAGTTTTAATGTAACTGTTTGGTGATACAGTGTGAAATATCTGACGTGCAATGGATAATTTCGTTTATGAAATTTGTAAAAAGTCCAAAATGCTCTCGATTACACCACAGCAGAGCCGGGCATGCCAGCAAACTAATAACTCATTCTTTGGTTTTTCCAATTTAGTTTGACACCAGTCCAGGAGTGGAGTTTTGAAGAAGTGTAAGAGAAAGTGCTGGAGCTAACTGGGGACTCTAACAATGTGAATATTTTGAAAGGTATTTTAATTTGCCAAAGACGGCTGTAATACTGATTTATTTTGATCAGTGTTCCTTGCTTTCCTTAGTCACTAAACACATTATATTTTACTCATTTACATGGCAAGGCTAGTTTGGCAGAGGAGTGGGAGTGCAGAAGGTACATCAAAGCCATTCCTGAGGTTCCCAATCCAGACCTCATAATAATTCTGCCAGTTAGTATGATCTTGTATGTAATCTGAAAATAAAGTAACCATTTTTTCCTTGCATAACTTCTTGACCTATCTTTTTTCTGTTTTAGGAGGGCTCTAATTTGCATCTGGAGGAATTGGAAAGGAGAAAAACCTTCAAGAAAAATTCCAGCAATATTTGATATGGGTGAAAGGATAGAAAAACTATTCGTGTTTTGTTCAGGGTGATGGTTGGTTTTAACATCTGCCCTTTTTTAATAATAATAATAATAATAATAATAATAATAATAATAATAATAATAATAATAATAAAATATTCCTTCACCCATTGCAGCATTTGACTTACTGTTTAAATTAATATTTACAACAAATTTGGCATACTCAACATCATTAGCAATTTTTTTTCATTTTTAGCAGTATATAATGATTATATCCTTCAAATATTTAATTTGAAATAAAAACTCATTTGGGTTTCTGTAATAAACCCCCCCTTCTGGGAAATGAACAATGCTTTTGCAATTGTTCAATTATCATAACCTTCTACCATTGGAGTTAGTTTTGTTATATCATAGAAATTTGATTCTTTGGTTCTGTGTCCGGTATTGACTTTAAGATTTTCCCAATATTGAGGATGGCCCAATTCTCAATTCATCTAATTTCTTCCTATTCAGGTGATTTTCATGTTCTATGTACACAAGATCTCCCTTTTTAATTCAATTTGTCTCCTGTGTAGGTTGAATATTTTTTTGTTGTCATTATGAAGTTTTATTGTATTCTTGAGTGCTATTTTCCTCTCTCTTTCTAAATCTTCGGCTGTGCATTTTATTTTTAATTCATGCGGTAGGATATTTATGGTTTTACCCTCTAGCAAGTATTTTGTTGAGAATTTTGTCACTGTATGCTCTGTCTCGTATTTCTCCACAGCTTTTTTCACAATAGTTGTCCATAGCAATAGCAGCCTCTTTGTTAGTTTCATTCATAATACATCTTATTTTATTCACTAAAGTCTGGTTTAATCTTTCATTGAGACCATTGGAGAAAGGCGCATCTATGGCAGTAAAAATCAATTTTATTTTTTTCTTTACTTTGAATTGTTTTAATTCTTTTGAATTTATTCCTGGATATTGATCCGTTAGTACCATCTGGACATAATGGTATTTTGTTACTTCCTCAGTTAGTTTTATGAAGTCATCAGCGTTTTGATTTTTTGATGTTAAAATATAAGCATATCTTGTGAAATGGTCGACCAGTAGGTGTAGGTATTTTTTTGTTGACCGGGATCCTCCATAACCTCCGATGGTATCCATAGAAACTATCTTGAATGGGTACATTGCTCAACCTAGGTGTGACATTAATCCACGTTATGATTTTCTTCATGATTTATTCTTTAAGTAGATGTCACAAGTTTCACAAATCTTCTCTATGTTTATGTTTATATTTTTCGTTGTAAAGAATGGTGTTACTTTATTTATCATCTGCACTCTTCCCAGGTGACAATAAGTATTGTGTACATATTTTAGTAATATTTTACTAAATTCTTCTGATAATGAGAGTTTTTCTCTTCTTTGAAATTTTTATAATAAATTTAATTTTAGAATATTAGTTTTTTCTTATTGTTTTTTAGTTTTGTGCATCTTCTTTGATCCTTTTTTATGTCTTCTAATTTCACTAGGTCTACTATTTTTAATATGTCATCTGAATTTTCATCAGGCTCTAGAGCTGGATGCCTGTTTAAACAGTCTGCCTCTAGGTTTAATTTTCTAGGATTATATTTAACTTTAAAATTGTATTGGGACAGATAGTATGTCAAATCACCCAGTTCTTAATCTGTTATTGCTTTTATATTTAAATTTTTTAAAGGTTTATGATTGGAGTGTACCAAAAATTCTCTTCCAAGTAACCAATGTTGCCAATATATCACAACCTTTTTTATTGCCAAGCACTCAAGGTAAATTGCTTTTTTTTTCCTTTTGAGCTTCACTCACTTTTTCAAAAAATATGCGACTGGCTTATTATCCCCATTTTTGTCCTTGGTTTAGTACAGCTCCGATTTCTTTTATGCGTGCGTTCTTTTTCCAATTGTTCCATTCTGATTCTACTGTATTTTTCAAAATCATACTTGAGTACCAATCTGCGCTTGCATTGTCAAGGGAAAATTTTAGAATTTCTCTTCCACAAAACAGCGTTCACACTCTTTTTCAAACTCGTTTATCCATTGGCATGCGTTTGAGTTTCTTCCATTAAATATCTATCTATATATTTAAAAAAATAAAGCATTCTGCCATGGCTTTGTTTGGAGCTTCTACTGAATTGATTGTAATATTTTTTCCTTTAAATGAAATAATGTGATCCCTAGATGTGTTATCAGGGATTGTGTTGATTCACCAACATTTACGGTGTAAATTAATTAATTAAATCATTCTTTAATACTACGCTTATCAGTAGTCAATTGTTTTCTTCAAAAATGCTGTTTCAAAATCGATTATATGAAACGCTAGATGCGAGTCCAAGCTGCTTGATGTTATGTTTTGATTGTTGAGATTTGTTTACAATTCGTCACGGTTTTGTTTCAGTGTAATAATTGCATTGTGGCTTTGACAGTTTGCATGTATTTGCTTTTGTGATGTATTTTTTAGAGAACATTCGGACAGTGGGTTTTGCTCAGTTGTACTGAAGTAGTGAAGTTGTTCACAGGTTATGTCGAATTCCGAATAGTTGTCCATGCGCCCCCAAAGAAGCAAACGTACACTGGACGCAGAGAATGAGAAAGTCAGCGCAGAAAATGTCAGTTTTGTTCTGCTTTGTACTTCCCATGCGAGAGAAATTCTGCAAACGTGTTTACTCTGTGTTGCTTAAATTGGAAAGTAAGTTTACCTTCAAGCAATATGCCAGAAGTAATCAAATGACACATCAAAAAACTTTAGAAATAATATTGATGGACAACATAACCTCCAAATCAACATTGTAAATAAATAAACATTTTTATGTAAAATCTATTGATAATAATTAATTTAATTACAGCAATTCAATATCCGTCAGTATAATAGTGCTCTTTCTTTTGTGTCATATCGTGTATTATTGGAATATGTGGGCCATTTTGCATTGCCACCTGGTCATGGACCATACGTGTTCAAAATTTTGGGAACTACACATCACAGAATTTCTTCGTTATAACCCGAAGATCCAAACAATGCAACATATTGTGAACATTAGTCTGGGCACAGTATTTTACATTTATCTAAGATCTCACCGTCAAATGTTGACGGGTTCTCACTAGTATTAATAAAATCATTGACAATTTTTCTCAAATTTTTTACTTCAGATATTTGTTGCTTATCTTCTAAAACTTTCTTTAAAAGTTTCTCAATTGTTTCATCTGAGGTACTCGGGTAGATTTTTCAACTTTTTCCTCTGTAATCTCTTCTATGTAGTAGTTGTAAAATTGCAAATTTTCCTCTTCATCCAAATATACTTTTGATAGATTTTCTGATAAAGAAATCCAGACTTTGATGTCTCTTTTTTAAAAGTATTTCTTACCTTACCAAATATTTGTGTTGTAATTAGCTCCTTGTGAAGATTTGTGTTTTGGAGTTCATCTGGTAAGCCATTTAAAGTTTTTACCTCAAGTGAATTAATAGCTTAGAACTTGCTCTTCTTGACACATGCCATCATTCATCAATTGTATTCCTGTCTTTGAAATCAGTGGCCAGGTGCCTCCATTGCGGTGTCAGGTATCAGTCATTTGTTCGGTAGCATGGCAGATTCAAATTTTTAGGAAACGACACACAATAGTCTTTGTTTTCTTTATACACATATATATGTGTATATATACATGTGTATACATATATATGTACATAGAAACAAAGGCATGCAGTGCTGTTAACATTTCCAATTTTAAGCTTGGCAATGCTGCCGATTTTAATTATGAAAATTATAATTAGCAGAGGAAGCTGATTAAGTTGCCCTAAAACTTGCCAAATACTTGTAATAATATCAAATGTTTATTTGTATTTTTACTTTAAAAATTTTGACATTTAATGTTCTCTATTTATTTTTATTGTAAAATTCACATAAAAATCCATTGAAATGTATTTATACACATTTAAATTATAAGAGGATTATAATTCTTTCACTACTTTCTTCCAACTTTCTTTTCATAATTTGTTGTATTGTCACCAAAATGTCAATAATATGTACATAAAATAAAGAGTGTTAACTGCAGGCCAATTTTTCTCTTTAGTGAGTTTTGAAAAGTTCCTGAACATGGTTTTCTTCTGTTGTATGTTTTTCATTGGTTTAAATAAAGACTGTATTCACCTATCTCACTTAAAAAGGCAGTATCTACGCAACGCGCCAGCTGTGTGGTTACCCAACCGAAAAGCTCTATCTTCCCCGTGTTAAATCGAAGGACTAAGGAGTAAAAACAATAACTTCATTAATAGAACCAAGAGCGTGGTGCAATTCCTGACAAGGCACCAGACACCGGAGAGAGCGCCATTTGGACGCCCTTTCGTTTCAAAATGATTTCATATACATCGCTATTGCTGCAATATCTTCAATAATGAATGTTTTAAAAGGAAAATGTATATTCCTAAGATACGAGATCTTTTTCATTTTCTGGGGGTTGTGCAACCTAAGCGCGAGCCGCCACTGCTGGGATAGCAATGCAATATTTCACTGATTCAATATTTCACTGATTCAAGTTTCACTGATTGTAGTTTCACTGATTCAAGCAGTGAAGTTTCACTGATTCAAAAAGTGGTCCCGATTTTCACTGATTCATTCAGTTCAGTTCGCTGATTGTCGGTGGTCGGATTTTAACTACCACAATCAGTGCATAGTCACCGTCAATCAGTGGCTTTTCACTGATTCAAATTGAGAGAGTGTAATTTAGGAATGATCATTTACATATTAAGAGTAATCTGTAAAGTTGTTTTGCATATCAATTGCTCCCAATGAATGAGTTCATTCATATTTTTCTAAAAAATAAGCAAAATTTAACTTGTCAAAAAATATTTCTGTGTAAGCAAATAATATCTGGGAGTCATTGGTTTCTATTATTCGTATTTCAGGATCCATAATCTCTATCACTTGAGATAAAATAATGATGCTTATATTGTTTTGTTATGCGGTCAGTGCATTGTCAATTTATTATTTACACATAATGTACTGTTGGTGAATCATTAGTTTGCTAATGTATCAGTTGTATGATGAATTGATTTACCTGAACAAATAAGTTTTGTACTAGATGTTACTAGCACATAGGACATTGATTGATTGATTGATTGATTTTTTCGTGTTTCCGGGCGCGTCAACTGCTCTGGTCATTAGTCCCGTTAGTGTAGTGGATTTTTTTTCTCGGAAGATGGCGGTGATTCCCCCCCTGGATGGCGAGATCCGGCGCCGACCTACCGTCGGCTAGTGGGGTTTCCCCCAAATCAGGACTCTCCCACCAGCGGGGCACCGCCCCAGCCGGGACAAGCTCTAAGCTCCCGACCGGTCTCCAGGAATATGTGGTAGTGTAGTGCATGTTAATGTAAGTGTGTGTGTGTGTGAGGAGAGAGGATAGGACAAGGAAGAGGAAGGACATATCGCGCGCGGTCCGTGGTCCGTTTGGAAGGGTACTGCTCCGGCATTCTCCTGGTGTTGATCGGAGAAACCACGGAAAACTACCGATCAGAGCAGCCGGCCGCTACAATTCTCCTCCTAGCTGAAAAGCTAGTGTCGAAAATCCTGCCGCCGTCAGGACTCGACCCTAGGACCTCCCGGTCAGAGGCGCTGCAGACATAGGACATTAAAGATATATATTTTTGTCGTCTTTAGAATTATAAAAACTGGTGATTATGTCTCAGAATAGACACAAATATTTTCATTTATTTTTATGATTATGATTCATCAATTACGTTATGTCATGTATAACTATTACTCCGGATCTACCTACTACCGTACCCGTGCATGAACTTCCGCATGTTATACTCAGCTTAAAACAGTAAGTCCCTTCAAGGTCACGAGTTGACAGATCAATTTCAAAACATTCTTTATGAATACAATAGAAGTATAAAAATAGGATAAGTTTTACAACGTGACAATTTATTGATAGTGTTGGAATATTATATAAAACTCCACAAAAATTATATATGAGTCTACAAGTATTTTATTTTGTAGTTTAGATTAGTTTATTGTTTTTAGTTATAAAATGAATGTTTAGAAGTTGGAACTGTAAATTTTAAAAAATGTCATTTTTTGTGGAAAAGTGAGAGAGGTAGTCCGGAAATTTTCAATTGGGGGTCAAGAGGACAGCTATCGTGGCGTGGCCTAGCAGAATATTGCAGAGGGTAGGGCGGAGAAGGGATTCAATGGAAGAGATAGAGGTAGGTCCCGCCGCAGGCCATGAAAAGATTAAATTCCTCTTCCTGTATAATAATTTACTGTAATAAATGCCCGAGCAACGCCGGGTACTTCAGCTAGTGCTAGAATAAAAACGGTAGTTATGAAGCATGATTCTTTAAACATTAAGTCCACAGTGTGTAAAGCGTCTACCTTATGGTGAACATATTCAAAATTAAAGGCAATGTGTAAATGTGTTCGTTTAAGAGGTCATCCGCGACGTTTTTCGCCGATAATGGTGATGATATTACTGCACTTACATCTCACGGAGGGTGGCGATCTTCAAATATAGCTGAATCTTACGTTGAAGAATCAGTGAATAATAAGATTTACATTGCAACAAGATATTGGTTAGTGCAGAAAGTAAAGAAAAAATATGCATTTTGGAATTAAATACATCTTCTGGAGTGTCTTTGACAAATTTATGCAACTGTACTATTAATATTCATATTCATAAAAAATAATTAAATGTTCTTTGTTATTATTGTTAAATATTATCGAATAACAGCAACATGTAATTTTAAAGTAGTAGTAAGTTCATAAATTAGATTTTAGAAGTGCAAGTTTTTTCACAATATATTTGATTTTATTGCGAACACAGAATCTATTTACATGGTACAACTCACTGCCTTCGTTATACTCCATAAGTGATGATAAATGGGGGCTGTGACTATTATGTCAGTGATGACTCTTATTTCGTGCAGAAATAGCGATGACGTAATGATTCGTAACATAATATGCCATATTGTGAAGGATTTTGCTAATGGAAAAGGGTTGTTTTTAATGCTGGTATACAAAAAAAAAAAAAATAGATCTCTGAATTTAATAATGTATTCGATGTATGATGTATTCGAAAAACTATTTGAACTTTTGCTATTTTCAAAATTTCAAAGGCTTTAATGAAAATCGGACATTTACCATATTTATAAATACACTTTACTATTTTCGCTCCAAAAATGTATTAAAAAAAGTCTAGCAATTTTTCAGAAAATTTTGAGAATGTCAAAGGTAGTTGATGTAAATACCACCAAAAATTAAATCTCTTAATAAATCCACGGAACGACACAGCTTGATATTACTCCTCACTATTTACTATGTTTCAGTTCAAAAGCTTCTAATACAACAGCGTTATGCATGATCCATCCATCCAGATAAATGATACCGATTATCGGGTGCAAAATTTTCTTGTACCACTCCTCGCTACCTGCACCAATGTTAACCATCTTTGGAGCAGCACTCAAAGACCTTAACCATAACATATGTGCCAGTGGCGAAACCTGAATACTATTTTAAGTATACCGCTCTTAATGGAAGCTACCGTTGTCTTTTATTTTAAGCTTTTCTGAAATCCCAATGCTATGAAATTCCGTCCTTAATAATTGTTCTATAAGACAATTATGCAAACCACTAACTTCTAGATCATTAACACGCTCCATTTTCACAAAAACTTGAGAGAAGCGTAACTTACGAACGACCAGAGAAAGACTGTTCACCGCAATATTTTGCGGCGCCTCCTGACCGTCTAAACGCGCATCCTCCCCTCCCCCCGCCCTTGAAACATTTGGAGCCCTTGGTTATCGCGGTTGGCAAGCGGTTCCTCCGCATGCGCTAGCGAATTCTCTGGACAGCATTAAGAACTGTTTGAAACTTTTCACTTTAGCGCTTTCGGTTGCGGAAGACCGACTGGCTCTAGGTGGAAAAGCAAGATTTTTTCGCATTCGTTTTAAAGCTTTCAAAATCTCCATAACTTTTCAGAGAATTACCAAACTTACGAAATATTTATTATACACTTCGAATTACTTGGTATACCGGCGGTATACGCGGAGTATCGGAGAATTCGCCACTGATATGTGCGAAGTTACATAGCAAATGAACCTTAAACGCGAATTTTACGACTAAAACGTCGAAAACTAGTTGTGGTACAACAAATAATTTGTCACATTATTTGTAACGGTTCCGATTTTCGAAAATTAAGTGTTCATTGAAAATGAGACCTTTGGCATTTTTTAAGCAGCCTTTATTATATCCGTGGAAAAATTTAAACAAAAAAATCTCTCGCTTGGTAAATATTTACAATAAAGACATGTTATACTTCTTTGCATTTGTGAGTACAAAGGTTTTAAATGATATCTTATGAAGTTTTCCCGAAAACTAAAAATTTTTCTGTGAAAATTACTTCAAAATTGCTCATTTTCAGATACCATAATTGCTTTTTTTCGAAAACGGTTCCAATTTTATTTTTTAATTTTTTTGTACGGATGCACTGAATGATATGACATAAATGCCATTTTGATGTCTTATTTTCCTGTTTCAAAATTATTCAAATGTGACATTCCACTTTCCACTTTCATGTATTAAAAAATTATACAAATGTAATTTTTGTTCTATATTAGTGATACCAGGAGATTTTTCCTTAATGAAATCCGTTCTAAAACTTTGATCTCTAAATAAAGTAACGTACAATTTTTGAAATTAGTGGTAATAGAACAGCTCATACTCTCTCGCATTATTCAGAACTTTCTGAATTCTCGAAAATTAATTAAATGGAAAGGAAACTGTGCTGCGTAAGTGCTTTGCTTTCAAAATAATGGTTGTTAAATGTAAAACTAGTGGTGCCACAAAATGACACAAGTCTTCTTCGTGCTAGTTACTTTCATATTTGTTGGGACTGCATAAGTGTTTCACTTTTCCCCCACCTTCTTTCTTCCTAGCTGCTACCTATCGGCGCACGGTGGGCTAGAATCCAAAAAGCTGGCCATAATATAAAGAGGTGTTCAATTTGTACCAAAGTTAGTATGTAAAGGTTATCGAAGTTAGTGATTAAGAATATGATATCAAAAAGTAAAAAACAAAAAAAAAATGGCGGATCCAAGATGGTTGGCAAATATTGATAAAAGTCATTTTATTCATATAAAAGTATTTTTGGGGGGAATTAACGAGGTTGCTAACAAGATAATGAGTTCAAACATTTAAAAGACCAAAAGGGCGGATTCCATATGGTGGACAAAAATTGATAAATGTCTTTTTATTAATATAAAAGTCAATAGTTAGGGATTTTTTTTTAAATTGGT
This sequence comes from Teleogryllus occipitalis, assembly GCA_011170035.1. Taxonomy (NCBI): domain Eukaryota; kingdom Metazoa; phylum Arthropoda; class Insecta; order Orthoptera; family Gryllidae; genus Teleogryllus; species Teleogryllus occipitalis. The sequence goes on along the minus strand of BLKR01002635.1, from coordinate 172,220 downwards.
TATTTAAGGTCGCATCAACATCTAGGTCATTAGCGACCACTATTGCTGTTAACGGTATGGTAACAATGAGACGAAACGATATGGTGATGATAGGGGGTGTAAGGACGAACACAAATACAACCATGCCCGAGGCGTGACTCGAACCCGCGACCCTTCGGTCCGAGATCACTACGAAACTACTGCCTTAGCGATCTCGGCCACCGGGCCGACTATAGTTAGGGATTGTTGTAGTTAATGGTTAAAAAATCTCAAAAAGTAGAAAGCTCGAAAAAAGAAGTAAATAAAGGATAAAATATTGTAATAATTACAAAAATTAATTTTATTTCCATTACAATTATTAATTTAGTAAATTGTTTTTAACTATAATTAGAAGTTGTCGTTTTTATCTGCATCATTATCTTCTGCTTTTTCAACTGAATCATCATCTTCAAAGAGTGTTTCCTCATCATCTGCATCGGAATCTTCACAATCTTCCGCCATAGAAACTATGAGGGCAACGGCTTCTGCCGACACAATACAGTTTTTCTGGTGATGATTTGCGTTGAGAAGAAACGTAGGGATTTGTGGTTGCCGAGAATCTCCTGAAATCGTCATCCATACCCTTAACTCTGGAAAACTTTCGAGAAAAGCCCAGGTGATATTGCTTTATCAACTTATTAGTTGATTCTTGAGTATCCTCCGAAAGTTAACCGATGGGTAAAACGGCCGAAGAAATAATGTCTGGTCCGTGGATAAATAATCTACAGACTGCTGTTGGCATGTTGTACCAGAGGTATTCTTTGAAGTAGTGTCTGTCACTTGCATAAAATATAAACAAAATATTCAGTTTAATATAAGAAACCGGAATGCAATCAATGCTTCTAGGCATCGACTACAATTTAAATTGAACAAATGTAGTTCATAATTAATTGGTTTTACTGTCGTTTTTCAAGATGTCCCAATAACATTTTGCAAATGTTGCTTAAGACGTGACTCAAAGTCGGAATCGATACTAGTCGGTGGATTTGAAGGTTAATTAACAAATCAACAAAGAAAAGGGAATGTTGTGGAATTCGTAACTTATCTCTGTTTTTTAAGCACATTTTACTGTTTTCTCGTGAATTTAGCGGTATTAAGTACATTTTCAAAAAAAAAAAACATGCATAATTAACGATATAATAATGTAAATGTTTTAATTAGAACATATTGCCTGGAAAACCTTTCATATTGAAAATATTCGCGTTACTTACACAGATCACAAATATTTATATTCAACGACAAAACTATTTTGTAGCCTGAGTGGCTCCATGCACTGCTAACAAAGAATTGTCAAGTTTGAACTCGAATACAACGAATTAAATGAACCGCTCAAAACCCACACAACCGGCATTCAGTAGTCCCAGCATTACTGTACCCAACTGATAGTCAAAAATTCCCATCTAGAAACTTCTTTTTTTCCTTTTTTATTTTCTCACGTTCTCAGTAGTAAATTACATCCTCTAAGATGTGTAGTCAGAATCATTGGTTTGATGGTCCTTAATACCGAAAAGCGATTGACAGCAAAACGTCTGTCTCTTAGTCAGTCCGCCAGTCAGTCCGTCAGTCAGACCGTCAGTCAGTCATTTAATCAGTCGGTCATTCGTCAGTCAGTCAGTCTGTCAGTCCGAAGGTCCGTCCGTTCGTCTGTAGTCAACGCTTGCGAATAACTAGAGCCGATTTTCTCCGAAATTGGTTTTCCCTGATCGATTTGAACGAACTCCAGGCTTTCGGAGTTTCAAATGGATATTTTGTTTTTTGAAGGTATGAAGCCTCAACAATAGTTGCATCAAATTTTCAAAATAGTGCCATATTTTCAAAAGTTTCTCAAAAATGCCATTGAATTTTAGATAAACTTTGTTCTCGGATAGCGTAAAAGAATCTTAAGAGAATTCAGGTCTCATGTTCGTTGAAATCCCTGATTTTTCGAAAATTGCAAAAGTGAAATGAACTGTTACGAGTGTTTATATACTCTAGCCGTACGTATCATGTCTTTGGTGTAGCGCTCCGTGAATGATGAGTTCGGGTAAGAGGAAACTCTCGACATTGCAAGAGCATATGATGTGTTAGAGAGCGTAGGAAAAATGATAGTCCACACAAATTGTGAAAAAATTGGGATTAAGAAGACACAAGTAAATACCATTTTTAGAGAGAAACATATTATGAACAAATGGTTGCAAGGCAACTCTTCACTCTCCAAATGAAGGGCTGGTATAAATGGGAACGAAAGAGGAAACGAACTCATATGGGAATAGTTCGTCGCAACGCGGGCAAAGAACATGCCGATTCCAGGCCGCATATTACAAACCAAATCTATTGAATCGCTCGTAGGTTAGGCAAGAGTGATTTTAAAGCTCCAAATGGATGGCTGGACTCGTTCAAGAAGAGAGATTAAGTACCTCGCAAGACTGTATGAGGTGAAGCAAAAGACAGCGATCACAATGCAGCAGGTGAGTGGCTGAAAAGAATTCCAGAGATCACATTTGGGTACAAGGAAATGGACAATTTTAACAGCGACAAAACTGTGCGTTTTTTTTTATAATGGTTCCTACAAAAACTCTGACTGTAAGGCGAAATGAATGTGTCGGTGGAAAATTAAGTGAAGAACGCCTTACTACATTGCTCTGCTACAACGCAAAAGGACAATCTGAACGACCATTGGCCATTGGAAAGGCATTGAAATCACGTTGCTTCAAAATTTATATATCCTGACCTTCCAGTTCAATGAAAGGCGAACAAGAAAGCTTGGGTGACAGCGGTTATTATGGAAGAATGGTTACGGGGAGTAGATGTTCAAATGGTAAACCAAAAGAGAAAATTTCTGTTATTTCTCGACAATGCAACTTGCCATTCACATGTTTCCTTAATGTAAAGTTGTGTTGATTACCTGGGGATAACACCTCTCTGACTCAACCCCTCCACCAAGCCATCACTTACGCCTTTAAATTACAGTACAGATCCTTACTTATACAATTTTTACTTGCCCATGTAGACGAATGTGATTCCGTGACACAGATGACAAAATCTATCACTGTTTTAACCCTGTCCATTGGATACCAAAATCATGTAAAGAATTGCGCCCGTCGACGGTCATAAATTGCTTCCGTCAAGGAGAATCCTGCATGCAGGTTGGAAGAAGTAGTACAGAAGAGAGCGTTGCTGAGACTACCGTTTTCAGGACATGTTAAATAAAGTGAACCTGCGGGAACTACCCGCACAATATGTCAATTGTGATGAGCAAGTGCAAGCGGAGGATAAACACTGCTGGTGTGATTATTTGAGTTCCGGAAGACAAAATATACCGGCCGGGGAAGACGAAAGTTCGGGAGAGGAAGAAGCAACGAAATCAGAAAATCCCATCAAAACAAATCGTAATGCATTTATACAAATAAATAACTTAAAGGAATTTTTTGCTTCACGTATTTAAAATGAATAAAATGATAAATACACTGATTGCAATGTGTGCCGAGGCCGAAAAAGAAACGTAAATAAAGAAGAAAACAAAACAAACATCATTGTTAGATTATTTTCATTGAGGGTTTTTAGAGAGATATATGTAAACTATTTCAAAAAGTTATGCATGTTTATTATGCATGTTATGCATATACTTCTGCAGCTTGTAATTTAATTACATTAAAAAGCTGCAAATAAGAATTTTGAAGAATATTTAAATGTTTTCACATTTTGAATAGATTAATAACTAGCGTACCCGTGCGAGAACTCTCACATGTTTAATTCCACCCTCTTCCCTATCTTTCCTTTTCCATATTAAGAGGGAATGAAACATGTTTATTTGTTGAAAAAATTAAAAAGATAACTTTCAAGGTACTTATAAAATGTAAAATAAAGAATAATGAAATTGATGTTAGAAACAAATTTTTAATAAAGATTTATTCAATATTACAGACTTGTTCTTGGAACAATTCACAACACTTCCTTAAAAACAACATTTAAAGTAATTATACAATCTTCCTTGGCAGTTATCTTTTCGTTTTCCTTGATAGCCACAAAAATATTACAAAAGCTTTTTAATCTCGAGAAAGCTACTTAAAGTTGTTCATGCGAAAATACAGGATCGGGCAAGCATAACCTAACTCTTTGGAATATTATTTGACTTCATTACCGAACTGAGAGGTACACCCATACAATTGAATCGCCTATAATCTCAAGTAATTAGTTTCATTTCACATACAATTGCATATTATTCACGTCTCTGAACAGGTGGTGTTCGTCTCGAGAAACTCTGAATCAGCAAACTATAATAGAATGTTCAAGAAGCTCTCGTCTTACAGTGCGAGGAACGTTTCTTTGTGGTCTTCGGCTTCAAACTTCCAGATTTTAAGACCCTAGAACGCGTCGTTTAGGAGTTACTCAACCGAATAGATTTTAATAATGCTGCCCGAGTGTTGCGTGTCTTTTTGACGAAGAACATTAAAAGATATAAGAGCCCCCTTTCCATCATAGTTTGATTTAGTTTCTAATCTCACTAATAATGCTGTTTTCCAATAAGACCATTTCATCTGCTGAAAACGCTCTGACAAGTGTTTGCTGGAATGCCAAAAGCATAATTTCTTCGACTATCTTGCAAAAGGTAAAACTATTAATGGGAATTATGCAAGTCTTCTGGACCAACTGGATGAAATAATTTGTGAGAAGGGGTCTGGATTGAAAAAGAAAAAAATCATTTTTCTTCGAGACAATGCACCAGCTCACAAAGGAGCTTTGGCAATGGGATAACTGAGGAATTTGAAATATGAATTATTGGAATATCCACTCTATTCACCAGATTTGGCACCCTGTGACTTCCACCTAATTCCACATCTAAAAGGAAGTTCTGGCTGGAAAACGTTTTGAGCCCAATGAAGTCGTGGCCGCCGTAGATGTGCATTTTGTAGATTCACAATACATCTTCCAGATGCGCACTTCAATAATGGAATCTACTCGGTGGAAACATGTTGGACAAAGTGTGCTGACCTTAAAGGGAACTATGTAAAAAAATAAATGCAATTTTAAACATTTTTTCACTGCGAGGACGAGATCTTTTCACCTCGCCCTCGCACATCTATCACTCAGATCCTTTGCTTGGTCGATGTCAGCCCTACCTTTTAAACATTCAAATCAGTATGATGCAATCGACGCCCTCTCTGGTGGTTTGTATAAGAATGTGTACGCGCGCGCATGCGGGTGTGTGTGTAAAAACAAATACCTTCAAAAATTTCGTCCCGCTGGGCACATTTCAAACACGAAAAATATTAAGATTAGAATACCAAAGCTAATTTATGTGTAAGTATTAGAACGAAATTCCTGCTGAAAGTAATGTAAAAAACAATCTACAGAAACAATAAATTTCATTTTACTAATATTGTTATGCCCCAATGCCAATGAATAAGAACCAATATAGATAGAATACTACAAAGAACAATGTACGAGAGAGGGGCGACGTAAGTAATAGTCTTTTGCGTTAAAGTAATAGTCTTTTGCGTTCATATTGAAAGTATTTTTTTTAAACTCGGTCAACTTAAGTTACTTTTTTGCTTTTGATTAATACTGAAATGAGTTGCAAAATTTTTAAATTTGAGGCAATTTTTTGGAGAAATTTTACATAACTTCGGATATGACCCTTACGCCAGTGCGCAAAGGGTTCGTTTCGAATATCCGTAACCGCAATATCTACGGTTTACTAAAAGCGATAAAGCAACATACCGTGGAATGGGCGGAAGTTCGGCATTTGGGAGGCAGCAGTCGCCATTCTAGCGTCTCAGAGTTACACAACTGTGTCTATTTCTCAACGAAATGTTCGCAGAAGAACGGTTAAGAGCGTCTGCCAGCAATCACAGCTGATCCGATCCTTAGTGTCCGTTGGCTCGTCCCATCGTCTTCTTGTTGGAAGCCTGTTGGATTATGCGATAGAATGTAATTCAACTGCATTGCGCTTTGCATTCTAGAGCACATAATATCGCCCGAAACTTTTCACAGTCGCTTTGTAAATTTGACCTTTCTACGTGGACACAAAGAACAGCATGGCAGTTACGGTGCCCGAAAAACAGGGCGGAGATTGCGCGGATGGGATCTCGCCAAAATAGACCGCTTAATTAGTTACGGTTAAAAACTTCACAATCCAGTATTATGTTCCAATTTGCATGTTACTTTCTTGTAATTAGCAGACTATTTCAACGCGGCTGAATTGAAGTTGTACACTGAAACATTCGCAAGCTCTTGAAGAATCGCTAGAGTGCGTGAAATTTGTTTCGCTTCTGCCTTAGAATAATTTATCGCATTATTTCTTAATAATTTTCATTCGAAATTTGAAAGGATTCTTCTCCGAAAGTGTAGTTTTCTGGAGTGAAAAGTAATGCAATTGAAACGAATATACTATACAGCCAAATCTATACAGTTCAACAGTATCCAAATAGCAAACGTGTACATTGATTCGTATATTTGCGAAAATATACACTTAATTATAAATCTAAGATTTACGAAGAAGAATGTGAATTCGGTATCAAAAAGATCATTCTTAAGAGTAAGTATTACAGTATGTAATATTGTCTCAGAGAATTACAATGCCCGTGGTTGCGTGTATTAATTCTTTAAACGACTATATTGCCTCTTACAATTCTTTTCATTTATGTAGAAACAGGTTCTACTGAAATCTGCCGGCGCTGCTCTTGCTTTCATCGGTTTCAGCTAATGAAGTTATTTCGAGACGGCCTCCGCCGCGGGCGGGCGTCTCCAAGCCCTCGCCTCCTGCGTGCCATGAGCTGACCGGGGTCTGAACTGCGGGGGCCCGGGTTCGGTTCGAGCGAGGGCCTCGGCGCGCGCGAATCCCCCAAACAAAGAGGAGGCTGCGGCCGCGGGCGGCCAGGCAGGCCGCTGGACCAGACGGCGGCGGCGACGGGCAGGCGGGCGGGGTCGGGTCGTTGACCTCGCCGCGGGAAGGAGCGCAGTCGGATATAGAGACCGCGGAGAAAGAGAGGGAAGGCAGACGAGACGCGGAGTACGAGAAGAGCGCGACGCAGGGCAGAGGCAGAGAGGTAACGGAGGTGGAAGAAAAGAGAGAGGGAGACAGCGTGCGCGAAGCGGGTGCACTCACACTCGCGCTTTTTGCACAGTCGCCCGCCGCCACAGGCCGGCTCGCAAGTCGCGCCGGCACGCGCCATGAGCTCTCGCCGCAGCCCCGCGACCTCCATGGCTCTACATCGGCAGATACTCATGGAAATAGCACGTGAGATTTATTAGAGAACAGTCAGCTACTTTGCGCCTCATTTTGGCCATTACCGTAAATATAAATCGAAAATACCAACATGATCGATCTTACAACTGTTAATTTAAGCAATGAAATTAATAGAGAATTAAATTGCAAATATTTGATGTGATTGCCTGTCAGACATCGCTATGGAAGCCAGATACCACGGACTTTTGTCTCAAGACGTCATTTCTTGTCCTGATTTGTTACGAATAAGGTTTTTGGGTTTAAATTATTGTCCATGAAAGTATAAGAGTGTAGATTTAAGGTAGTCGTGTTACTAGGATTAAAATTGTAGCTCCAGCAAAATATGTGAGAGGTATTCCACGGAACAAACTTAGGGTAGCCAATTCACTGCAGACCACAACGGTGGCGTGATATCTTCTTCCTCTGTGAAGTTTCGCCAATTTGTTGATCACTTAAAAAAAACGAATAGAAACAAATACAACAATGCGATAAGGTATCTTCATCCCAACATCTCATGAAAGAGAGAGCGCTGAAACTAAGAAGAAATTCCCATGAAAGTACGAGAGACCGTCTAAGAAGACACGCCCTCTTCACAGGCGCCTGGGCGAGACGAGGGCGAGGGCGAGGACAAGGGCGAGGTCGCCGACGGGGTAACATAGCGAGGCGGTGAAGGGGGAGGGGGCGCTGGCCGGTCGCGGCAAACGATGGAAAGGGTGAGGGTGAGGGACGAGGCTGGGGATGCCAGACGACGTGGGCGGCGGCTGTTGCGAGACCGGCGGTGAACTTTCGCTCGCTCAGACGAAGGCGCGCCTGGGGCAGTCGGTCGAGCGGGCGCCTTGACCGGCGCGGAGGCCGCGGAGTTCGCGAACGCGCCCTCCCGACGCGGATCGAAGTTGGCGAAGGCCGCGCGGCGCTGGCGCTGGAGCCGCCGCCGCCGCCGCCGCCGCCGCCGCCGCCGCCGCCGCCGCCGCCGCCGCCGCCGCCGCCGCCGCCACCGCTGCGCCGGCGCTAGCTCCGACGCAGTTTTAGCTGCGACTAGCTGGGACGGGAAGCCTCTGCAGTTTTTGTGGCCCGAGTTCCCCCGAAATTTTAGGCCTCCCTTGTGATGGGTTGCGAAGGAACGTACTTGAAGGAAATGCATTCTTTTTCCTTCTGAACTATTCCAAAGGTGACAGGTTTATTTTTGAGTCGTATTTTAACTTCTTTTCATTTCTTGACGAGTGTTTTTGTTTTTTCTTTGTTTCAAGGTAGCAAACAACTCAATAGCCTTTTTCAGTTTCCCGCTTGCCGTGAGGCAGAAATAGCCATCAGCGGACTTCCATGCAAGGGCGAGTACGCAAGCACAGAAGACTAGGTTATAATATTGAATGTAAACTTTTTTCCATTGCATGAAACAATGTGAGGAAAAATATTACCATATTGCAGAATCTTTTAAAATATAGTATTCGCATGTTGGAAGTAAGTGTAGGAAAATAATCTGGAGCATTTCCCCATTTAAATTATTAGATAAAAAAAGGTTTTTTGGCAACTTAGATTTCGGAACCATGTACTGATCGTAACCATGGTTAACCATTGTCACAATTTAAACGTCAAGATAATGATATTAACTCTTTTTCTACTGATTACAAACACGAAAGGAAATATGAATTTGAACAAATGAAGAAGAAGAAGAAGAAGAAGAGGAAGCGCTTCATCTATTACGACACAGTCTTATAGTATTAATTCGAGATCTAAAATTAAATGAGCTCGTCGCTCTCGACGATGATGCGCTAATTCGATTCGCTAGTTCACTAACCTCTGCTCCAAAATCGTTCCGATAACAGTTTACGATTGAGTTTATTTTCCTACCAGTTGATAATGATTTGGAAAATTCAATACATTGTCATTATTTATAATGTCGCTTTTGTTTAGCAGTTCAAGGGTCAATACTGAGTCCCATTTACCACTTTATATAATTCATTTTTGATGCAAAATTTGAAAATTGTAATACTTGAAGCACTAACTTACGAAGTTATGTCGTAGTTTTGTGGCAGAGAACTGTCGATTTGTTCTTGAATATTTGAAGTTATTCAACGCTCATATGAGATATTCCAACTGATGTCATACAATCATCTTGTGACATTTGTCTCATCACAAAGACCGATCATAACGAAAACAATATCAGGAAATGCGAAAACAAAGGAAAGAGGATAAAGGTAGGGCAAATACAAGGAGCAATGAAATAGAAAAGGTGTGCGAGAAAACTGTAAACTGACGATAAAATAATACAAGAGGATATTAGGCAAGCAGACGAGAATAGGTAGAGATAAGTGAAATTCAAAATTAAGATAAGATCGCCTAAATATCACAAAGATTCTCCTCATCCTCCATTTAGAAGAAGGGGAAGGGATGGATTGGCCTAGTTCGGTGCTTCGGCACTAGGAGGACATTGCCGTGCAGCGTTGCGGTTGGGACGCCCGGCGACAACAGAGCCAATGTAGATCGGCGGGGGCGGGGAGCGTGTGGAAGGGAGGACGTGCGCGGGGAGACAGAGATGGAGCGCGGGTCAATAGTTCCCATCCCGCGCCGCGCCGCGCCGCGCCGCGCCGCCCCGCGCAGCGCCCACCGCTCAAGGCCTAACGGTCGCCACAGGGCTGGAGCGGCGCTGGGACGCGAGACGCTGCGGCCCACGAAATAGGCCGAATAACGAGATAAAGTGAGTGCCCACACTTTGTCAACACTCAAACGAGATGAGTGAAAAGGAGCTCCAAGTCGGAGAATATTGAAACAAACTAGTCAATGTGGCAAGATAAAAAAGGAAATATAATTATCACATAAGAACAGTACAGACTTTCAACTTGTGCGGATAAAACAGGAAATAAACGATCACAATAGTAAATGATTTTCCTTAGGGAGAAGTCGTCCAAGTCTATCCTACTGTTGTTTAAAAATACACTTTAATAATACTTCCAGTATGGTCCCATTCAACTTAACTTGACACTCAAAACTAATGCAACAAGAGCACATACTTTCTCGTATTATTTGTAATGGCTCCGCATTACATGAACGTACAAAATTGTTATTAACAAGGAAAAATTTTAAAAATTCCCTGGTGGGACTCGAACTCAGGTCCATCTAGTTAACTCATCGTCCGCTGTACCGCTTCGCCAGGCAGTCGCCTCGACGTACTCCCTTGGGTACGTCAAAGGTGCTTAAAAATATGATTGTCTCTTCCATCATTTTTAAAATGTCGTTTTAGAAAATTAAGAGAGTTCAACGAAAATGACACACGCGCCATTCTTTTAAATATTCCTAGTTTTATCTGTGGAAAGACATTGAGAAAAAATTGGAACGGTTTCTGAGAAAATATTTTTTTATCAGATGCGTTAATTTCAAGAACAAATTACACGAAAACAACTCGTTAAAAAATGACGTTTTTTAAAGAGCTGATTTCTTAGAACAGATTTTGTCTGTGACAAAAATTTGTTTCTTCAATTTTGTAGTTCTGAAACATTAACTTTATGCAATGTTCAAAATACAGAGTTCGCCGGAAATGAATTGGCATCACGTTTTTTACCGTCCTTTGATACATACAAAGACGAAATTTAAAGAAATTGTACCCAAGGATAAGATGGTAAAAGGTTCCCTTTAACCAAATGACGTATGAGTGGTTGCATTATAATTCTAATATAAAAATAATATTTTTGAAAGGTTTCTTAGCCCCCGTCTCACCACCCTAAAGAGGGGTGTACAGCGAAAAACGTGTTTTTTTTCGGCAACTTAACACTATTTTATCTGACTGAAAGAATATGGTAAAGAAGAAGACACTTTATACTATCAGAAAAATATTTTTTGATATTTTTTCAGACCCAAGTTCAAACATAAAAAAATATTTTTGAAACAAATAAAAAAAAACTTTTATTGTGTCTTAGAACTTTGGATCAGGTTCGAAAAAACTCGAACGTTTCTCTTAAAATACAAATTATGAAGGTTTTACAGATTTTTTTCGACAGATGGGCTGCTTTTATAAAACTCACGTGGTGAGCTATTCCACGTAAGTATAAATTAGCACTGAACGTCTGCACTTTCGAACAGGTGTCTTTCATAATCCTTCCAAATTGTTCTACACCTCACTGCACTTGACCATTGTGGTCCCACTCGTCTATTAAAATAGCCCGCCCATCTTGTTCTTGGTTTTCCTTGGCTTCTGCTTCCGATGTATGGATCTCATATGGCGATCTTCTGCACCCACCTGTCTTGATGATGGGTAGGTCATGTCTTGCGACGTGACCTACCCATTTCCATTTAATTCTTGCAGACTGCTGCGCAACGCTCTTGGAGGATGTGATATTTTAGAATCTTGCGTTTGAAACTCTGTCCTGTAGTGAAATGTCCAGGATTTCTCTTTCCATTTTTCTTTCGCAGATCTCTAATAAGCTCTTTTGTTTGTCCGTTAGTGACCGAGTCTGAAAAGCGTAGTTTAGGTCAGGAATAATGCATGTATGTAGTGCTTCTATTCGGAGTTTCCTGTTCAGTGATTTGCCCAAGAGAATAAATTTAAGTGTCCTGAAGGCTTCCCATGCTTGGGCTAGTCCTCTCTTAATTTCATTATTCTTTTTATTATTTAGGGTGACGAATTGGCCGAGGTACATATTATCTTATACTTGCTCTAACTCTGTTGATAACTCTAACATCGATGATAATTTTGTCAGCTGGTCTGTTGGACATTAATTTGGTTTTGTTGTAATTCATTGTTAGTTCTGCAATTTTGCTGATCCTGTTCAATTCTACATGCATCTTTAAAAGTTCTTCGGAAAAGTTGGCAACCAATATAATGTAACCCGTGAATTTTAGGTTATACAGCTTCTTTCCATTTATTTTTATTCCATATTTGTTATTCCATTTTGATTTCATGACTATGTCTTCCAGAAAACAAGTGAACAGTTTTGGAGAGATACGATCACTCTTACTCCTCGTTTTAGTTGGAAAATTGTCTAATAGTTTAGTTCTGACTTTGGCGACACTTTGCATAGTTTGTCTACTATTCTCACATATTTTTTTTCTATTCCCTGGTTTTGTAATGCCTGAAGAACACTTGGATGTTCGACGGAATCGAATGCTTTGCTGTAATCCACAAAAGCCAAGTGTAATGGTTAGTTAAATTCTTATGCCGTTTCTATGATTCGATTGATCGTTTGAATGTGGTCTACTGTGTTGAATCCTGAGCGGAAATCTGTTTGTTCACATGGATAATTCTCGTTTAGTCTCTTAGTTAGCCTTCTTGTTAATATCTTAGAAAACAGTTTGTACATATTTGACAAGATATTTATCGACCTGTAATTGTCTAGGTCATCTTTTAGTCCATTCTTGTGTAATATAATGATGGCGATTGATTTCCAATGTTCTGGTATGATTTCTGTGGTCAGGTTTCTGTTGAAAGTTATTGTGCACTAGAAGTTGTAGTAGAAGTTCCATATAATGTTTAACGTACTCGTTCCACACTCTGTTTTCTCCCGGAATCTTCGCGTTTTTGAATTCTACAATTGCGCTTCTTACTTCGCTCGGCAAAATAGGAGGAATATAATTTCCTCAAGACTTAGTGTGTGACTTGTAGTTGATGTAGTTTGAAGAGAATTCGTGATTCATAGAATCTTGTTGCTTCGTCTAAAATGTCTGCCCTCGTCGTCGTGTAATCGCCCGAAGGTTTCTTTGCTCCTAGCAGCCATTGTTTCCATCTGTTATGACAGTCTTCGCCTTTTTTATTAACTTGGTCTCTTATAATATTTGCTTCGTTATTGTGCTGCGATGTTTTTCAATATCCTTGCGAATTTCACGTTTTGTTAGTTTATCCAACATTGCAAGTTCACTCCTTAATTTGCTCATGTTTGCGTTAGTGTGTTATAGTGTTTCTCTCTATTTTATGAGTTCGATGGTCAATTGTGTCAATTTGTATTTGGTTTTTGTTGATGCCAAGCTTGTGGAGCTTTGATTACCCACTCTTATAGTTTTTGTTCTAGTAGATTCTATAGTTCCTCTGCTCCCACATCGGCTTTGAAGCTACACTACGACAGTTCGTTTTCTAGTTGCTCTAGAAATTTGTTCTTGTTCAGAGTTTCTATTTTGGTCCTTTCTGGCTTTGCACGGTAACTTCGTCTGTTGAACTTTAGGATTGTATGCACCAGTCTGTGCTCTCTGAATATGAATCAGTGAAATTGTCGCTGATTCAATCAGTGAGAGCAAAGTCACTGATATCTTCAGTCGAAATGTGTAGTTTTGCTGACAATCAGTGAATACGTGAACCTTTTCAAAATGACCACCAGCATTTCACTCGTTGTCAGTGGCCGCGCCACAATACCGACTGGTCCAGTCATTCACGTGCTGTGTTGTGAATGTACGCAAAATCGCACGGCGGAGCCAGTGGAATAGAGGTTTCCTGCGAGAAAACTGACCTGTGTCTGAAGATTGTTTTAATTGCATTAGGTAAGTAGTTTTCGCTTTTCTGTGACTCGTCTTGTTGATAACGGTGAGACGTTTTATTTTATGGTGAGCATTTGTCCATACTAAGAAATAGGTTATGAACACGTTGTTAATATCACGTACTTGTTTTTGTTATTAACTTGGAAACTTCTTATGTAACTTAAGAGTTTTAATGTAACTGTTTGGTGATACAGTGTGAAAGATCTGACGTGCAATGGATAATTTCGTTTATGAAATTTGTAAAAAGTCCAAAATGCTCTCGATTACACCACAGCAGAGCCGGGCATGCCAGCAAACTATTAACTCATTCATTGGTTTTTGCAATTTAGTTTGACACCAGTCCAAGAGTGAAGTTTTGAAGAAGTGTAAGGGAAAGTGCTGGAGCTAACTGGGGACTCTAACAATGTGAATATTTTGAAAGATATTTTAATTTGCCAAAGACTGCTGTAATACTGATGTATTTTGATCAGTGTTCCTTGCTTTCCTTAGTCACTAAACACATTATATTTTACTCATTTACATGGCGAGGCTAGTTTGGCAGAGGAGTGGGAGTGCAGAAGGTACATCAAAGCCATTTGCCACTCCTGAGGTTCCCAATCCAGACCTCATAATAATTCTGCCAGTTAGTATGATCTTGTATGTAATCTGAAAATAAAGTAACCATTTTTTTCTCGCATAACTTCTTTACCTATCTTTTTTTCTGTTTTAGGAGGGCTCTAATTTGCATCTGGAGGAATTGGAAAGGACAAAAACCTTCAAGAAAAATGTCCAGCAATATTTGATATGGGTGAAAGGATAGAAAAACTATTCGTGTTTTGTTCAGGGTGATGGTTGGTTTTAACATCTGCCCATTTTTTAAATAATAATAATAATAATAATAAAATATTACTTCACCCATTGCAGCATTTGACTTACTGTTTAAATTAATATTTACAACAAATTTGGCATACTCAACATCATTAGCAATTTTTTTTCATTTTTAGCAGTATATAATGATTATATCCTTCAAATATTTAATTTGAAATAAAAACTCAGTTGGGTTTCTGTAATAAACCTCCCCTCCTGGGAAATGAACAATGCTTTTGCAATTGTTCAATTATCATAACCTTCTACCATTGGAGTTAGTTTTGTTATATCATAGAAATTTGATTCTTTGGTTCTGTGTCCGGTATTGACTTCATAGATTGACTTTAAGATTTTCCCAATATCGAGTATGGCCCAATTCTCAATTCATCTAATTTCTTCCTATTCAGACGATTTTCATGTTCTTTGTACACAAGATCTCCCTTTTTAATTCAATTTGTCTCCTGTGTAGGTTGAATATTTTTTTGTTGTCATTATGAAGTTTTATTGTATTCTTGAGTGCTATTTTCCTCTCTCTTTCTAAATCTTCGGCTGTGCATTTTATTTTTAATTCATGCGGTAGGATATTTATGGTTTTACCCTCTAGCAAGTATTTTGTTGAGAATTTTGTCACTGTATGCTCTGTCTCGTATTTCTCCACAGCTTTTTTCACAATAGTTGTCCATAGCAATAGCAGCCTCTTTGTTAGTTTCATTCATAATACATCTTATTTTATTCAATAAAGTCTAAGGTTTAATCTTTCAAAGTCTTCACTAAGGTTTAATCTTTCATTGAGACCACTGGAGAAAGGCGCATCTATGGCAGTAAAAATCAATTTTATTTTTTTCTTTACTTGGAATTGTTTTAATTCTTTTGAATTTATTCCTGGATATTGATCCGTTAGTACCATCTGGACATAATGGTTTTTTGTTACTTCCTCAGTTAGTTTTATGAAGTCATCAGCGTTTTGATTTTTTGATGTTAAAATGTAAGCATATCTTGTGAAATGGTCGACCAGTAGGTGTAGGTATTTTTTTGTTGACCGGGATCCTCCATAACCTCCGATGGTATCTATAGAAACTATCTTGAATGGGTACATTGCTCAACCTAGGTGTGACATTAATCCATATTTTGATTTTCTTCATGATTTATTCTTTAAGTAGATGTCACAAGTTTCACAAATCTTCTCTATGTTTATGTTTATGTTTATATTTTTCGCTGTAAAGAATGGTGTTACTTTATTTATCATCTGCGCTCTTCCCAGGTGACAATAAGTATTGTGTACATATTTTAGTAATATTTTACTAAATTCTTCTGATAATGAGTTTTTCTCTTCTTTGAAATTTTTATAATAAATTTAATTTTAGAATATTAGTTTTTTCTTATTGTTTTGTAGTTTTGTGCATCTTCTTTGATCCTTTTTTATGTCTTCTAATTTCACTAGGTTTACTATTTTTAATATGTCATCTGAATTTTCATCAGGCTCTAGAACTGGATGCCTGTTTAAACAGTCTGCCTCTTGGTTTAATTTTCTAGGATTATATTTAACTTTAAAATTTTATTGGGACAAATAGTATGTCAAATCACCCAGTTCTTAATCTGTTATTGCTTTTATATTTAAATTTTTTAAAGGTTTATGATTGGAGTGTACCAAAAATTCTCTTCCAAATAGCCAATGTTGCCAATATATCACAACCTCTTATTGCCAAGCACTCAAGGTAAATTGCTTTTTTTTTCCTTTTGAGCTTCACTCAATTTTTTCGAAAAATATTCCACTGGCTTATTATCCCCATTTTTGTCCTTGGTTTAGTACAGCTCCGATTTATTTTATGCATGCGTTCTTTTCCCAATTGTTCCATTCTGATTCTACTGTATTTTTCAAAATCATACTTGAGTACCAATCTGCGCTTGCATTGTCAAGGGAAAATTTTAGAATTTCTCTTCCACAAAACAGCGTTCACACTCTTTTTCAAACTCGTTTATCCATTGGCATGCGTTTGAGTTTCTTCCATTAAATATCTATATATTTAAAAAAATAAAGCATTCTGCCATGGCTTCGTTTGGAGCTTCTACTGAATTGATAGCAGTATTTTTTCCTTTAAATGAAAGAATGTGATCCCTAGATGTGTTATCAGATATTGTTTGTGTTGATTCACCAACATTTACGGTGTAAATTAATTAATTAAATCATTCTTTAATACTACGCTTATCAGTCAATTGTTTTCTTCAAAAATGCTGTTTCAAAATCGATTATATGAAACGCTAGATGTGAGTCCACGCTGCTTGATGTTTTGTTTTGATTGTTGAGATTTGTTTAGAATTCGTCACGGTTTTGTTTCAGTGTAATAATTGCATTGTGGCTTTGACAGTTTGCATGTATTTGCTTTTGTGATGTATTTTTTAGAGAACATTCGGACAGTGGGTTTTGCTCAGTTGTACTGAAGTAGTGAAGTTGTTCACAGGTTATGTCGAATTCCGAATAGTTGTCCACGCGCCCGCAAAGAACCAAACGTACACTGGACGCAGAGAATGAGAAAGTCAGCGCAGAAAATGTCAGTTTTGTTCTGCTTTGTACTTCCCATGCGAGAGAAATTCTGCAAACGTGTTTACTCTGTGTTGCTTAAATTGGAAAGTAAGTTTACCTTCAAGCAATATGCCAGAAGTAATCAAATGACACATCAAAAAATTTTTGAAATAATATCTGTCAGTATAATAGTGCTCTTTCTTTTGTGTCATATCGTGTATTATTGGAATATGTGGGCCATTTTGCATTGCCACCTGGTCATGGACCATACGTGTTCAAAATTTTGGGAACTACACATCACAGAATTTCTTCGTTATAACTTGAAGATCCAAACAATGCAACATATTGTGAACATTAGTCTGGGCACAGTATTTTACATTTATCTAAGATCTCACCGTCAAATTTGACGGGTTCTCACTAGTATTGATAATAAAATCATTGACATTTTTTCTCAAATTTTTTACTTCAGATATTTGTTGCTTATCTTCTAAAACTTTCTTTAAAAGTTTCTCAATTGTTTCATCTGAGGTACTCGGGTAGATTTTTCAACTTTTTCCTCTGTAATCTCTTCTATGTAGTAGTTGTAAAATTGCAAATTTTCCTCTTCATCCAAATATACTTTTGATAGATTTTCTGATAAAGAAATCCAGACTTTGATGTCTCTTTTTTTAAAGTATTTCTTACCTTACCAAATATTTGTGTTGTAATTAGCTCCTTGTGAAGGTTTGTGTTTTGGAGTTCATCTGGTAAGCCATTTAAAGTTTTTACCTCAAGTGAATTAATAGCTTAGAACTTGCGCTTCTTGACACATGCCATCATTCATCAATTGTATTCCTGTCTTTGAAATCAGTGGCCAGGTGCCTCCATTGCGGTGTCAGGTATCAGTCATTTGTTCGGTAGCATGGCAGATTCAAATTTTTAGGAAACGACACACAATAGTCTTTGTTTTCTTTATACACATATATATGTGTATATATACATGTGTATACATATATATGTACATAGAAACAAAGGCATGCAGTGCTGTTAACATTTCCAATTTTAAGCTTGGCAATGCTGGTGATTTTAATTATGAAAATTATAATTAGCAGAGGAAGCTGATTAAGTTGCCCTAAAACTTGCCAAATGCTTGCAATAATATCAAATGTTTATTTGTATTTTTACTTTAAAAATTTTGACAGATTTAATGTTCTCTATTTATTTTAATTGTAAAATTCACATAAAAATCCATTGAAATGTATTTATACACATTTAAATTATAAGAGGATTATAATTCTTTCACTACTTTCTTCCCAACTTTCTTTTCATAATTTGTTGTATTGTCACCAAAATTGTCAATAATATGTACATAAAATAAAGTGTGTTAACTGGAGGCCAATTTTTCTCCGTAGTGAGTTTTGAAAAGTTCCTGAACATCGGTTTTCTTCTGTTGTATGTTTTTCATTGGTTTAAATAAAGACTTGTATTCACCTATCTCACTTAAAAAGGCAGTATCTCCGCAACGCGCCAGCTGTGTGGTTGCTCAACCAAAAAGCTCTATCTTCCCCGTGTTAAATCGAAGGACTAAGGAGTAAAAACAATAACTTCATTAATAGAGCCAAGAGCGTGGTGCAATTCCTGACAAGGCACCAGACACCGGAGAGAGCGCCATTTGGACGCCCTTTCGTTTCAAAATGATTTCATATACATCGCTATTGCTGCAATATCTTCAATAATGAATGTTTTAAAAGGAAAATGTATATTCCTAAGATATTATGAGATCTTTTTCATTTTCTGGGGGTTGTGCAACCTAAGCGCGAGCCGCCACTGCTGGGATAGCAATGCGATATTTCACTGATTAAAATAAGGGAGGCTTTGCTTTCACTGATTGCAACAGCTATTTACTCCACTGGTTCAATTAGTTGTAACAGATTTCACTGATTCAAACAGTGTAGTTTCACTGATTCAAGCAGTGTAGTTTCACTGATTCAAGCAGTGAAGTTTCACTGATTCAAAAAGTGGTCCCGATTTTCACTGATTCATTCAGTTCAGTTCACTGAGTATCAGTGGTCGGATTTTAACTACCACAATCAGTGAATAGTCACTGTCAATCAGTGGCTTTTCACTGATTCAAGTTGAGAGAGTGGTCAGTCTCGAATTTAAGATTTTTAACCACCTGTACGTCTTTTACAAGCTTTATTTGATCGATTAGTACGTGCTCAATTTCGTTGCGGGTGTTCCCGTCTGGTGACTGCCGCGTCTATCTATCCCGTGAATTCTTCTTGAAGAATGTGTTGGTTATTTTCATTTTTTGCTCCTATGCGAACTGTATCAGCCTTTCTCCTCTTTCGTTGCGTACTCCAAAGCCATTAGGTCCGAATGTTTCTTCTTCCCTAGAGCTCTTCAGAATATTTTGCTATTGAAACCGCCTGTAACCAGATTGGTTGGTGATTTGAACTTTACTAACCTAGTCTCCAACTGTTCATAGAAGTCTTCTAGTTCGTGTTCACTGCTGACTTCTGTGGGAGCATACGCTTAGATTATTGTTACTCTGGGGCGTTTTGTATTTGGCTAATGCCATGATCCTTTCTGAAATACCTGCTATATCTCCTACCGTGTATTTTATATTCTTTTTAATAATAAAGTCTACTTCTTTCTTTCCGGGTGCTATCCCTTTGTAGCAGATTAGATTACCATTCTCCCGTTCCTTTATGGCTACCCCTGTTTGTCTTACTTCGCTGAGACCTAAAACGTCAATTTTGATATCTTTTACGGCTTGATCCAGTTCTACTTCTCTTTCGTATGTTCTGAGTATTTTTACGTTTAAGGATGCTATCACAATTTCCTTGTTTGTATTTGCTCTAGTTGATGGACTCCTGATAGCGACTACGACTTTGTCTGGAGCCCGTTAGACAGTTTAACCATTGGATGTTGCTCATTATTTTTTGGTAACCAAGTTTAACTGTGTTGTCCTTCGCTCTTTCTTCCCTTGCGCGTTGCCTGAGGGTTGCCTATTCCATTTTTGCCAAGTCATCGTCTATGACAGTCCTGGCCCTTAAGTTTCTTTTCATTCTTCACGATAGCAATTTTATCTTCAAATTGATTAAGTTCCACCCTTACTAGATCCTTCCATCTTTTATCCTCAATTGAAATATATCTTTAAGAATATTGTAGAAGAGGAAGATCTGATTCTATTTTCGTTAAAAAATTGAAGTCGTTTTTGAGAAAATGTTGTTTGAGTGTTCTGAAGCACTTTCACGGACTTTTATTTTTTCGTGAAACTTCGTCGCAAATTACTCGAAGCAAATGCGATAATGTGTTAAAATGTTCCTACTGAAATACTATCGATGTGAGAAATATTTTAAAGAATAAGGAGTTGTGTAATTTAAAAAAAGGATAAAATGGGGTTTATGTGTTCTAAAACAGTGGTTTTAGCACTAACTACAGAAAAAAATTGAATTGTTTTTGAGAAAATAGCATTTGAGCGTTTCTTAAAATGCGTAACTTCCAGCTCAATTTCAGAGAAAACTTTTGAGTTTTCGAGAAACTTCATACATCATTTAAAACTTTTTTTTCTCACAGAATCAATATTGAGTACAAATTGTAGCTAATGTAAATATTAAAGACGTTGAAAAAACCTTGATATTTTTTGAAAAAATAAACGAATACAGCGAAATAGAACTTATGTCATCTGTTACAGTGCAAATAACTCCATCTCTACAAAAAAATTCAAGGCAAAAATTTGTAGTCGTTTTCAAGAAAATCTTGTTATCATATTTTTATATTGCCCATATTTCACTCAAAATTACGCAGAAAAGACAAAAATTTTCAGTAAAATACACATTACGTTAATGAAATAACTAATTGTAGACAACAAACTTCATTTGAAAAAATCGCTTTGTTGAAAATTGTACTTTTAGGAAAACGCTGAAAAAATCAAACTGATGTAATCTTAGAAAATTCACAGTGAACAGGGAAAAGCGAACCTATCACATAGTCATACGTGAGTTTCACTCCATTCTTAAACGAAATTTAAAGAAAAAATTTGAAATTAGTGTTGAAAAACTTTTTAAAATGTCCCTGCGGATTATGTAAAGTACTTCAATAACAGATATCTTAGTGAAAATTATAAGATACATTTTCGTAATTGTTCGAAAGAATTAGACCAGGAAAAGAAAGTGGGCAGGAGACATTTTTAAAGCATATTCTCGACAGGTAGGGAAATAATTGGTCAGGGTTTTACAAATATGTTAGCAGAAAAAGAGGAAATAAAGAATAATTTCCTATCGTTAGAGATACCAAGAACACGTAACTAATAGATGATCGGGTAAAAGCAAACGCATTTCATGCCTACTTTAGTTCCGTTTTTAAAACAAAATCTCACTACACCTAGATATTGAGAGATGCTGTACCAAATCGCGAAATACATTGCGAAACCGAATTAAATCTATGAAAAATGGAAAGTCCAGATGCCATTTCAACTGACATAATTAAACTCGGTGGAGAGGCAATACTACCGTATCTAACAAGATTATTCCAAATTTTGATCAACAATTGAAGCGTGCCCGAATATTGGAAGCTAGCTAGCGCTGTCCCAATTTTTAAGAGTGGTAACAGTACTGTTTTAGCCAATTATAGACCGGTAAGTCTCACGTCAGTGATATGTAAGCTAATGGAACACTTGATAACTAACAATATTAGACAAGATGGGGAAAAAAAGAATGGCTATTTCAGGGACAGCATAGTTTTAGGAATGGTTTCTCTTGCGAGAGTCAGATTGTATCATTGTTTCAGGATATAGCGCATGAAGTTGATGATAGTGGGAGGTTGGATGCCGTAATAATAGATTTTGCGAAGGCATTTGATGTTGTCCCACACGATAAACTGGTTCACAAATTAATGCAATCGGATATTGACACCAGAGTAGTGGCGTGGATTGATGAGCTTCTTCGAGATGGAAACCAGAAAGTCCGAGTTGGACAACAATTTTCAACTCTAGCAAAGGTAACTTCAGGAATACCTCAAGGAAGCGTTATTGGACCTCTCCTGTTTCTCGTGTTTGTGAATGACCTGCCAGACAATTTATATTCCGTACCTTTGTACGGATATTTGCAGATTACTGTATAATATATCGAGTTATTCAATCAAAAGAAGACGAGGATATTTTGCAGGATGATATAGATACTAGAAAGATTACATTTATGAGCGGAAAACAATAGCGTGGCAATAAATAGTTCCAAAAGCAAAACCATCACGTTTGGTAGGGGCCGCAAATATAGTGAAACTCAATATAGTTCAGGCAACGAAAATATTCCAAGAGTCTTGGTTTGTAAGTACTTGGGAATAATTTTTGACAGCAAACTAAGTTGGGAAAATCTGGTCTAGTCGTAGGGAAAGTCTAGAGGTCCTAGCATTTTAATAGGCGAATACTAAAAAAGAGTACTGCGAAAGCGATAGAATTAACTTACTTATCTCTAGTTCGCCCATTAATGGAATACAGGAAGGTTTGTTGGAACCCTTATAGAAATTCACAAAAGGAATATTTGAATAGATTACAGAGAAGAGCGTATAAATTTCCTTTCCGAAGCAATAGGAAGAATGTAGAATGGGAGTCTCTTGAAATCAGGAGGGTTAAGTCAAGATTCTCTGCCCTGTACAAAGCGTATGCCGGTTATCCAGCTTGGAAAGATATCTACATCCGACTCAGTAGACCCTCGTACTTTAGTAGCGGGAATCACAATCACAAAATTCAGTTTAGGCCACAGAGAACAGATGTTTGAAAATTTTCCTTTACCGGAACCCTTTCCTCTAGATGTTCAAAGTTTCAGCAGTAAATTAACTAATGATATTTCTAAACTTTACTAATTTCGTAAGTTAGGCTAATAAAAGGTATTATTATTATTATTATTATTATTATTATTATTATTATTATTATTATTATTATTATTATTATTGCTATTTTTATTGCTATTGCTATTATTAGTATTGTGATGATTAATACTAAATGTGTTGCTTCATTAATTATATAATTATATATAAGTAGTATTGTATTTAAGTGTGGTGACGTGTTGTGAAGTGCAGTGTAATTAAAAAGTCGTGTATTTAATAGTTTAAAATAATAGTGCAGGTCAGCCATAAAATGTAGAGTTCATGTTTTTATTGTTATTATTGCTCTTATTGTTAACATTTTTATCAAATTATTATTACTATTATTATTGTCTTAAAATAATTTAAAGTTTAATTTTATTTGTTTCTTATTGTAGTATGTAAATTATAGTGTTCTGCCACCAGGTTGTAAAAACCTACGTGCAGAAATAATAAATATGTAACATATCTACTTCACAAATTTAAAAAATGTTTTTCGAAATAGCAATACAACAGGCTTTGAGTCGGGTCAGATCGACAGGAAAATATTCATTTTGGAAAAAATCTAACGAATAGTTTAGCCCCTAGTACCGTTCTCAGGCGGTCGGGAAGATGAATGGACAGACGGATGGACGTTTAAAAAAAATCTTTTTCTGTAAAAAGACATCATTATTCGTATATCCGTTGAAATCTGGAAAACCGATTTTCCGCAGTATGACATAACTTTGTCTATTCTGAGGATATTTCTCCGTATATACGTACGTATTGGAGAAAGTAATACTCGCCAATAGTGAGGTTGATACAGGTCGAGGGAATGAGACCCAGGAGACCTGAAACGACGGCAAATGAGGCGGATGCTGTCGGAGATGGTCCAGCAGGCAGAGCCAGCGAGGCAGCGGCCCCTTTGCGAGCCCCCCTGGCTGCCGACTGGCGGGGCGACCGCCTGCCCGCCGCCACCGCCGCCTCCGCCGCCGCCCTCCGCCGCTTGCGCGGGCTGTTTGCGCTCCGCAGTTACTGCACCTTGGGACGCCCCGCACACCGCACCAGCCTCCCTCACTCACGGGGATGGCTCTGTAGCATTTGGGATTATTTCAGGTGTTCAGGTGTCTACTGCTCTGGGCATGCTTCCCATAAGTGTTGTGCAGGTTACGTGAAATCTGACGCCGACCTACAGCCGGCTTTCCCCTCTCCAGGTATTTCCGCCAGTGGGACATCGTCCCAGCCGAGACAAGCTCGAATTCCACGCTGGTCTCTCGATGTGTGGCAGTGTAGTGGATGTAAATATCAGTATGTGTGTAGCTGGGTGTGTAAAGGGAGAAGAGTGATCAAGGATGAGGAAGGAAAGGTCGTGCGCGTGGTCCTATGATCATTTTGTTACGGTACTGCTCCGGCATTCATCTAGTATTGATCGTAGAAATCACGTATATATACCGATCTGAGCAGCTGGCCGCCAGAATTCTCTTACAAACAGCGGCTGAATTCCACCTAGCTGTGTACCTTGTGTCGAAAATTCAATACGTCGCGACTTGTACCTTCGGTCGTTCCGGTCACAAACGGCGATAGCAAAAGTTGTGAATCATCTCAGGTGGTGGGGAGCTCGAAATCCCTTACACTGGAAGGCATTAATGTACGGTCGAACTCTTGCAGATGGGACTGTCGACGCACAAGCTACCTCTACAGATTCGAATTCTGCCTGTCATGAGTGTTTTCACCCAGTAATTGTGGCGTCAAATACGTAGCAATATCACCAATTTCATAATTCAAATCGTTAGACGAGAGCCCAAACACGTATTTTGTAACGGATAATGTGTTTGCGGAACGATTCGCATCCTGGTCGTTACGAGGGAACGTCAATGGCGCCACGCGATGACCAATTGTGTCACTCGTATGGCCATCAGGCTCCACCCACGTGTTTTCAGGCAGAGGCTAACATTTCTTCGGTGACAAAGTTGTTTACACAAATACTGATTTCATTTCCAGCAGGAAATTTATTGGCACTCACGCTTCAAAAGAATTCTTGGATATTTTGGAAAACCCTTATAACTTTTGAGAAAAAGAAAAGTTTATAGAATAATATAAAATTTACGGAAGATCTGGTGGATTACCTGGAACTATTATTTTGATTGGTTCGAATTTCAACAACAGTATTAAACAATACTTCTTTAATAGTAAGAGGCGCTTCTGGACAGCTACGTGCGATACTGACAACACCGTCCGCTCTGCTCGCGGGTGCGTTTTTAACTGCTTATTTCTTCTGGTGTCATGATTTGAATATCAAGCCATATATTACGTGACATCTCATAAAACTGTGGTTTACAGTACCAGCTGCTTCTGGAGGTGGCACTACCCGAAACTATGGATAACTTAAACAACAATTACAACTTAACCTCAACTGCTCATAATACACAAATGAAATCTTACGCTGGAGCTTCTACTATGGATATCTTTCCGACCAAGGATCCAGCAATGATCATGGAAGTTCTTGAAAGTTTATCATTAAAGGACTGTACGAGTAAATCAGCAAACATTAACCAAGGAAGTGATATTCATTTTATGTCACGTATCAACAACAGGATCTATGTATTCTGAAGTTCAAAGAAAATTGCTAATTATATTACAGATAACACACAAATCTTTCATTATCAGAGATATTGAAGTAAGAGTCAAATCTTTACTCAGTAAATACATGAGTCATAATATCCAATGTTTTCCTCTTATCCTAGTCATCAAAAATCTCTTAATTAACTTAATGTTCAAACATCATCTAATATTACCTTTTTAAGAGCGGGCATGTGTTATCCTAGTTTATCTCAAATTTTGAGTTTTAGAAGGTAAGTTTTGGTTCACTCTGATGTAGTTCATAAGTTACCTCCATAAATGTTAAGTCAGTGTGAAGATACATCATATACATTCTTTTCAAGTGATAACATCACTTGTTTTAAATGTAAATCTGAATGACATACTGCTAGTTGATGTCCAAAGGGGAAAATTCTACCCCAATCATAAATAATGCATCAGGAAGTAATAACGATAGTACCTCAATTGCTCCTTGGATAATTCAATATTGGAAATATTTAAATCACCTAGTATGGATTGTGAGCGCTTCCCTTCTTTGAACAAGGAAAGCTGCTCATGAGATTCATCACCCAGTCCTGAGCCCCCCCCCCCCCTGAACAAAGATACAAACTGTAAAGATCAAGTTCAAATATTACCCATGGTTCCCCCCTCAACCAAGACTCCTTCCTCCTCATAAGAGAATCTTCCCCACTGAATCGTCTTCCTTATCTAAAACAATTCACTCCAATGCTAATAATGACAATCAAGACAATAATTTGAAACAAACCAAAAAGAAAAACGAGAAAGTGAAAGGAAAACAAAAATAGTCGAATCAGACCAACAAGATAAAGATACTGGGAAAAATTGGAAGATGTGCTCACTCCAACAAAAGCCGTCATTGACAACGATCAAAGTTATTTTCCCTTGACATACAAATATTTCCAATTATTGCTGTATAATGTCTTGGACTCAGCTGAGCCCCTTAATATTGTTAAGAATTATTCTAATGACCTTGTAGAAGTTATTAAGATGATCAAGGAAACTCACTCGGTATTAACAAAAAATCCTAAAAGGTAGATTCATTACACTTATGAAGAAGCTGCAGAAACAGTTACCTGAATCAAACATGTCTGAGACTGAACCCAGAATGAACAATATGGTCTACAAACTCTATGTAAGACAGTATTCACTAATTATATCTCTACCAATAAATTTCAACTAAAATTATGAAGATTGTTCACGCAATCATTGTAATTATTTAGGCAATATTTAGTAACTATCAGTGCTGTTATAAAAATAGAAAAACACTGAATAAGCATCTAGTGTCGTTGCCATATATTTTAAATCATCCAATCTGACAGAATATTCATATCAAATGGGACTGAATGTTGCTGTGAAAATTACCTCACCTATTTGATTACATATTTGAAATTTATATATCCCTTACAGGCACAATATATTTGAAAGCAATGTTTGATTAAATGATTATGCCACGTGCTTCCGTGGCATTGGATGCCATGGAGAGAAATTGCCAAAGCGAGTAGTGAGCGAGTTCAAATCAAGTCATTCCATTACTGTCTAAAATAAATATGATTGTCTAAAATAAAACTGGACAAAGAAATCTAATTAAAACTCAAAGACAGTCAGAAGATAGTGAAAGATAGTGAATTATTCTATTAGTCTTCACTAGTGATTATTGAATCTGATTTTTAAGTGATAATTATGCAAGCGTAATACAAACTCGGGGTGTAACAACATCGTGATTGCAATGACCACTCTAATTAAATTTGAAACTTCTTCGATAATATTTCAACATTGCTATTGCTTCCACAATAGCATGAAAATTTGATGATTAAACATACACATAAGTTTTGAATCACTTATATGTATTCGGTTAAAACAGCCTAAGGCTCAAACATTGAAATACAATTTTGTTTGTAATAATTATATTTCAAATCCCGAAAGTTCGAAAATTTGAAAGTTTACTTTAATGTGCAATGCTAAAAAATGATAATGTAGATTTCGAATATAAGAATAATGAGAAATGTTTGAGGAAAATTAATGTAATTCTGAACATGACAAAAAGGCGAATGAATGCAAGCGTGAAAACAACGTTGAAAAAGCCCTCTTCAGTAATATAGAAAGATAATTAACATAAGAACAATAAAGACACTGAGAGATTGTGGACGCAGTTGTGTGAGAAAGTTGTGCAGCGGAGGATGCAGGCGAACCTGGAGGGTGGTGAGGGGGGAGAAAAGCCGGGAGGACCCAGAGGGCGTGCAGGGGACTCTCAGGCGGCGAGCGGACGCCAGAGCGGACAAGAGGGAGGGTGGCAGGCGCCCAGGTGGAGCAGCAGGCTCAGACTTCAAGCGGCCTCGGCGGCGGCGGCGGCTGCTCGCAAAAAGGACAGGCACGGCGCGGCCCAGCCGGATGAAAGCGAGCGCTCTCGAATAAAGCACGCCCGCCGACCTCCTGCCGCACTCTCGCTCCGCCGGCCAGCGGATCGAACCCTGGACCCGCAGCGGGGGACAGAAAACAGCGGGCCAGGGGAGCGGTCTCTCCAGCTCCGCTCCGCCCCAGCCCCAACCCCTTCCACCCGTCGTAGCCCAAAGGCAACCGCCAGCAGCGCTCGCAGCCTCTCACCCTCCACACCACCGCAGCATCCGCCACCAACCACGTTACACACGTCTTACATAGTGTGGTTTCCATGCAAACTGCACTCAGCCTCACGATAGCACCACGCGCAACCATTCCTCATAACTACCCTTATCCTAATGTTTCCCCCTGCCTTATTAGCTTCAATTCCCTTGTAACATCTTTGCACATCTGTCTCTCAGTTTCCTTCGTCTTCCACGTCCCCGCATATCTACGAGTATCTCAGCGTTGCCCTCTCTCTTTCGTCGTGAGGTCAGCGGCCGACGTTTGCTCTCCCTCCCACGCAGCCGAGCGCAACAACCCGAGCGGCTCCGGAGGCCTGGCTTCGACGCCAGGCCGCGACGCGGTGGTCGTCGGCGCGCTGCGGTGCGACCCCCGGCGTGACGCGGCGGGGGCGGCGCGGCGCGGCGCGGCGCGGCCTGGGGGCTGGTGGAGCGGAGCGAGTCGGGACGGGGCAGAAAGAAGCGGGGTGGTGCGGGACGGGAGGGAGCAGAGCGGGAGCGGATGCTGCGGGGGCCCCGGTCTAGACAGGGCGCAGCCGCCGCCACCACCGCCGCCACCGTCGCTGGCGCGCCAGACGCCCGGTATTGATTGGGGCTCTGTCTGCCTTCTTCGTTGGCTACCACTGCCGCCGGCCGCGCTGTCTGCTCCTGCCGTCGCCGCCGCTGCCTGCCTTCGCCTGTGGGCAGCCTTCCGCCGCCAGCCACCCCTTCATCCCGAACCGCCTTCTCCGCCTCAACTGCCCATCCACTATTAACCGTCGGTTTCCTCCGGCGCCACCGTCCTCTACCATTCACTGCACATCTTCGCATGCCTCCCATGGCCGGCTGCCGACCACCGCCTCTACCCACTTTGCGCAGTCACCGCCGCCCGCCGCCCGCCGCCCGCCGCCCGCCGCCCGCCGCCCGCCGCCCGCCGCCCGCCGCCCGCCGCCCGCCGCCCGCCGCCCGCCGCCCGCCGCCCGCGCGCCCGGATCCCGCCGGAAAGGCGAGACACGTCTGCGCGAGCGCACGCCGAACTCGTGCGGCAGAGCCGGGTCGGCTGCCACAAGCTGCTCCTGCAGTCGCGCCGGACTCGCCTTCTTCTACCTCGGTTCACGGCCCAGCGATCACGCAGAACTTCAGACACTCGGATATAAAATATGAAATTGGATGAGTTTCTTCTAATGCAATCCAGGCTCTACGACGTCATCTCGTGTACCTCCAGCTCTAATATTCACATGTTCTTTCTTTTCTCGACAATCCGTCAATACTGTCTCACTAAATGTTTTCTTATTCTCACATTCTTCTCACAGTCTCCCTTTTTTACGCTCCTTCATCTCTATATACCATACCCTTCAAATACCCTTCTTTGTGATTTCAGCTTCATCTCTGCCCCCATATTATCATTTCAACGTCTATTCCAACGTCAATATCGTATATGACAATCAGTCATGTGTGATTTTTATCCGCGCAGTTTTCTCTTCTCTATCACAAAATTTAAGGAAAAAATGTTGAGTTATTTTTGTGAACATTTTGAAGGTTTTCATTTTTACAGTTAGATGACCAATTTCAATTTGAGTGCAGTCAGGGAATATTCTTTTTGAAGAATATATTGTTTAACGATTTACTCCATGTACGATTCGTATTCTCCATAGATGGTATAGAAGGATTTTCCTAAGGATGAGCCAAAGTGACAGTTCGCGAAAACAAGTGAACATCACATGTATTTCAGAGAAGTATCCCTCCGCCGCGACAGCTGTTCAGTCATGCCCCTTCGTAAAGTGCTGGCATAGACTAAAGAGGACATCTTTACTCTATGCTAATGGCTCCTGTGAAAACATCCCTATGAAGAAGTCTAAGAGTTTTGCTGATGTATATGCACGTCCGCGAGTTCGGGAAATATTTAAATTTAATTACGTATGTGGAAAATCTCTTAACATGCTCTCACAATCAGTAAAAGAAAACTGCCACGAATGCAAATAGAAAGAAAAATGATTTTAGGCCGGATACTCGTGCACCGTTACGCATTTCGCATTCAAGTCTCGGTTTTAAAATAAACATAATATTTATCACACAAAAAGTAAATTTAATGTAATACTTATAGAGAAAAATAGTTTTTACAGAAGAGCACATAACACTGCACTTCTTAATTTCAATTATTTCTCGCGGCGCACTATATTTTCGTCGGACGAGGACATCACAAAAGGAGCGTCGAAGCCATTTACAAGTTAGCCAACTGCAAACGAGCGAATGCAGGAAGCGAGTCTAATGGGCTCGAGGGCACAACATAACTTTCAGTTATGTTGCCAGCACTAGCTGTCACTTTGGCTCATCCTTAGGAAAATCGTTCTATAGGACGGACAGACGAACAGACAAATGAACGGACAGATGAACGGACAGATGAACAGACAGATGAACAGATGTTTTTGGAAAGGTAAAAAACACTTTTTCGTTATCAAGGACTGCCCACAGGGCAGTACCCCGCTGCCGGAGAAGGAAAATCCGCAGTCTTGGCGACGGTTCTGACTTTCCAAAGGGGGAGAAACGTCACTACTCCCCGGGATATAACATAACTATACGTACGAGATTAGTGTTAATTGACGCGCTCGACAACACGAATCAACGTATTTCTGTTAAAACCACAATATCGATTTTTTGTTTCATTCCAATACTTTCTCTCCACTTCGCCTACGATAATGTAACTATTTGCGCTGTAAAGCTACATACTTTCTCGTTCTTTTTGCTAAAGGTTACATAATATTATATAGTAACTTCGATTTTTAAGAAATAATTGTAGGAAAATGCATTTTTTACGGAAAATGACGCGAAAACTATTCATATTTTCGACAACTTGTACATAGCAATATTTCAAGATCTGCCTTTGAACAACAGATTGGTAGACAGACGAACCGATGGACGGGGAAGACAGATGCTTCGCCGTCAATCGATTTTTAGGTACCAAAGACCCGCAAAATATGGATTCTGACTCTACAAAGTGTTAGATGAAGTAATTAACTACATTTATAGAACCAATATTTATCCATTTTTCGTTACCAAAGCCCAGCAATAAGAGTTTTTTGTCGAAAAATCGCCGTTTTCCGGCGCACGGTGACAATACTTTCTTTTCTTACGAAGTAAGAGTGATAAAGTAAAAGTAATCAGTAGACAGAGGAAGAGACACGGAAATTTAGTTTTGTGATGTTTGGAAAGTCGGGGGGAACAAGCAAAAGAAGGAGGTGCAATCACGCGGTATAGGGGAAAATGGGAACAAAAACGCAAAAATTGGATAACAAATTTGACACTGAAAAAACATATCTACTCAAACGTTTCTTGTGTAATACACGGCATACATAATAATCTGACAATATTAACTGATTTACCATACAAACAATTGTCGGTGTATTAAAAAATTGAAATTGTCTCATTGTACTCTTGAGATTCTAATGGTGGGATCAGTGAGACGGCACTAGTCGGAAAGGTGAGACGTTGGCAAAAATTCTAGCGAACATCTTAAGAAACAAAATCTGTCGGAAATGAAATATCATTGTCTTTCTGTCTTTTCTTGAGTTGTGGGGTTAGGCATTTTTTATCTCTTCCTTATCAATGATAGAAGTCAGGGATGTCAGGACAGGCAAGACAAATAACAACAGACAAAAAAGACAAACAACGACAGGCATACCACATTTGTTCTCTAGTTCCTAACTCCATATTTAAATTGAATTGATGCCTTGTTTTATGTGGCGAGACTCAGGCCATGCTCTTCCGTCTGACCACGCAAATTTCGATACGCTCCTTTCACCAACTAGGGGAGAAAGAAGGTATTATTTGGGCGATGAAACAGACAATTTGAATTTAGCTCAAAGGCTTCATTTAGGCTTGAGGACCTTTTGCATGCAGTAAATCTATTACATGAGACAGTCGGCTTTACTTCCCTTCCGAAGGATTCTTTTTCGCCCTTAAGAATCCACCGCTTCGATCGGGTTTGAAACCGCGAACTTGGGTACAACAGTCTCATACGCTACCGTTACACCATCGGCGCCGCCATAAATGACTTATTTACAGACAGAATTTTCCTTATTACGTATTTTCTTTTTCGTCTTGGACACCACTAAATCGTGATCACTAAGGGGAGGATTTTTATGTCCTACGAAATCTTGAAATATGCTATTGAAAATATGCATTTATGACCTAAATATTCTAAAATACGCTCTTTAATATGCAATAAAAATTAACATTTTTTCTTATCCTATATAAACCTATCTTGATAAACTTCAGGAGAAGCATACTTGGAATGAGAAAAAATATATGTGCAAACATAATACAATGTACTACCTTACTTCACGGGAGAAATAATGGAAGTAAATATTTACCTTAGTGAAGTATGTCTTGTTTCATTTCTTTTGCCTGGTTTAAAAAATATGACATCAAGAATTATCCCATATTTGCGCAAGTATTACATCATTTATGGAAGAAGAAGAAGAAGAAGAAGAAGAAGAAAACCTGTTACAAGCTCATACTAACGAAAGAACGCTCACAAATAAATAGTAGATTCTATGAAAAGATAAAAAGGTTTGAGAGATAAGTCTCTATTTTATCGAAATATAAAAAATATGCTCCTTTAATTACACGAATACGCACCATCGAGAAAAAATCGGCCAAATAAGCACTAACATACATAACATGCATAGCATCCAATACTAACAAATGCCAAGAAATTGCTCACTTATCTAAGCCCTGAAGAAACGCACAAAAATATGCAAAATCATAGAAATCCGCCCCCTAATGATCACCTATGATCGTTAGTCTCAACTTGTTTTCGACATCAACAAACACGGGTTCAGGAACTACATGGGGCCGATCATAATTTGATGAATCTTTCAAAATCACTTCACCTTCACTGTCATTTAGAAACAAAGCTTTTTTTTTGTTTTTGTTTATATCTTTTCCTGCCCTTAGGTTTTCTCTTAGTTTGAAGATCATTTCTTTCTGGCGTGTCTGTCACAATCTTCCTCTTGGCATTCAGTGCTTGCCAGTTTTCCTTGCTTTACTATTTCTGCAGAGACATATGACCTATCTGTCGATTTTGTTTGTGAATCTGACGGGTCGACATCCGTATGTTAACATGTTGATTTACTTTTGACTTGGAGTAATTGCCCTGATCAATTCAACCTAAATTTGCTCAATGATTAGGTAATTCTACAATTCCTGAATTAATCAATTAGATGTTAGAAAAATACCTGTTATGATTTATGAATACCCGAAATCTGGTTTAAGAAACGAATCACAAGTCATCCAAATGAAAAATAAATTAATGGGGAACATTGAGACATATCTCAGTGTCCCGTCATTATTAATACCTCACTATTCCCAGATATAATTTCAAACTGACTTTCTACATTCATAATTGGTTATAATCAGAGAACGAACTTCTATGTACATATATATTTACTAAGCAAGCTAATATGGATACAAATTTGCATTATCTTTATGTTTCACAATGTGTTGAGTTGAAAAATGCTATTTTCATTTTCCATATTTTTCTTATTTTAGGTTTTTAGGTACATATTTGAATAACAGTCTATATATTTTCCATATTTCTTATAAAATCAGTTGATATTGCACATTAAGCTTAAAGTGAAATTTCATTAAATATTAAAAATGCATCTCAACAAAAAGAGCTTACAAATTTTCAGTCTCCTTAAACTTTAGAGTTTTTTGAAAATTAGGGAGAATTGACAATGGGAAAGCAAGTTAATAAACTATTGATGTTTTAATTTATGAGAAGAATGTCCACTCTCCGGCCCTGAGGCCCTGTCTGAGGGGGCTGAGTGTCCCACGAGGTGAAGGGGATCGCGAGGCGGTGATGAATTATTGGATTTGTTTGACAGATGACCTTGAGACCTCGATGGTCTGCGGGAAACGCACCTCGTTTCAGTATCCAACTACCCCTTCTCCCTTCTTCTGAGGCTGCCATCAGGAAATCGCATGACTTATTAGAGATTTGAACATCAGAATTCAACTTACACAGCTCCTCATTGTCAGTTACAATCCAGTCAGAATACGACGTGTTGGTTTAGTTCTATTAAACAGGCCTTCCACAAGGTTCACCACTCTCACCCACACTATTTAACATATACACATCTGACATACCCACTACAATACACACCTAATTGGCACAATTCGCCGACGACACCGCAATCTACAAATCCAGCCACTCACTTAAGACCATTACCGATAGGATTCAAAATCACCTAAATGAAATAGACCAGTGGTCAACATTGTGGAAAATCAAACTCAACCCAACGAAATCAACTGCCAAAATATTCTCACTAAGACCATTTTCTCACCCACCACCACTACACATTAATAAACACACAATTCCATGGACACCACAAAACCAATCAGTAAAATACCTCGGGATGAACTTCGACACAAGACTCAACTGGAAAACACACATAACACTAAAACAACAACAAGCAAAAATAAAAATAGCTCAACTAAAATTCCTTATCAACTACAAAAGTCGGCTATCCCTAACAAATGCTGTTACAATTTATAAAGCAATAGTCAGACCATTAATGCTCTACGCATGTCCCATCTGGACCAATGCATCCATTTCTAACATTAATAAACTTCAAATCGTACAAAATAGATTCCTCAGATTAGCAACACATGCCCCATGGTTCATCTCCAACGCCCAACTTCATAAAGAACTGAATATATCACCGATCATCAAACATATTGCCCATCTTTCCAATAATTTTTACTCTAACCTAAACACAATAAACCGAGCCGTCCACTACAACCTGGCCACTATAAATGACTTCTCTACTAGAATTAAGAATAGATTTCCTTCCGAAGCGTTCTTGAACATTTTCTCTACTAATTGTTCATAGTAGGGGCTCTTGTAGTTTCCTACACCTCTAGTAAGGTAGTTTAGTTTTAAGTTTTTAGTGTTATGTTTAGTATAAGTTACAGTGTAAGCCAGCAAATGCACATGAGATAGTAATCTAGTACTGATCTGTGTAATTTTCTATCACTCAATAAATAAATTATAAAAAAATTCTATTAATCTCTCTATTAAGCTAGTGTAAATGCTAAACTTAGCACAATCATCCAGTGTAAAATTAGAAGTTAGATTTCAAAATTTAAAGATAAAGATTTATCAACAGATAATAAAATATTATTTTACCATAATCATTTTTATCATATTATGTTCATATGAATCTCTGTATTTTGATAAAAATAACTATATATATTTACACATTTCATGAATTTTTAATCCGTGTAAATTTGTTCCCTGGTCATAATCTTCAAATCTAATTCATCATTATATTGTTGAAATTACGAACTTTTAGCTTTAATAATGAAATTCAGTCAATACCTCATGTCTTACTGAAAGATCAGCCGCAGAAATGAAGTAAAAATGTAGTTTTTTTTAACTCTGAACAATAATATATTTTTTAACAGAAAGTAGTAGGAAACGTACAAATGTCCCAAAGATGCACAAGAGGTACCAAACAAACCCAAATTTTCTAGCTGAATATAAAATATCTCGCTGTTCTCACTGACACATTTTCCCATACATGAGATACCATAAAACGACAATGTAAATAGGACAATTATTTTCAATTTAATTTAAACTTCAAATTACGTTTGAGTCAAATACGGTGAAATTTTCTAACAATGTGAGTAAATTGGAAAAAAGAAATAAACCATTTAAAATCTAATTGGCTACCCACAAAAATGAGATAATGCATCACGTAAGTCAAATCGAAAATCCTTTGGGATCAAATAACGTTCTATAGTAACTACCAGTGCATGATTTCTAAAACTTTTGGTTCCGGAACGCGCCCCAAATTAACTATTAATTTTTAATAGAAATAGTTGTATATTTATAATATAATTTAATAATTATTCCCGAGGTATCGGAACGCCGTTCCGTCGCGTTCCGCCAAAAATCAAGCTCTGGTAACTACTATAATACAGTAAAGATAACACGATCTAAGTAGTCGAAATTATTAAGGCAGACGCGCTATAGCGGCTTCAGAACCAGTGGCGAGGCGTTCGGTCTTCGATGACCAAACAAAATTATATAAATAATGCATTTTTAATAATTTGGAGACGAATTGAATATTACTGAAAATCTACAGATATTTAAATAGTAACAGTAAAAAATAGCTGAAAAATAGCCATGAAACGTAAAGAATTCGCCAATATTAGCTCGCTGCCCTTCTCTATGACTCATCTGGCCTCAAAGTGCAATATACCCTGGCACGGCGATTAGTACTCCAGTCTTCGCCATTTTCGTAAAATCTCGGACGTTTCTGGAGTTTCTCGTACTAGTTAGTTCCCTTATTTCTTCAATCTGGGATATCTTGCCGACTGAGCCCGCCCTCTTCTCACCTGACATCTATGTCTTATAGCAAGAGTGTCCAACTTTCAAGGCCTCAAGGGCCACACCTGTAAACTTTAATGTGGATGCGGACCATATTTTCTTTACTCTAAACCTCACTTCCCCGTTATGTTGATCTCGTCACTTTCCATGTTGTTTTGAAACATGGTGGGTGGAGGTGAAGAGAATGTTTCCATGACAGATATCAGACCGTACTGGGCTTAACGCAGTGTAACACATTCGGATAATTTTGAAGATTTGAATTTACTAGAAAAAATCTTTGAATCTAAACCTAACCTATTTTTACGTTAAGAGTGTGTTGACCTCGACAGGTCGCGTGCAATAGGCACACAATGTTCTCGCCCGACATGGATGCAAGGGTCTTTCACGCTTCATTAATAACACTTTGCGGGCCGCCAGTTGGGAAACCCTGCCTTATAGTCATCTTTTCACGATTTCTCAGTTTTCGGATAACTAATAGAAGAACTGAAATATGATTTTAAGAATATAAGAAGGGTAAAATCTGGTCCTATTCACACATTTTAATTAGAAAATTTGGAACAGTTTTAAGAAAATGTCGTTCGAGCGTTTCTGACAATGCGCATTTTGAAGCTCTTTTTCACAGAAAACATTCGATTTTTCGAGAAAACTTTAAGAAATTATTTGAATCAATTGGAGTCACAATTGCAATAATTTTTTAAAAACGTCCGTAATGTAAATAATAACTACGTGAGAGATATTTAAAAAAATACATTTGTGTAGTTTTGAAAAACAACAACGAAAGAATACATCAAAGTGGCATGTTAGCAGTCTAAGTCCAAAAATTTGCCTTTTTTCAGAAAACAGTTTGAGTGTTTTGGAAAATGCTGAATTTTTAGCTTTTTTTCCGGAAAAGTTTGAGTTTTCGGAGAAACCGTATGACCTCGTTTCAAGCACATATTCTCACAAATGCCATGTCTCCAAATTGCTGGTAATGTAAATTTACTAACGTAACATGATACCCGACCATGGATGTTTGATTTTATGCTGTGGCGTAGCAGAGTGTAGCTCTCTAAACCAATCTGTATCACAATTGAATCCCTTTACTTCTTGATTAATTCTCGACTAGTATGGGGAGTGTAGGTGTTTGAAGTAGTTGCAACCAAGTACGCATTATATTTACGTTGTGCGTTCGAATCCCATTCAAGGCATGGTTGTTAGTCATGCACTGGCACTGTGATTTCCTTCCAAAACATACATATTTTTCAACCCTTATCCTATCCACAATTTATTTCTCCTTACCTGTAGCTTCACCACTCACAATAATTATCAACCCATTAACTAACTCCCTCCAAATAGTACCGAGAAATATCTTGATCTAAACGTGGATACTAAACTGAACTGGAACAAACACATCAATAGTAAAATACAGTAAGCAAAAAATAAGATACATCAACTAAAACCCATCATTAATCGATCCTCACACCTCCCACTCTCAACCGCCATATCCATCTACAAAAGTATCATTAGACCACTCCTCCTTTACGCCTGTCCAGTTTGGATCTCCGCTGCAAAAAAACCTAAACAAGCTCCAAATATTCCAAAACAATTTTCTTAGAACTATCACAAATGCTCCTTGGTTTGTCACAAATTCACAGCTCCACAAAGAATTCCAAATTGGCTCCATACAACACCATATGACATATCTCTCAACCCAGTTCTATCACTCCATACCTCAAATTCCACACCTGGACAACTTCAGACTCCGGAAAACGCCTCATAGAACCAGAATAAAAAATAAATATGCAGGCATTCCTAGTCAGATTTTCGGAAATAGATTGTTTTTAGAGGTGTCTGGAGAAGGTTTCCTCACCCACATTATTTTGCAGTTTAATTTTAGGTTCATTAAAATGTAAGCCATCAATACATATGTAAAGTGAATTATGTACTGAACTATGTATGATCTGTGAAAAAACATTTAATAAAAACAAACCTGTAGCCGCGTGAAAGGTCAAAGTGTGCGGCGTAAGTGTGCTCTGAGCGTTGTGCCTCTCACATGGAACAAGCGCTGATGGGCTCACGAGCTCCGCCTGATCCAATAAGTGCTTATGACCTGCTTGAAATGTTACCGCTATGAAAGTTTAGTGGATACCAAAATGAAGGCGTCTGGAGAGACATCTGGAGATGCCGAAAGAATAAAAAAGTAAAACAGTTATACTAGAAGGGACAGTTATTTCCGTGCCTCAGTTATGAGAGAGATTGTATTCTGACCGCAGTGAAATCGTGAGAGCACATCTAGACTTGGAAGTCACACAAATTTAACAACTTTTGCAAGGTTTCAACTATCAATGCTGGAATCTTGTGTCAACATGATTGCTGCTGAACCTTGGCTCAGCACCTACTGGTATGGTTAATGGTTACATCAGGCAACAGAGGGAACCTAACCTCAATTCATACTATTATTCATATTAGTATACTACAATTCATATTAAAACTTTAGAAATTCACATTTCATTATAATTCAAAAATCTCGAATAACAACCAACAGGTTTGTAAACTAAGAAGTCGATGGATAAATTTGGAATACGCACAGATATATCATTATTAAAAGTTAGAAAGTGAATATCCGTTCACTCATGTACGTGTTATCATTTCCAGTAATTTCAAATGTTTTTTTTATAGATCAGATTTTATAGATCATATTTCAAACGTTTTATTAATAGATTATTATATGATATATAAAGTTATATAATAGATTATTATATGACTCCCAAACCCGTATTAAGATTTCCCTTATCAGAGCAGAGATTAAGCAGATTTTTATTGACTCAAACGGTACCAAATAGTACATTATGAAACGATGATGTAATGATTATTAATACACGAGTGTGATATTACGATACGAGCAAGGTACGAGCGAGTATTGTAAACTTCACACGAGTGTATTAATACCCATTATATCGAGTTTTATACAGTACTTTTTCTACGACTTATGCTAACTTATGTAAGTTAAACTTTTACATTCAATCGTTTAGTAGCAGTTGACCTGCAGGATTCAGTCAAGGCCACGTAGCAGACAGATCTGACACTACCCTTGTCTCAGATGGCTTTGGTGTTCCAGTCCGCATGAGAGAGAGTACAAAAGTTGCAGTAATAATTCCGACTCACCATTTTAGTTGTTTCTCTTATTTCTGGAGGTGCCAACTCAACTTCTGATTCACTAGACATTTTAAACTAAAGAATTGTCCGGCTTTTAAAGGTAACCACACGGCAGCCACATTTAACACAAAATTACTTGCGTTCAGAACTTAACGTCAGTCAAATGTTCCCTCCAATAACTATCACTGCGCTAGTCAAATAGGATAAAAGTGAAATTACAGTCCAAATTATTTTGAATAATATTCCACGTAAAATAATTAATAATAAAAGACAGTAAAACTGACAAGCATAATACAATATTTAATGCAATTTTAATGTACACAAACGAACAAAACATTTACTAGAAAGATTCTCAATGATTAATTAAGTGTAAATACTTTGGTTTGTAAACTTCTCTGTCATTGGTCAAGAACCTGTATCATAATGAAATCTATATCGTAATGAGTATCATTATGCAACGGGTTGCAGCCATTAAATGACAGAATTACACAATGGGAGTAGAAAAAAGTTATTTGATTGTGAACACGCATCACATGAAAATACAACATACAGTCCAGGCCGCCCATTAGGCCGTACGAGATTCTCAATGCGACGGCTTATAGGATTTCCTGTCGGAATAGCCACCATCTTCTACAGAAACTCTAGGAAGTGGTAGAATAGCCAACTTATGGAACTATCGTTCCGATCAAATCTCTCACTTTGGTTTGTTGTCATTGACTCCTCGCGCGATTTAAGACTTCGCAGTATAATAATGTATGTCTCGTTTTTCGTTAGAATTAAACAAGGTTTTTATCAGTAAACGAATAGTAAGTAACTCGGTGAACTCTAAGCTAAGCTAAAAGAGCTAAATGAGTTATCATTATCAACAAGTGAGAGCGTGAGATGTTAAAGTGCGTCAAGAGCAAATAAAAGAAAAGTTATCGCTAGTCTGACTTCTGTGTTAATAATGCTTTTGAGATGGTAGTATGATCAACTTATTCATGGTTTCATCTGTTAATAACGGTTTATATCTTTTTTAAAAATACCACAATTATTTAAGATTATTCATTTATATATATATGGTAATTTTTATGTGACCTAATGAATTGTTTCTAACAGTCCAGTGACATTATTATTAATTCAAATGCATACATTTTATTTAGCTGATTAATTATTCATTATATTTCAAAAGTAAGTATTTTTTGAGAAATAAGAAATTCATAATTAATATAAGTAGTTTTCAGTAACTAGCGAGTCCTTACCAGTGACATTCTCTTTATACCTATTTCTTCTCCATTAAAACGGGATGTGATAGATGTTATAGGGATATTTATGGTAATAAATATAACTTTTTTATTTTTTAAAAGTGATTTATTGCAACAGGAATATACACTGCCAATATAAATGATACAGTAAATATATAAAGTTGCACAATGAAATTGCACTCTTCCACTATCAGTTATTGTGACCACGATACTAAAACCTACTCTCTGATCAAGCAGCAATTTCACAGTAATTCTTCTCATTAACTTTCTAAATAATTCAAATGATGATCATATTATACTCCAGTTTCCATGAGAAATGCATGCCAAATTATTCCCAATACGCCTTCAAGCAGTACAAGATTAATTAATACATTTCACTATCTTCAGACTGTGATTAGTATTTAGGAGATTTTTTTTGT
Organism: Teleogryllus occipitalis; assembly: GCA_011170035.1. NCBI lineage: Eukaryota > Metazoa > Arthropoda > Insecta > Orthoptera > Gryllidae > Teleogryllus > Teleogryllus occipitalis. The sequence goes on along the minus strand of BLKR01002635.1, from coordinate 130,940 downwards.
CCAGATTTTATTTTAGACGGTCATATGCATATTGGATATCTAATTTTTGGTTTTCGATACATTTATCTCAGAATGAGTTCAGAAAATTTACATGTAAAGTTGAATGACACAATGAATACGAAAGTTGAATGTAGTTAAATTTCCAATATTTATGACAATGTGCTACATAAAATAAAGGTAAAACAGAAATTTTGAATCAAAGAATAGTAATTTCCATCTTAGAAACTTAGAAATTACCAATTTGTCCCCTCTCCTCTTCTTCCGCTCAGTATTGTCAGACACAATGGAAGTTGCTGTTGTGAGTTTCATTGTATCAGGTAGATATTTATTATAATATTTCAGTTTGTTTTACTGTAAACTTAAAAGTTAGAAAATTTTAATTTAGTTTATAATAATTTCTGTTTATATGAAAATTAGAGTTCTGAAGAAGAGGAAAAGTGCTCCTCAAAATATTGAGAGATGAAAAATATTTTTAAAAAATTAACAGAACATTTCAAAAAAATTTCATTTTTTTTGTATTAATTTTTGGGTTTTCAATAAATATGTGACTGGGGTTTCAATTAAAACTGTCTACTTTAAATTCTGGACAAAAAATATATTTATTACACCAGTTAAACACACACTCTTGCAGTGCTGATGAGGATTGTGAAAAAGTTCAAGGTAAGACAATGGAAAGACTGAAGTTTGCTTGGGTTCCTAATATAATTCCTTAGGAAGCACTCTTTTAAAAATCGTTTTACTCTCACTCACATGGGCCTACCTGACTTTCTTCCCCCAAATCAATTAAAACCAATGTGTTTTTATTGTACCTTCAAGGAGGTCTGAATGCCTTAAAAATTAAACGTGCTATCTCCTGTAATCTCCGAAAAACATGTTTCATATAGAAATACTAAGAGCTACATAAAAAATAATTCATGGTATTTCACATAAAACACTGCAAAACACAATGATCATTGTACAGATAAATAAAATTCTAAATATATAAACCAAATAAGAATTCTAAATGATTATCTGACCCCAACTACAATATATTTTATTGGAATTTCCATCATTTATCAAATTGTCAATGCCAGTAACTGGACGGATATTTTAGGTGGCTTTTTGGGTGCAGTCAGAGCTTCTTGTTTTTGTTGATAATTGTTTCAATCCGCCTGTAAACATACAGAAAGTTGAAAAAAGAAAATTGAATTTATTACTATTAATGCATAACTAATGATAATAATCAGTTATGGACAATAACTGTACCAATAACTATTTTAATTATGAAAATTACATCTGTCAGTTTTAAAAGATTAGATTTAGAAATAAAAACAATAATCTTACCTGTAATAATATTGCCATTAGTATTGTGTCACAAGAATGAGTGACATGGGCTCCTTCTTCCATTGATTATTTCCTTGCACTGATAATTTTTTTCCTGTTCGAAAATAATTTCAATTTTACAATTCACGAAAACAAACAAACAACAACTACATTAAGAAATAAGACCTTAGGCATACGTTTCACAAGTCAAAATGTTAGGTTCTCTTCGCGCATTCATGTGAAACACTAGAGAGGTGACAATCGGGGACAGCAGACGGCATAAATTCGACAGCAAACAAGAACTTTTCAGGAGTTGGTATTTTTTTCTTTAAAAAACTAGGGAAATGTAATGTTGTATCTTTCACGCCGTTAATTCGGGGTTATATTACCAGTAATTTGCATACATTACCAGCAATTTGTATTTGAATTTTTAGTGTAATTGATTGAAATAATTTCTTATAAAGTTTCTCGTAAACTCAAAGTTTATGGTGAAAATGAGTTTCAAATTGTGCATGTTCAGAATCGCTCGAACTACGTTTTCTGGAAAACGGCTCAACATTTTTAATCGAAAATTGCCATATAGAACGAGGTTTTACTTTTCTATAATATTATTTATGTCATGTTTCAGTTCTACCATTATGAGACCGAAAAATTAAGAAAATGTGAAAAAAGGCGATAGATGTCATCTGGCAAGAGGATGGGGCCAGACCGAAAAGCTAGCCTAGATCAAATAAATTATACAGTACGGTAAAGTCTGTGCCATTCTGAAGCACCATTAGTTAATTTTGAAGGGGCGAAATCTCTTCGAACTTCGAAAATTGCAAAAAGTGAACATTTCAAAACTACAAAATTGACGATAAAGATTTTTGCCTCAAACTGAATCCGTTTCATAAAAATCAGCTCTTTAAAAAAGGTGATGTCCATTTTTTCTTACAAAACGAGCAGCTTAATGCAATTAAAAAAACATTTTCTGAAAATCCGCAGCCAATCTATATATTTAAAAAAATTAGGTATTCTGCCATGGCTTCGTTTAGAGCTTCTACTGAACCGATTGTAGTATTTTTTCCTTTAAATGAAAGAATGTGATCCCTAGATGTGTTATCAGATATTGTTTGTGTTGATTCACCAACATTTACGGTGTAAATTAATTAATTAAATCATTCTTTAATAGTACGCTTATCAATAGTCAATTGTTTTCTTCCAAAGGGTGGCTGTTTGAAAATTGATATATATGAGTCTATAGATGTGCGTCCCCGCCGCTTCATGGTGGCGCTGCTTGATGTTTTTGTTTTGATTCTTGAGATTTGTTCACAATTCGTCAAGGTTTTGTTTCAGTGTAATAATTGCATTGTGAAGATGACAGTTTGCATAAACATATTTGCTTTTGTAGTGTATTTTGTAGAGAACATTCGGACAGTGGGTTTTGTGCGGTTGTAGTGAAGTTGTTTATAGGTTATGTCGAATTCCGAATCGTTGCCCACGCGCCCCAAAAGACTCAAACGCACTACATTGATTGGGAGCAGGGCAAGAGAAAGTCAGCGTATGTGTCGTGATAGTGAGGTCATTTCGTTTTCTGTTGGGTTATTGTCTATGAAATGTCAGTTTTGTTCTACTTTGTACTTCCCATGTCAGAGAAATTCTGTAAATGAGTTTACTGTGTGTTGCTTACATGGGAAAATAAGTTTACCTTCGAGCAATATGCCAGAAGAAATCAAATAGTTGTTTATAGGAGATTATGACACATCAAAAAACTTTAGAAATAATATCCGTCAGTATAATAGTGGTCTTTCTTTTGTGTAATTTGGTGCCGATATTGCATTGCCAACTGGTCATAGGCCATACGTGTTCAAAATTTTGTGAACTCCACATCACAGAATATCTTCGTTATATCCTGAAGATTCAAACAATGCAACATATTGTGAACATTAGTCTGGGCACAGTATTTTACATTTATCTTAGATCACACCGTCATATTTTGACGGGTTCTTACTAGTATTTTCTTTAAAACTTTCTTCTCGCATGTATCAACGGACATTAAAAAATTGTGCTAGTCTCATTTTCAATAAGTTCTCCATATTTTCAAACATTGCAAAAGTTAACATTAACATATTGTTATTATATATTTTGACATTTATTGTCCTTACTGTGCGGTTCCTCGGTGAGAATGGCACAATGTAATGCTTTGCGAGAAGAAAATGTCTCCAAAGTTGAATGTGAGCTTGGCCATTATTGCGCCACATTGTTATTATATATTTTGACATTTACTGTTTTTATTGTGCTGATCTTTGCTTTCAGTGTGAATGTCACAGTGCTATGCTGTGCGAGAAGAAAATGTTTCCATTATTCTAATCGTGCTCATTTATTATAAATTCCCTTAGTTTTAAATTTATTTAGTTTAGGAAAAAGTCCTTGGCCAGTTTATAAGTTAATTCCCCTATGTCATTGATGCTGTTACTGAAAGTCATTTTGAATATAATAAATGGGTTTATCATGTTTTGATAGCCTACATTTGACAAACAGTTAAAGAGTTTGTCATATATAACACTGCAAAGTCCTATGCCCTAATGTCAAGCCTGATCCTCCAACGTCTCTACCCTAATGGGATCCTACGTTCAAGCTCACTATCATCAATTACCTGAAGCAACAGAACAAAAATAGGAATTAATACTGTAATTATGGAAACTTATGTCCAGATCTTCAAAGCAGAAATAAATTTAGTCTTAGCATGGATCCCTAACAAAATCGAATATCTGTTAACATGCAAAGACGCGAGTAAACAATATCTTTAATAGACTTAAAAACGACTACAAATCATGTACATCATGTACTACAGAAGATATTTTGAAATACATTGGTAAAGAAATGCAAAATAAATGGAATAATGACTGAATAGATTACAAAACTATAAATACATACTAACTAAAAAGCATATGACACAAAACTATAAATACATTTGACTCACTAATCATCAATAAGAAAATGCAGGGCACAAGAAGTCCTCTCGAGAATAAGATATGAACCTCCAAGTGAAGCCATCTTTACTTAATACAAAAACCATCTCACCCCACAGGTGAACTGTGCAAAGTCCAACTAAGTATAGATAAAAATTTTTAAGTGAGTCCAATATTCAATCATCTAAGATAGTTATTTGGATTTAATCATGAAGCAATACTTCATTCTACTGAAGATCAAAATAGCATAATTAACTTTTGTAAAGCCATAAATAGTTTTTAGGACCTTTGACACCATTGTCACTTGTAAGTATAACTTCCACTTTTTTTATTTTGTATTGATTTATTATTATGTACATATAATATTGTACCCAATTATATATGCAGTACTATAATGTATACCGCGATGTTGATGCGACTATCAATAAATTAATTGTTTTTAAATTTCAAAACTACAAAATTGAAGTTAGAGATTTTTGCCTTAAACAAAATCTCATAAGAAATCATCTTTTAAATAGGCAATGTACAATTTTGTGTAGAAAGGAGTAGTTTTCACGTAATTTCTGGTTGAAATTAATGCAAATTATAAAAAAAACAACATTTTTTTCAAAAACCACCCAGAATTTTTTTCCATTTACAAACCAAGGAACGCTGAAAAGAATGATGGAGGTCTTATTGGGTAGAGATTATTATATGGGCAGACAAGGCTCTGAGGCGAGAGGGAAGCCGGCTTGTTTAGGGTAAAGTAACCTCGAAAATAAATCTCTGGTCCTCCAGATTGGGGGTTAGGGCGTAGGGCTAGCTCCCCAACATCTGTAAAAAAAATACAACCGCTAAATATCCCAGTAATGAAGCAGGATTGTCCAGGAAACGACTTGGCAAACGACAACGGTACGAGTTTATGAGTACAGGCACATGCAATGTACAGGGTCTCAATATGAAAAGAATAGAAGTGTACGAAGAAATTAAAACGATGGGAATAGAAATTGCTGTATTGTCAGAAACAAAGAAAAAAGGACAGGGAATAGAAGAAATAAAATACTACATTCACATACACAGTGGTGTCAACAAAGAATTTAGAGCTGAGAAAGGAATTTCCATTGCTGTGGTAAAGAAATATACGCGTACTATTAAGAGTTGATCATGTGTGAGTGAGAATATTTTAAAAATTGATTTTAAAATTAACGGCATTGAGATGGTTGTTACAGGTATATATGCTCCAAATGACAATGCTACCGAAATGGAGAAAGTTTTTTAATCAGCTGACGATGGTCTTGGATGGGATATCAAACCGGAAGGATATATTTTTAGTGGGAGATTTTAACATTAGAGAAGGAAGACTTGCGCAAGACGAAGTTGTGGTAGTTGTAGACGTAGTTGTGGAAAATGTAGTAATAGGGAGAGGAAGTGATAAATGGAAATGATGAATGAATAATAGAAGTAAGCGCCCACTACACTTTAAAAGTATGGAATGGGTTTTTTAAACATATAGGCATTCACAAATTCACTTGGTCTAGAGAACTAGTAAAATCCTAATAGATTACGTTATCGGCAAACGTAACAACAAAATTATGGTGGAAGATGTTCGAGTCTATAGAGGAGCCGAGTACAACTCAGACCATTATTTATTTAAATCAAGATTGTATGTTCCCTACGTAAACACGACACAGCAATCGGAAATTCTTATCGCATTCAGTACCATAGAAAAAAAGGGTACAAAATGTCTTTGCTTGAAGATTCACCTACATCCTTCCTGTACAAGCTCAGATTAAGTAAGAAACTGTTAGAAGTGAACCAAATAACTAGTCAAACGCACTAAGATGAAATTGTAGATGCCGTACATCAAGCCACTTATGAGAGTCTCGGAGAAATAGAATATAGTGGTAGAAAAGGAATAGGTGACTCATGGTGGAATAATTCTTTGGCAGGAAAAGTGAGAGACAAGAAAACTGCTTATAATACATGGTTAAGCACCCAAGATATTGAAGACACAAAAGAGGTATCGTCAAATTGGTGGAGAAGTTAAACAGGAAGTAAGAAAAGCAAAAAATGAAGCGTGAAGATGTAGAACGGAGTATAGGCAATGTCACATCAAATAACGCTTGGAAAATTATAAAGAATCTCAGACAAAATGAACAGCAAAGTTCAGCACTACAAACTATAATTATAGATCAATTTACAATATATTCTGAAAAACTTTTGAAAGAAAATAGGCTCGCATTTAGTAACACGTATAATATAGAGCTCGAGGAATCCCATAATGTGGAATATATTACAGTGAGAGAGACTGAAAAAACAATACAGTGATTTAAAAATGGAAAAGCACCTGGTCCGGGATTGGTAAACATTGAATTGCTGAAGTATGGCCCCAGTTTATTATTGAATCTTCTTTACCGACTGTACAATAGATGTTTAATGAGAGAAGAATTACCCAGGGACTTCAGAAAAGGATATATATCTCTAACATCTTCAAGAAAGATGATTGGAAACAGAATGCGGACTATACTTGTTTGTTTTTTTAATGTGGCATCTGTGGATAGTATCTCGAAGATGGAATTCGGCATGACTTTTTGCATCTTCCTTGGTCCTGCCGCAGGATGTCGCAAGATCGCGACCGTATCAAGCAGTGCTGCAGATCAAGCGACTCTAGCGATAGGACTGAAAATGACGCAAAAGGTCGTACCGAATTCCATCTTTGAGATACTACCCACAGATGCCACGTTAGAAAAACCCAACTACATATGTATAAATGTATATGTGTGTATATAGAACGAATGTGTGTATGTAGAGAAGTGTATAAGACATACCCAACTGGAAAGATGATGTCGAGGAACAGAGCGGCTTCCGGGCGGGTCGTTCATGTATTGATAACGTGTTTAGTATTAGACAGATAACCGACAAAAGTCTCGCCCGTAACTTGGAGACGCACCTTGTGATTGATTATAAATCTGCGTAAGGCCTATGACACTGTTCCTAGGCTGGGTATATAGGCTCTGGATGGTATTGGAAAAACAAAATGTAAATTCGCAATTGATTAGAGCCGTTAAAGATTTGTACAGTGGTAATACGAGCCAAATAAAAGTAGGGAGAAATGTTTCAGCAACATGTTCAGTTAATAAAAGGTTTACGACAGGGGTGCTGTGTAACTCCAATATTCTTTAAAATATAATTGAATGAAGTCCTGAGAAGATGGGGGAAGAAATGTAGGAATGTGGGTATTAAAATTGCTGACTATGATATTGTTTCTACACTTCGCAGATGATCAGGAGTTGTTCGCTGAAGATGAAAGACAATGCTTTATATATGCTATGGAAATTATATGAAGAGTACTCGGAATGGGATTTAGAAATTAACCTTAACAAGACCGGGTATATGGTTGTAGGAGGAAGTGGTAAAGGTCTGACTCTGGATGATGGTTCGGAAGTAAAACCCTGTCAGAAATTCACATACCTAGGTACAGAAATAAATGAAAATGGAGGCAGTACACAAGATATTAGAAACAGAATTGCAAAAGGCCGAGTGACAATTAGACAACTCCATCCACTGATAGGGAAATATAAATTAAGAGTGTAAAGGTAAAATTGTATGAGACTGTTGTAGAGAATATTGCCTTTTGTGAGTATGAGGTAAGGGGAGGTAACAAAAAAGAGCAAACAAAAATTGACAGCAATGGAAATGGACTTCCGGCGCCGGAGTTGCGGACTGACTTTAAAGGTTGAAGTTAAGAACAAAGAAATTAAACGTAAAGCGGAAGTAAGTTTACATATAATTGACACCATAGAAGTTAAAAGACTAAAAAGGTATGGGCACATGCAAAGAATGAAAAAAGAACGCTGGCCCAAAATACTATGGAAATGGCAACCAGCTACCCATCGAAGAAGAGGAAGACCTAGACTTCTATGGGGAGAAGGAGTAGGAGAGGCAATGATGAAAAGAGGATTGAGCAATGAAGATTACACCGATAGAGAGATATGAATGCTGAGACGCGAGAGACACCCTAGGGTGTAATATAACTCGCCATACTACTACTATTAAATTTTTTAACAATGTCCCGAGTTGGTACGTCAGGGTGCCTGTTTCTTGCAGAGACAAGGCACTCTTCGTATTAAGTTGGTGGATCTGAGTTCGAGATTCGGTGCGGAAAAAAATTGCTGGTACAGGACATTTGTTCATGTTCGTTTAATAGTATAATATTACGTAGCTGTTACAAATAATGCGAGAAAGTATGTGCTGGTGTAGCGTTACTAATTTAGGTTGTATTTAATTCTGTATAATTCTTTCATTGTTCATTCACATGTCAACATCTGACACATTTTCACTTCGAATCCTTGGCTTCAACATTTTTGTATACTTCAACCATACGTCATTTTATAATGTAAGAGAAGGTAAAGAGGATTTTTAAATATAACTGCAAACATTTACTACGATTATTACCTCTTAAAAGTTTTACAATGTTCAATACAAAGGATTTTAATTAGAACTCTGAACATTTATTACTCTATACGTTAACCTTAATAATTTTGCAATGCGTGATGCTTAAGCCAAATCAATAAAACAAACGTTGTGACCATGTAACTGCGTAACAAATGAATTGTAATAATTAAATCAGCAAATATCTTTATTTTTAATAATGTGCACGGATACCCTTATTTGTTAGTCCTTCGTAAATAGGCCCTATACAACATAATTCCTCAATTTGTCATCGCTGTCATCTCCGTTTTGTACACGCGTCCATGTTTTATCAATGTATAAGAATACTTATGTTCTTTTTTTCGCATTCCGTTGCAAAAGAAAGAAAAAACATACACTTGCTCTCCGATGCCGCTGGCGGAGGAAAACAGGAGCGAAAATGAGCATTTGCGTCTCGAGGTCACAGATTGGGGGAGTCCTCCAGAGCGAGGTTGGGTGGGGTGCCCTCGCACCGCGCCGGTACCGTCAGCCTCCAGCATCGATTCTCCGACCCGACGTGGTTGGTGCGGCGCGGCGCGGCGCGCGCTGACGCAACGGTCTGTGACGTCACGGAATGACGTCAGGGGGCGGCAGGTGCGACGGCGGTCTGTGTCGACTGCCGCCATCCCACGACTTGCGCCGCAATTGGCGTCCCTTCAGGGAGTCTGGACAGTGTCGCACACAGTGATTTTGTGTTCTACTCAAAGCACTAACGTATTCTACATACGGATGTTCCTGTGGTTATGTGTTCCTGGTAAAACTTATTCCTTTTAATTCAGTAATCTTAAAGGTTTATATTAAACTTTATTTCCTTTTAACTTAACTCCTTTTAATTCGTGAACGAATTTCACGGAATAGGAATTCCTACTTCAGTCGGTGCTCAAATTGTGAAATGCTAATAATTAAGAACTGATTTATTGTTGTTTCCAGGCGCGTCAGCTGTAGCAATTGTCCAGAAAGTGTAGAGCATGTTATATTTCAGGCTGTGGCGGTGTTATTCCTGCTGGATGATGAGATCCGGCACTGACCGGGGTTTCCCTCTCCAGGTACCTCCGGCAGCCAGGCAGCGCTGCAGCCGGAAGGATCTTGGATCTCCCGACTGAACTCGCGACGGGTGTAGTAGTGTAGTGCGTATGCGTGAGAGGAGAGGAGGAAAAAAGGTTGAGTAAGGAAAGATTCCGCACGATCCGTGGCCCTTTGTTAAGGAACTGCCTCGGCATGTTCCACGTATTGGCCGGAGAAACCAGGGAAAACTATCAAATAGAGCAGCAGTGTGCAAAAATGTTCCTCCAGACTGTTGTTGAAGTAGCCCTAGTGAGTATGTAGCTAGTATCGAAAATCCGCCTTCGTCCGGACTCAAACCCTAGGACCTCCCGGACAGAAACGCAGTAGTGGCTACAGTTGTTGCCTTAAACCATGTTAGCAGGTAATAACAGAATATCAATTAGCAAAATAACATTAAACAATCTGCAATAAAATATTCATATCATGGGGAAACAAATAACCAAACGACAAGAACGTCCGATTTGATGATGGTCGAACATTTTTGTCGATAAATCATTGCTTGCCGTTGGTTCTCTTACAATTTTATAGTATTGTATATGTATATCTTTTGGTTTGTAAAATTTATGTCACCGCCTCCAAAGGGAATTAGAGATGGCATCGCCCTCCCGCTAGAAGCTACCGTGAATCGCCCTCTGGAGAAGCGAGGTCTCGTAGGGCTAGCGCTGGGGGCTGGTCCTGGTCCCGGAAAGGGAAGAGAGTTACAGGAAGGCCTTGCTGACAGAGGGGCTGTGCAGCGGGAAAGGGGAGCGAGAGATGGGGGCGCGGGCCGCCGATATTCGGCGGGCGGCGGGTCCGTGGTTGGCGGAGGGGAGGGGCCGCAGGAGGGGGACCGGTCCACATTGGCCCGCCGCGACCTTCGTCGCCTTCGCCGACGCTGCACCCCAATGGGCCACAGCTAAGCAGGCGCTCCACAACCCCCCCCCCCCCCCCCTTGCCAGAGGTTGGAGAGGCGCAAGATCTCGAATCTGTGACATCTCTTTTCCTGAGGGGTCCTCCCACTCTCCTACCAACTGCCCTTACATTTACGTTCTTTTGCGTGATGTTCGGCAACGCTGAGGGGTGCAACTTCCAAGGAGTTGCGGATTTGGCAACGGGGCCCGGCTCCGGAGCTGAGGTCAATAGAGGTAATCCCGCCGCCCCCGGACTTCTCACCGCCTCGCCATGCTCTCCCCACTCCTCCCTCGGGCCCCGCCCTGCCTCACCCCACTCCACTCTGCTGATGCCTTTCCTTGCACCCTCAACCCCTCAATACCTTCTTCCCCTATAGAATTGCTACCAATCTGTACTAGCCTAAAAATCCGAATTCCTATCATGAGTTTGTGGTCTAGTGCTTCCTATGAGACCCAGAGTAAATCAATTGTCTAGTAATCGTGTTTTACTTAAATGAAAACAGACGAAACTGAAAATTTGGAAATGATCCGTTCCTTTGACAGTCAGTATCTTGTATAAATGTATTAGTGAAATCTTATTTTCTATGCAGTCCGAGTCAAACACTTTCGGTCTAAAGAATTAACCACGTTTCATTGTTTAGAGAAGAGAATGCAGCAGGGGAAACACGAGAGCTCCGCATCATCACGGGGCAAGACGCTGGAGAGGCGCGCGCGACCGGGCACTCGGGCGGGCGGCGGCCCCCGCGGGACGAAGGCGGAGGCGGCGGCGGCGGCGGCGGGGACGGGGCTCCGGGAGCAGCGGCCACCTGCCGGCGGCGGCGGCGGCGGCCGACGCGCTGTTGCCACGCGTGGCGACGCGGCCGCGGAGAGAATGACCTCCGGCGACCTCGGCGCCGCCGCTTCCCCCGCCGCCGCCGTCGCCGCCACCACCGACGACGTAGACGTCGAAAGGCGGAGATGGAAGGGCATCTGGCGCGCGCCACCGCTCCAACCCCTGCAGAGAGCAGCGACGCGGCGCGCCGAATATCCCGCCGCCCCGGTCCATAGCCGCTCCATCTCCTGCCCTTCGCTCCCGCCGCGCCAACCGCCTCAGCGCGGGCGGCGCGCGCGCGCTCTGTACCGCCTCGGACGCCCCCGCTCTACCTGCGCCACCCCTAACTCTCCACGCGACATCCTTTGGACCCATCAGCCACTCTAGGAAGAACATAGCAATCTCCACGTGAAATAACAATGGCGATTTAGGGAAGTGCACACTTCAGTTACACAGAATAGTACTTCTCATATCACATTTCTATCTAGATGTACGTGACCAAGAATAGAACTGATATTTGGCCTCATGGAAGAAAGAAAAGAAATCAATGATATACAAGATGTGGGGGTTTTCCTTCCATATCATGAGGTGAAAAAACACACGCCATGATTTCAACTCGCAACACAAGCACAGAATAGTTATAACAGAATGTACCCCCATATAGTCCCGTCAAATTATACAAATCGAGTGAAAAAAACGGAGCTTTGAAACTTGTCATGATTGTTTGTTGGTACCTATCGCACATGATAGTAAAAATTCTGAAAGGGGGGGGGGGGCGGTGAACCGTTGGGGGACCGTTCATAGGTTTTTTCTTCGTTTTTTGCACATTTCTCCATAACTATCAATCCTACCGGAAATTGTGCTCTTTACAAAATTAAACAAGATAAAAGTTTCAACAAAAAAGTTCATATAAGATTTTGTCGTAAAATTAACCCTTTTTAAGTGATAGGCTTAAAAAATTTACATGTTAACAGTGTACACAAACCTTTACCAAATATTTGTACTCAATCCTCATCAAATTTGAAAATTTCTTATTTTTATTTACGGCAAGGCCATTTCTTAAAATTAATGTTATTATATGTTCAATTCGCGGAAATAATTTTATTTTTCTTCAACATTTATCCACAATATGTTTTTGCATATTTTGCACAAAAACATGAACATTTTACATCTTATCAATATAATTTTGTACATACTTGGGAGTTATGCTTTTTCTTGATCTGTAGTAGCATTCTATTGAAAAATTTTTAAATGGGGATATTTGGTTTTTCTTTACACAATCATTTTATTGTTGACCACACATTTCTACTGTTTGGGTGAATTTGATTAATAAAATGTTGATAATTCATGATGCGCCTATATTCTAGTTTAGATTTAATAATTTTTGGTAATTTTTTAATTTTTGTTTTAATATAACGTCTTCCAGTGTTCTGCCCAATCCATTTAAGATTTCTTTTCGATTTTATTAAATTCAGAATTCTATATGGTATTGGTGTGTGGGGGTAAGTGTACGTGCGGTTAGTACTAAAGTCAGATTGTTGTAATGCATTTTGATAGTTGTAAATGCCTAATTTATTTTCTAATATTATAGTATTATTCATACGAGTGGGATATATGTTTTCTTAAATAATTTGTTGAAATTTAATCCAGTCAATTTTATTTATATTTGGGGAGTGTGATTTAAGAAAATGCAATTTTGTAAGATTGATAAATTTATATTTTTGTCGAAATGCAAATATCTAGAATACCAAGAATAATGTTGTCATTGTATGAATAGAATTCATTTGGTGATATTATTTTGAGATTATTTCATTGAATAAAGGAATGTAATTTGATTCCTTGAGGTGAGGTAGTATTGGATTCCCAAATGTGATTTTTGCTGTTTAAGTCGCCGAAGAGGAGTATTTTTGTATCAATATTAACAGAATTTTTAAAATTTTGTTTTTATGAAGTTAATGGGAATTTATATTTAGGATGTCTATATGCTACATATATATTAAAGTAAACAGAGTTTAGTTTTATTTTTACACCTATGGTTTCATCAATTCAGGTGAATTAGGGTTAGTAATTTGATTATAATTTATTTTGTAGGATATAATTATTTCTACGCCTCCTGAAGCTGTATCAGAGGGTCTGTCATTTCTGTAAATTTTAAATTCTGAAAAATAAAGTTTTTCATTTGCTGTAAGGTGTGTTTTTGTAATACAGGCTAAGTGAATATTGTGTTCATGCATAAAGATTTCAATAATATGCATGCAAAAGTTTGTTCGATTACCGTTTAATACCATTTGCATTTCAGTTTAATATGCTCATATTATTTAAGTTAACATTCATGAAAGTTTTGTGATAATGTAGATTGAATTATGTTTTGATTTTGTGATATTAGGGCTGTAATAACTTGTTGAACGATAGATATAATTAGTTAGGGAATATTCAGTTGAGTTAAAAGATTATTAAATGGATTTTGATCATTTGCATTATGAGTGTTGAATGAATTATTCCAAGATTATTTTGGTGGTAAAGGTGGAAATTCTTGTGTATTATTTGAATTCAGAGTGGAAGGAGTAGTAGTGTGTGTGTGAAGGTGGGAGGGTTTGCGGTCAAATTATTGGAATGTGAATAAATTAGGGATTTATTTTGTAAAGCTTTTTGACAAACTGAACAGCCTCTATAGTTGACAGAGTGTGATTGTTCACAATTTGCACTGGTAGGAGGAGTTTCTTTGGGGTTTTTACTTATAGAATAGTGATGATTAGCATTTGACACGAGGAGTTCGAAGACAATTTACTGGTGAGTGACCAAGCCTTTGACATCTTTTGCACTGGAAGGGGATGGAACACTTAATTCTAGGTTGAACATTGATAATAGCATATAGCACATTTTTTAGAGACGGAGTACTTTTACCTGAAGTGTTATCTTGAAGATCTACTGCACATGTTTGGAGTGGCTGGTTTGTTTTATTGTAAAGTCTACACGAATCACTGAATAATTTAGTCTCCTTAGTTCTTCGTAAATATCAATTTCAGTGAAGGTTACGGGAATAATTTTAATTATAACTGGAAAGCTTTTTGTTGTTGTATCTCTATTCGAAAAGAAATGTATTGTGGAAGATTCACAGGATTTACGAAAATTACGAAAGTTTTCAATTGTAGTAAATAAAATTTTAATTTCATATTTTAAGGTTTTTGTTGAGAAGTCATTATGCACTATATTTTTGATATCTCGAATTAATAATGAGTATTTTTTTTCCTATGATTGTAAGTGGTAAGGTAGCTTAATACTTTTAGTTGTAGGTTCAGAATTTGGGTCTTCAGTTTCTGGTAATAAGTCGTATTTAGAAGATATTGATATGTTGTAGATTATATTACCTTTTGTTGTTGAAGATTTGCTTCTTTTTGCAGGTATGTTTGTTTGGTCTTAAGATCTATATGTTTTTGTGCTGGAATACTTTGATGGAGCAGTTGAGATTAAAGTCATTGATTGTTGCATTGCAGAAATTTGTTGATTTGGAGTTGGAGTTAAACTTGTATGTAATTGCGAAAGTTGATTGCGATGGGACTATTTGCGAAGGTTGATAGTTATATGTATATGCTTAGGGATGTTGAGGAAGAAGTTGTTGAGGTAGTTGAGAAGATTGAGGAGAAGGATAAGTTTGATAATTCATATTAAAATCGTCCTCTGCAATTTCCGAATTATCTGCTATAGTAGTAGCTTTTTGAATTAGTGAATT
Source organism: Teleogryllus occipitalis (assembly GCA_011170035.1). Lineage (NCBI taxonomy): Eukaryota > Metazoa > Arthropoda > Insecta > Orthoptera > Gryllidae > Teleogryllus > Teleogryllus occipitalis. The sequence continues at coordinate 115,742 of BLKR01002635.1, read as the reverse complement.
TAGGGTAGTAACTTTTAGGTAGGAATTTATGGTAGTAGCTTTTTGAATTGAATTAGTTTAATAGTAGCTTTTTGAGTTAATCTTTCCGTATGTTCTTCTGAGTGAAAATTGAGATTTTTGTCTTAGACAAAATATGTACTAAAACATGCGTTTATTTTTTCGTAATTTGTGCTTGAAATGTATGCAATTTATAAAAACATTCTCAAAAACAGCTTCAATTTTTCTTCCAAGGATAGAACAAGGAACACCAGAAAGAATTGCGTAGGACTCCTTTTCGTTGAACTCTCTGATATTTCAAAAATTACAAATTTAGAAATAATGCACAATAGTGTGTGCTATTAAAGCACAACTTGCAAGTTTATATAAAGAAAACAAAAAATAGTTTTGAAAGTATTTATTTGGCGAATCTGAATTATAATCTTCTATATCCGAAATACTTTTTTGGATTCGCCCCCGGAATTAGAACAAAATCATGAAGTTATAGTATCATATGTTATAGTATCATATGTTGACAATTATTAGTCAAAATAATTATATAAGCATAATGCCTTAACTACTTAATTACTGTTACCAATGTTGCCTAATGAAATATTTTCAGTGAGAAAGAAAAACGTCCAATGGATAGGAAAATGATGATCGAAGCATCTATCTACATTACTAACTTTCAATGCCCACAGAAAGTGAAAGAAACATATTCAGTCTTCGGCCATGTAATTAGGCATCAACGGTTTCATCATGTATCCAGGATCACGGAAGTGATACAAAAACAATGAAAAATTTAGATTATACTTAAAAATGTAAATATTTGATGCATCATTCTACCTATTTTCATACTGCGACTGATTTCTCATATTCAGCACGTTACAGCTGACATCCTGCGACAGCAAGGCTGCAAGGAAGAGCGCTCTCTCCATTAAATTTGTGCTATTCAAGTGTTGTGTAATGGAATAGCAAGTGCTTTTATATTCGTGATAAATACTGCTCTACTGCATTTCGGGATATATTGTAACTATGCTACTGCAGTATCCTTGAAAAATGCTTTTGTAAAACATATAATTTGATTCAATGTAATACGATGATATTTTATTTGTTGGTTGGTATTTTGTTTGTTGACAATTTTATGTGGTTTTGTTGAGTAGAATTTCTGCTGCCCAGGCCACTAACGTCTAAAAAAACCGAATAGAAAGTAGTTTTTTTCTTCCAAATATGTCGATTTTAGTTAATAACGTCATTATAATGCATTTACTCGGTTCGTTATATATACCTGTTCTCTGATTCATAAGCGTATGGAACAAAAGTTTGTTTTTTTTCGAAATCTTGTACCATTTTATCTCAAACGATTAATACATTATCTAGAAAAAATACACAAATTATGAGCTGACATAAAATATTAACAGCATTTGGTTAAGAAACAGTGATCGACACCAATTATAGTTCTGCAATAAACGGGAAGGTCAGAGTCGCTCGAAATGAACAGAAAACAAAGAAGATAAAAAGAACGTCTTCGGAAGGGATGCCGACTGGAACCCAGGCGAGATGTGTTCAATACCCGCATGCCGCGTGCGCTTTCGTCTTCCCCGCCACCTCCGCCGCTCCCGTTTCTGCGGCCCGCTGACGTATTAGACGAGTCCCCGCCCCGATTTTTATATGGGGCCCGGCCGAGGCCGGAGGCGCGATAGGTGCGCCGCCTCCGCACACACCTGCCCGCGCGCGCCGCCCAATGGGCGCCTCTCGGCCGCCGGGGAGGGGCGAAGGGCGGGCGGCGGGCAGGGCCTCCTCCAGCATCCCTTGGCCGCCGCCGCGCCGCGGCGCCCGGGCGCGCCCGCCTAACAAGGGGGCGACGATGGGGGGCAAAAACGGCTTCTGCGGTGGCCGCCGAGTTTCGGCCACGGCAGGATCCGGGCAAGAAGGCAGCGAAAACGATGGACGACCACTAAAAATTAATCATTTTTTGACTGATTAATAATGAATTATGGAGTAAAAATAAAACATGATGTGCAATTCGCTCTGGCGCGTTTCTGCAAATAATGTTCTCTGCAAATATTCTACTCTCAAATTTGAAACCTTGTTCCATTTGAATATTAGAAGGGAGACGATAATAATAAAAAGAAGTAAATCACTCACCCACGCCCGTGGAAAGGAGGTGCAGTCGGTGCACCGCTCTGCATCACCGTTGCCCGTGGAGCTCAACGAGGACAATGACGACAACGCGTCTAATGATTTTTAACATAATCTGAACATCTATTTAATTCATTTAAGGAAACTTAATATATGCCATCAAAAGTGTTTCCTAAATATCAACATTTCTGTTAAGATGAATGATAGCAAAACATCAGAACTTCTAAAACTAAATCAAAAATTACAAAGTTGTGGTTTGTTATCATGCCTCTTCAATATATACGTTAACAAAACGATTGGTCTATGGAGTACCACAAATCCAAAACGTACCGCAAATTCAATATTAAGAAATAAACATCTTACGTATCGGACTTAAGCAGATGATCAAATACTTTTAGATAGCACCTCAGAAGATGATGTGTAAAGAAATATAACATACCTTAACCGAGTCTACATAGTTAAATTTATCAATATTTAGCCAAAAACTAAGCCTATGGCATACCAAAGTAAATAATTGAGAAGAATACAAATTATCAACAACCAACTATTGAACAAGTATCTAGCTTCACTTGCCATGGCTGCTAAATATTTAATGATCTTAATCCACAATGCAAGAGAATATAAGTACAATAATTGGTTAATAAAACGGCATTTTAAAGATGAAATGATGGATAGTACACTAATGAAATTTCACGATGTGGAATTTCAACCCACTCTCTTCTTTACAAGTGATAATGGACACCGAGAAAGAGACAAAAAGAAGGAGAAGAAGAAGATTAGAGGCTTAAGAGGTCTAATGGGTATAACTCCAAACGAGGGCAAGGTTAAATATTGAGTGTGGTAAGTGACATTAAAAAATTCCAACAGATAGGGTTCAAGCGTGTAAACAGGATGGAGCCAAATAGGTCACTCAAGTTAGCTCTTATACAGACCTAGGGATTACAGAGATGTGGGTAGTCCTAGACTCAGGCGGGCACAAGGAGTGGGAATGTCAGAAAGGGTCATTGGCTCCCAATCCTTGTAAAGGGAGAAGATTTCATTCATTTAATTTGTATTATTCCTTTCAATTATCTGCTTAATACATTTTCTTAATTAGAAGTTCGCGCGGGTCCCAGTGAATTGTCACGTACTGAGGCATCACGAATTCGGAACAGGGAAGTATGAACCGTTGTGAAGAACCGAGCGCCAAAGGGCGATTATGTTTTATCTACAAAATCGATCGTAATACATAATAACATGTACATGCAAGCATTTCTGCAGCTTTTTTTATAAGGGCGCACATATTGACTTCTTTGTAGCGGGGCTCATATTTTTTCTAGGGTGCACTACACACACTACCTGGTAAATTATATTGACAGTGCAAAGAGCATTAGTCCAAACTAATACTATTGTCGAAAGTATTAAAAACACTTTAAATTAGTCAACTTTCAATTTAAATAAGACAATGCACCTACTGAGAAGAAGACACAAGAATGGTCTAGGTAGATTTTCTTTGCAACTTCATTTACCTTATAATTGTGTGCACAGGAGGAGTGGTTTTGCTTTCCGTTCATTGTTTTCAACAGTGTGTATATATGTATATATGTATATATATATATATATATATATATATATATATATATATATATATATATATATATATATATATATATATATATACATATACAAGTGTGTGTGTGTGTGTGTGTGTGTAAACAAGATGTACTCATCTGAACGAAAACCATTGTGAGAAATTTAGAACTTGAAAAGGGCGAAATAAGAAAACTATTTGTCAGTGAATTAAAAATGCAAAAACGAATCTGCGGCGACAACACCGCAAGAGAAAATCGTCACGAGCTAAACCCGCCGCTCTTGATTTCTTCAGGATACGGACTCTCAGTTAACTACACCCTGAATGTGTGTGCACTAAGCGTGTTCCTGGGCTGCAGTGAGATTATTTCCGTCTAGGCAGAAACAGGAGTCTAGGAAAAATGAACAGGTAAAATTAGGTGTCTGCGGGCACCTTCAGGATGCAGTAAAAATGAACGCGAAAAACCGAACGGGTAAAATTATCATGAGTATCGAACAGAGAGAAACCTATAGAAAATTAGGCCCCTCAAGTGAAAATTTTTGAAAAGTATTTGAAATGCTACTGGGTGACTGCGCAACAAGAAGTGTCACGAATTTTAGGACAACCAGATTGATACAATGTTATAACAAACACAGCTGAGAATTCATTCCAAAGAAATTGTCAGGTATGATTTAAGAGGCACAAGTATGGAAATGAATCAACTAATCATTGGCTCTCGCCCTCCATACAATCTCTGAGATATGGTTTTCAAAACAGTATTCAAAACGAATATCCTATTTTGAACACTACTACCAGAGATAGTAATGTATTCAATTCTCAATTAATTAAATATGCATACTCCCCCTCCAAAGCTGAATTTTTTAACAAGAAAAACGTTATTCACTTCCTTCATTTGAACCAATACTATAGGAAAATAGTAATTGAATTATTTATGAATACAATTATTTATAATTAAAACAGACTTCAAACGACTGTTTTAAATAAGAATTACAAGGGAAAATGTGTTAACATTTTCCCACATCGTTGTGTAAATTCATCCTGAAACGACCTCAGAGGCAGTGAGAGATTTCTCTCACTTCTCATTCTATTACGACACTTTCTTCTGTACTTTTTCGTGTGTCCGTGGGGCATTAATAAAAGCGTCTCTAGCTAATTTTTACGATATTATAGTCTATTCACAATTTTCTTTCACGCCATAGGTAACCAATTTTTAACTAATCATTATAAATATGTTAAAAAAATGAATAAATACTAATTCCATTTCTTTTACAATTCTAAAATACCGTAATGGCAAGTCAAAGAGTCTAGATTTATTTGATGAAAACTTGATTGTTCGTGACCACATAAATTATAAAACGGCTCCTATCGAGCCGTAAACACTCATGGCAACGCATCTTATCGACAAACTGCATAACTTCACATTTTACTTTCCTGTAAACATACGTATATACGGAGTAATTTACGTAGTATAGAGAAAGTTATGTAATGCTGCGGAAAATCAATGTCGATATGTTAACGGAAATACACGTTTTGGGGTCCCTTGATACTGAAAAAGAGTTGTTTTTTCTTTTTTTCCAAAACGTCCGTCTGTCCGTGAACACTACTCGTGCCTAAACCATGCGGACGATATTTTCCAAATTGAAGAAACTCTGTCCATCTGGCTCTACTTGAAGCTTTGAAATTTTAAAGAACATTCTTTAAAATTCTGGGTTACTTTACATGAACCACCCAGGGCATTTTCAAAATTTTCTCAAAAACGTCTCCATTTTTTTCCTCAAAAACGTCTTTAAATTTCTTGTAAAAATAGAGTAAAATACATGTATAAAGGTGGCTTAGGTCCAATTTTCACGGTTAACTCTGAATTTTCGAAAAATGTAATTTTTTTACCTGTTTCCCACGTCCGTAATATTTACATTAGTGACAATTCCTTCACATTATTGTAATTATGAGTACATATGCTTTAAATAATGTGAAAAAAAATTTCTCGAAAACTCAACAGTTTTCTATTGAAATGAGCTCAATAATCCGCATATTCAGAAATGCTCCAACGCCATTATCTCAAAAATGGTTCCAAATTTTTTCTTCAAACTTTTCTAACGGATAGTGCTAATTGCACTGTGTAATATGACGTAAAGCTCATTTTGGTATATTCTTTTTTTAATTAAACAAATGTTTTTTTATATATCTTTCACGTCGTTAATATGCACATTTCCATCGCTTTGTATATATTATTACATTTGTGAGTGCATTTGCTTGAAATGACTTCAAATGAAGTTTTTCGAAAATTCAATAGATTCCTGTGAAAAAGAGCTTCAAAATTCGCATTTACAGTAATGCCTAAGCGCCATTTTCTTAAAACGGATCTAAATGTTCAATGAAAGTTGATATTTACGACGAAGTTTTACTCTTCTTTAATATTCTTGAAGTAATATTTCGATCTATTCTTAGGAAATCGAAAAGTTGAGAAAATTTCAAAAAAAGTATTTTGAGCGTCGATAGATGACAGCGGGTAAGAGGACAAGGCAAGATCGTAAAGCCAGTCCACTCCAAGGAAACGAGAGAACTTTACTACAAGAAAGTCTGTGCCATTCTGTAGGACCACTATGGGAATTGCAAACTGTACCGCACGCGAATTCATTATGAGGCGATATACGTCTTCATCGTCTAGAGAACCAAGAAGAAATGGTCGAGATCTCACATCAATATTACAGCCCTACTGAAGAAACCATTTTTGGGTGACAATATTTAGAGAATACAGTAACGCGCGCAGAGAATATTTTCTTCCGTACCACCTAGTATTGGAATGGAAAAACCACCTATTAGAGGAAGTTATTACTTTCACCTACAGTAATTGGCTAAATTATTAGGGACAGCGCTCATATTTTAGTGCAATTTCTTGTTTAAAAAGTTTTTTAGCAATAAGATTTTTCCGATAAGATTTGCAGTATTACTGTCATCATTACTATTGTTTTTAACAGGAGGCAACATTAGATGCCTGCGTTATTTAAGAAACAACTGATGTTACTTCTCATTTAGTTGAAGTTTATTGAAAACTGCTGTAATAAGGACAAGCAAATTATTTTTAATTGTTTTTTGCAGGTTTTTCCTTTCCAAAATAATCAAAACGTAAGTATTGTTTCTTATTGCATAACTTTTTCTAAATTTTATGAGTGAATTACATTTTAGGGTTCACTAACGTTACAACCTCGAAGTTTTTATTTTTTGAGTAAGGTAAGGCTTCAGACACGTCTCCAAGAGAGAAATACAAACTATTACTTCACTCCACACAGTGATAGAGAGAAATAGCAACTATTACAGGTGTTTTGAAAACTACTGTTAACAGAATAAAAAATATTCAAACAAATACCTGGAAGCAGGCCGTGTAAGTAAATGTGGCAAGCAAAGGATCACCAGTCTTCGTACTGATCGTAGAATCAGGTATATTCTGTCTTAAAAATCGTAAAAGGAGTGTTACCTGTCTGACTACGATGATAAACGCTGAGAAAGTAATCGTTTACAAGAGGACAGTCCGCAGACGGTTAGTGGAAGAGAACTTGATCGGTCGTCGCCCTATCAAAAAACTACGCCTCACCCAGGCCGCGAAGCAGCAACTGGAATGGGCCAGACAACACTAAAATACGACTGCTGCAGACTCAACAACCTTTTTACCCACTAGTGCATTTACCTCACTAGTGCATTTCATCAATAATGAATTTTTGGAATATTTTACAGGTATGCTACTCTGATTAATCAACATTTCCGATTTTAGCTCTTTTACTATTAAATTTTATTTTACATCTACAGACAGTACAATGTTCAGCCGTGAATCTCTTGAGTTGATTGACCGAGTAATTTTGTATCAGTAAAATGTGAAGGTGGTAACTTCTTTAGCCTCCCTGATAGTGATTTCATTAGGTTATACCTTCAACTAAGGTTATTGCGAGGAAATTTCGTTAGAGAGCGATGACAGGGTTTAGAAATGAAATACGATGGGCGAGGCAGGGAAATGCAAGAAATGTTCTTACCTTATCTAATGCCGGAGAGATATTGAAGGAAAATGTGAAATGGGAGTCTGTTTCCCAGGCGGGAGAGTGGGGGTTGATCAGTTCCTTTCTCGTAATTTACTGTTCCTTATACATGATTTAAATTACTGAAAAAATTATGCGCCAGTTTCGTGATAAAGGAAGTAATCGGTTCTATTGGAGGATCGTTGGGACGCGTCTTATTGCTGACAAGCCAGGGGGCGTTTACTGTTATTCTTAAGATTTTGTTTTGAAAGATTTTTAACTTATTTAATGTGGTTGGGGCAGCCGAAATCCATACAGGACATGCGTAAGTTAATATCGGACGAAGAATAGATTTGTAAATGGTTAAATCATAATGAATTTTTAAAGAAGAGTTGGGGTTGAGAATTGGACGTAAAATAGCTAACCTTCTATTAGTTTCAATTACTTTGGACGAGATGTGACCGTGCCAATTGAATCTTGTGTCAATGAGAACGCCGAGATAACGAATAGATGAATTTACAAGAGACCAGGGAATGATAGAAAAGTCCAGAGATAAGGGGCAAGGTCGATTTTAGTAGGCTAACGTTAATTTGTGCGGCAACGCCCTGAGGAGGAGTTCCATGGAGACAGTGGAGAGGGTTAAACACTCGTTTAGTGACATGGCGTGGTCACTGATCTCAGCGAAGGGTACATGGGTCATCTATACATCGTTGAAGAGACCATGAGGCAAGGCCAGTACGACGAGTACTAGAGACTCTGCTACTATCTCAGCTCGAAGAATAGTGATTTAGCCGGTGAATACGCCCTGGTGATTAATAATACATTTCTCATGATGTGGCATCATTCTGCATTCCTGGCAGGAAAATATTGTTTTGCCCTGGCCAGGGAACTCACCAGACATGAACCTTTTAGAGACATGTGGGAATTCACCAAACGGCCGATTGCGAAGCAAGTGATCACCACCAAGACCAAGTTAATTGAAATTCTCAACCAAGAATGGCATTACAACGTTGAACTGCAACAAAATCCATAAGCTTGTATAGAGAGCGTGCCGCGACGCACTGAAGCTATAATTGCATCCAAGGGTGCCGTCATTAGTATTAATATTATCTACAAATAGTTTTACCTAAATATCTCACTGTTTTTGTGATTTAACAAAACAGTGGTTGTTAGCGTTGTCGTTAGCTCCTTATAAAACGTGCGATACTACTTTAACGACATATACTCGTATACAGAAAGGATAATGCATCAACATCTTGTATTGTTATTTAGTTTTCTTTCTCATAAAATTTTATTTAAAAAAAGGATGCGTCTTATACACAAGCCAATACGTTTATTCATTATTGCCTGTATTGCTCTCTATCTGTTGCTGCAGTAACCACTGAAATTTCGCTCTTGTTTCGTATTACTATAATTTTTTAATATCTAAATTTCTGACAAAGTTCACTAATCGAAATTTGTTTGAGAACCATCAGACGATAGAACCCACAAAGATCTTCCCTGGTCTCCAAAGATTCCTGTGTCGAGCAGCCTGTGGGCGAGCCTGGAGATTAGTCCGACGAACCGTTTCATTAACAGCGGGCCGTGGAAGGCTCAAGCAAGGGACTCAAGTTTCGCGATGAGGTCGCCGCCGGCGGCGGCGTGCTCTCTAACAACGCCGCGGTTTGATCGTGAGCAACGCGAAATGCCACCCGCCAGCACTCAGCAGCCGCAGTCACAGCGCGTCCGCCTCCCGCGCCCGCTCGGAATATTCCCGCCGTTGTGTTTGTGTCTCCAGCAGTGATGTAACCGCCCCTTCTCCGGCTCAAGCTCCCGCCGCCACCTCCGCCGCCGCCACGACCTGGGCTCTTTCCCCCTCCCCCCCTCGACGGCGCGCCGTTCACCCGCGCTCTTTCGCTCTGTCTCTCCCTCTCTCTCTCTCCTCGCCCATTCGCCGTCGCGGTGGCGGCGGAGGCGGAGGCGACGGCGGCGCGGCGCGGCGCGGCGCGGCAGCAGCAGACGCTCCAGACAGACGGTGACCTTGGCGAACGCCCGACGGCGGCGACGGCGGCGGCGGCCGCGCAGGCGGGTGTGGCGACGGTGGTGACTGTGGCGGCGGCTGAGGACGGCCAAGAGGCGGTTGCTTCGCTGAGCGATCCGCCTTGCACGCTCCCCCGATGACCATTGCTATTGTTCTCTTGCTCTTTTTATTAATTATTATTATTATTATTATTATTATTATTATTATTATTATTATTATTATTAATTTCCTCCAATAAATCCCGTATTTTGGAAAATCACGGAGTATATTCTACATCTTGGATTTCATACAGCGTCCAAATAAGAACAAAACTATCCTTCCTCAGCTCTATCGCAATTATTATTACTTATAGAATGAAAAATAATATTTTTAATCGTTTGAAGTGCAACTAAAGTAATACTTTCTCATTTGTTGTTGGTTCTATAGAAAAAAACGTGTACACTAGAACACATCTGCATTTTATTTCACTCGTACTAATCCTCAAAATGTAGTGTCACCGTCACCATAGTGTCAAAGAATTATAATACTGAAATTTTCAAGTAATACCTCGTAGAAAAAGCCTTTCAGTTTTTTATCATTCTGATTTTAGCAAACGTTTTCTACATTTCTTTATAAATAGTGTTATCTATATATCAGTATTGTTTATAATACTAAAAACATCCGTGGTAAAAAATCTTCAGGAACAAGTAAGACTATCTCCGAATCTATAATAATGTCTAGACAATCACATATGGTAGTTTTGAAATGCTTTACTTTCTCCCCAACAAAACTAGTCAACAACTTGCAAACCATTTTAAGTATTTCGATAGTGAAGACCAAATAGGCAGTGAATTATTCTCTAAATAAATACATAAGTGTTTTCGTATTTAATTCTAGAAATTCAACATACCTGAACATTGTTTGAAATGTGTCCCACTCGTGGATCCGAATCTGACGTGAAACTTTTTTTTCACCCTCACGATTGAAGGTCTACTAAAATCATTGTTAAAAACTATTGATCACAGCGTTATCGTCAAATAACGTAGGTGTCAGTAGGAACAGATATAATTAAATTTAAAAAAATAAAGAGGTCAGAGACACGAAAAAGCAAAATATTTAAATGGTATTTTAAAATTCGATCGTACAAATGAACTTCCGACTAGATGAATAAAAGATTACACAAAAGTCTAACTTAATACACTGTACTTTACATATTGTGTGTTTGGCTACCTACATCTGGTATTGTTTCATAGTTATTTCTTAATTTTTTCTTTATTTTTTTAAGTTCGCATCAACTTCTAGGTCATTAGCGATCACTATTAGAGTTGTTATGGTAACTGTGAAGATGAAACGATATAGTAATGATAAGGGGTGAAAGTACAAACACAAATACAACCATGCCCGAGGCGGGACTGGAACCCGGAACACTTCGGTCCGAGTTCGCTACGACAGTACTGTCTTTGTGATCAGAGAATTTGAAAAACATATAGCGAGGGTTTTGAACAGATATGAAATAGAATATTAAGGTGATCATTGGCGATGAATGACTACATAAACAAGGATAATCTTATTCACGGAAAGGAAATGTGAATGGAAGAAGTTAAGCGGCGACACTCAGAATGATCAGAAGATATAATATTACAAGAATGGAAATAAATTTGTGTTCATAAATATTGAAAGAAGAAACTGCTCAGAAACAGTATGAGAGTAAAGAGACACGTAATAAGATTGTGTTTAAGAAGGAGTCAATAATAAGGAAATAAAATGCTTTGTTTCGCAAGACTTGGAGGGCCTCGTCTCCGTTGGATTCCCCCCCCCCCCCGTGCGCATGCCTGTCGATCTAATTATTCCGTTAAGGTACACAGAAAACAACACGTACGAAAGAAAAAAAATTGAAACTATGAGTTTGCTAAGTAGAATGCAGGAAAGACGTTGCCTTTGGGGCAAAGGTTTAGTCGCATGTCGCACAAAAAAAGTTTTCGTTGGAAAATTGGGAGCCGTTTCCAAGAAAATGGCGTTTAAGCGTTACTGTAAATGCGAAATTTGAAGCTCTCTTTCATAGAAAAATGAAAGTCATTTGAAGAACTTTCAATCACAAATGCAAAAATGTTTACAAATCACTGGAAATGTGCCTATTAACGGAGTGAGAGATATTTAAAAAATATATTTGTATAATTTTTGAAAAATCAAAAGAATAATACAAAAATATTTTATGTAATTTTAAACAGTCCAAATTCGCTGGAATAGATTGACGAAAAATTTGGATCCTTTCTTGAGAGAATGGCATTTGAGCGTTTTTGAAAATGCGCAATGTTAAATATTATTTTCAGAGAACAATTTGACTTTTTGCGAACTTTTCTCATACATAATTTAAAGCACAATAAACCAAAAATGTGAACTAATTGCCTCTAATGTAAATAACAACTAAGTGAGAAATTTTTGTAGTCTTTGAAAAAACAAAAGAATAGTGCAATATGAAGTTCATGTTATTTTATAGACAACGTTTAGAAATACCTCGACCAAAATTTGAAAGAAAAAAATTGGAGCTGTTCTGGAGAAAATCTGGTGTTTGTTCTTTTTTAATATTGCGCATTTCACGCAATATTGCGCGAAATTTTCAAAAAAATGTACATGACATTAATGAAAGAACTAACTATAGAGAAAAAATTACTTGAAGGAAAAATCTATCTTCAATTTTGTAATAGTAAAAATAAGCCGAATATTGTCAAAGTTTTGAAATTTTCGTAAATTCAGGGTTAATAGTGAAAAATCTGCCTATGCCATCCTCGTAAGGATATTTTACTCCATTGTTTCAGAAAATTAAAAGAAAAAGTTTGGAGACTTTCTTTTAAAAAAAATTGAAAACGTCCCTGGGGCTCATGTAAAGTGCTCCCAAATTTTAAATTTTTTTTTCAAAATTGCAAAACTTCGGGCCGAGCCAGATCGACCGAGAATAACCCATTTTGAAAAAAATTGAACGTATGGTTTTGGCAGTAGTGGTGTTCATGGGCGGACGAACGGATAGACGGACGGACGGACAGACGTTTAAAAAAAATAATAAAAAAACTACTATCGGCACTAAGGACCCACAATTTCTGAAATTTGTCAACATAACGTGTTAGAAGGAGCAATACACTACATTTTGGAAACGGGTTTATCCACTTTTTCTGTATCAAAGCCATACAATACGAATTATTCCCTCAAAAATCACCTTTTTTACTGCAGCATTACATAACATTCTCTATACTACGTACATTCGTACGTATACAAGAACGTAAACAGAAGTGATACAAAATGACACAGACTTTCTCATAGTCAAGTGTTCTAATTTCCTTGGTGTGGACTGGTTTTAAGGACTTGCTCCATTCTCTGGTCAGCTGCAATCTATCGTCGCCCAAAGTGCATTTTTTTCGAGATTTTCTCAACTTTTTGCTTTCCTAATAGAAGTACCGAAATATTACTTCAATAATATTAAATAAGTGTAAAACCTCGTCCTAAATTCAAATTTTCATCGGAAAATTTGAGGCCGCTTTAAGAAAACGGTGATTAAGCATTACTGTAAATGCAAAATTGGAACTCCTTTTCAGAGGAATCTATTGAGTTTCCAAAAAACTTAATTTAAAGTTATTTGAAGCACTTCCTCTCACAAATGGAATAATCGATGGATATGTGCATATTAATGGCGTGAGAGATATTTCAAAAAAATTACATTTGTTTAATTTTTAAAAAACAAACGAATACACGAAAATGATCTTTACGTGATATTAAATAGTACAAATACCACTATCCGTTGGGAAAGTTTGAAGAAAAAATTTGGAGCCGTATTTCAGAAAATGGCTTTTGAGCATTTCTGAAAATGCGGAATGTTGAGCTCATTTTGACAGAAAACTGTTGAGTTTTCGAGAAAATTTATTTGACATTATTTAAAGCATATGTACTCATAAATATAATAATGTGAAGAAATCGCCTTTAATGTACATATTACCGACGTGAGAGACAAGTAAAAAACGTTACATTTTTGTAATTTTTGAAAAAACAAAAGAATAGAGCAATATGGCGGTAGTGTCATATAGGGTTCGTTTGGCACTAACCCTACAAAAAAGTTAAAGAAAAAATTGGAGCCGTTTTTGAGAAAATTTTGTTTTTTAAAATTTCTTCAATTGTAAATATTGCACGCACTATTGCACGAAAACTACTAAAATTTCCCAAAAATCTACATGTTCTTAATGAAAGAAATATTTATGCACAACAAATTTTATTTGAAGGGAAAATCTTAGTCTTCAATTTTTAAAAAAAAATATAAACTTTTGCCATTTTTGAAAATCAAGAGTTAACCGTGACAATCGGACCTATGCCACCTTTGTAAGTGTATTTTACTTTATTGTTACAAGAAATTTAAAGAAAAAATTTGTAGCCGTTTTTGAGAAAATTTTGAAAATGTCTGGGGGCTTCATGTAAAGTATAGTCAAATTTTAAAGAATGTTCTTGAAAATTTAAAAGCTTCAACTAGAGCCAGAACGACATAGGGTTCTTCAATTTGGAAAAGATCGTACGTATGGTTTAGGCGCTGTTAGTGTTCACAAACGGACGGACAGACGGACGGACGGACGGACGTATTGAGAAAAAAAATGTTCGGTATCAGGGACCCCAAAATGTGTATATGCTTTGAAATCTCGAAATAGATTTTCTTCGCCAGTACATAACTTTCTTTATACTACGTATGTTACTCCGTATACATGTATGTGTACGAGAAAGTAAAAATCAAGGAAAATTCAAAACATTTTTCGAGTAAAAATTTAAACGGCGGAAAAGTTCATTGAGGGGCTCTGGGCCAGAATCCCTGTTTTGTGGGTCCTTGATGCCGAAAAAACAATTGGAAACAAAACGTCCTTCCATCCGTCGTCCCTCTATCTGTCCATCTATCCGTCAGTCTGTCCTTCCGTCCGTCTGTGAACACTCCTAGCGCCTAACTAAATCATTCATACGATTTTCTCCAAATTGAAGAATTCCCTGTCTATCTGGATCTAGTTGAAACTTTGAAATTTTGTTCTTCTTTTCATTCTTTAAATTTTGGGAGTACTTTACATGAAGCCCCCTGGACATTTTCCAAATTTTCAAAAAAAAAAAAAAAACTGCTGCAAATGTTTTCTTTAAATTTCTCGTAAGAATAGAGTAAAATACACTTATAACTCCATAACCGTAGGTCACATTTTCACTGTTAACTCTGAATTGTCGAAAATTACAAAAGTTCGAGTTTTTTTGGGCGTCTTTCTACAACTATAAAAATGAAGATAGAGATTTTTCCTTCAAATGAAATTTATTGTCTACAACTAGTTCTTTCATTCATGTCATGTACGAACATTGGTTTTGGTTTGAAAATTTTATAGATTTCTAGCATTGGTACATTGTACATCTTACATTGGTTTGAAAATTTTGATAGATTTCGAGCAATATTGGGGGCAATAATTGCAATTTTAAAAATAACAAAAACAAGATTTTCTCAAAAACGACCCCGAATTTTTTCTTTAAATGTTTGGTAGGCGTAGCGCTAAATGTACCCTATACGATGACATAAACGTGTTACTCCATTCTTTTGTTTTTTTTTAAATTACAGAAATGTATTTTTTTCACTTGTCTCTCCTGTCGTTAAAATTTACTTTACAAATGTATTTCATTGTTCAATGCATTTCTTGTCGTATGAGCTTCAAAGTATCTTTAATGATGTTTTTTTGAAATGTCCGTAAGTTCTCCATAACCGTTGAGTATAATTGAACTGAATTGAGGAATTTTCTGAAATGTTTGAACCCCATTTTCATAAAAACTAGGGATGTTTTTTCGCCGAAATTCTCCACATCGGAAAAGAGTTCACTTCTTTCCGATATTCCAAAAGCTTAATTTTGGCCAAGATATTTGGGGCCCCAAAATCAAAATAATGCTGAAAAATGTAGGTGTTTTTAAATCATAAATAGGATAAAAAGTATATATTGCAGAAAAGCGAAAAATAAACCATCGTTTCAATTGAAAAAAGTTCAACTATTTTGTTTCATAACATTTTCCCGATGTTTTGTAAATATTACCGCAAAAGTGATTTTTCTGCAATCGCTCGCCTAGAGATTTTACCAGTGATTTAAGGATGGAACGGTTACCATGATGAGAACGTTGCTATTAAACACTGTGTTGATACAGCCTAAACACGAAAGCTATTATCTGTGGAATATTGAAAAAAATATTGTGTGTGTGTGTGTGTGTGTGTGTGTGTGTGTGTGTGTGTGTGTGTGTGTGTGTGTGTGTGTGTGTGTGTGTGTGTGTGTGTGTGCGTCAGTTATAATACATATTCGTGTTCTGGTTTAAGTGTCATCGTAGTGTATTACTTACGTAATGATTTTTTCAGGTGCTCCCATTTCTTCAGGTGCAATCATTTTACCATTACTCGTAAGTAAGTAATTGAAATTGTTTAATTGAAATTTCACAGCTATATTTTGCGTTCATCATTTTTGCATCGTTTGTAGTTAGACTATAGTAATAACGTATTGCTTTCCCTGCTTCAAAGTGCTTGAAGTAATACTTGAAGTACATGCGAATTCTCAAAACCCGCTCCAAAATTTTCTTTTAATTTTTCTCTTGGATAGAGTAAAGGACTCTTAAGGAACGGTCCATTTTCGTTGAAATCTCTAATTTTCGAAAATTACATGTGTTATTAAGAGCTAAAAATGTTCTGTTGTAGCACCACAATTTTTTTATCATTATTATTATTATTATTATTATTATTATTATTATTATTATTATTATTATCATTATTATTATTCCTCTACTTAACGGTTCAATATGTTACGAGTGTTAAATAAAAAATCTACTCTGGGTTGCAACCAGCTTCCTAAAGAGAACTCCTAGGAACTGTCGGTGTCTTTATAATACTTTGCGTGAAATGTGGGCTGTTCCACAATGTGTAACAAAATTTGGACTGTTCTAAGCAATGTCTTGTACTTCCCAATCTTTTGAATGTCCTGGGGAGTTAGCCAAGTTCTTTCACAAATTTTGTGTAACAAATGATCATTCATGTAAAAGCCTCACGTAAAGCATCCTCAAAAATTACAATATCTTCCAACTCGGAGGGTCACAAGTTCTTTTAGATCGATAAGGGAATATCAGTTTTGGAAAAAAATCGGTTGAAATGTTTAGGCGCTAGAGATGGATGGACGCACGGACGGACGAATGGATGGATGGATGAATAGACAGATGGGTGGATGGACAGACAGGTATTTTACCGTCAATCGATTTTTCGGTACGAAGAAGACACACAGAAGACATGGATACTGACTACAGAATGTGTTAGAGGATGCAATTTTGCATACACAGGAACAAGATTTTTTTCACTTTTTCGTTACCAGGGCCCAGAAATAGATTTTTTTGTCGAAAATCTGCCGTTTTCTTTTTACGAAGTAAGGGCGAGAAACTAAAAATTGCAATCGATTACTTTAAATTGATCGTGATGTTTCCCGACGCATCAACGTATAGGGTAATTAGTTCTGTAAATGTGGTGCTTGTTTATTTGTGGGCGGCAGTGCTCCTCCCCCGCTGAATGTGCCATCCGGCGCCCGCCTACAGGTGGGCTGGAGGCTTCCTCCTCGTTTCTGAATCGGCTCAATCGGCACAAGCTCAAGACCGGTGTCGCGGCATGTTTGCTAGACTAGAGGTGTAAGTGTAAATATGTGCAAGGGGAGAGGAGAAAGATTTGGAAGGACAAAAAGCGCGGTCCGTGGCGCGTTAGTTATGATACTACTCCGGCATTCGCCTGGTATTTATCGGAGAAACCACTGAAAATTACCGATCAGAGCAGCCTGGTGATATAATTTAGATTTATTACTAATTCTGCAAATAAGTTTGAGAACTCGGTAACTGAATACTCCAACTTAACATTACAGAACTTAAAGAAATATACAAAATTTTACAAAATTTTCAAACTTTACAAATTAACATGAACATTTCACCGCGCAAGCTCTCATAGCAATCCACCTCACCATACTCCACTTCACTTCCCTTCACCACACTGCTGATCACTGAGTTTTAATGTGTTTTTTACACACTCGTTTCCCTCAACTCCACAACACTGCACTACACGCCACTGCACATAATTAATAATAATAATAATAATAATAATAATAGTGATAATATAACATACTTTGAATAGACTAGTTATTTAATCATATTAAAGATATAATATACTAATCAACATCTAGGAATCAAATTTATTTTTAAATGTGCACAGGCTTTGAATAAAGGGATCAAAGTTTGCCACAGGCAAACCGTTCCAGTCACTAATAGTTCGATTCGCGAATGAATATTTAACGACCGTTTTCTGAATTCTTGTCTGAACTCTGTGCATGTGATCCTCTCTGCCGAAATATGTAGGTTTCTCTAATCGACTTTGAATTTTTTCCACGCCTGGCTACGTTTTACTCATAGCATAGAGACGCGACTTCATTATCCTTCTTTCGAGTGACTCTCGTACTTCTTTATTCTTGGTGCCTCTGAAAGTAAATCTTTATTCTTGGTACCCCTGAAAGTCTACCCTGGACCTTTCCTAGATTTCTCTGCTGCAAAATTCTGTACATGTTCCAATACTGTACGAGTCTCAATTCTCCTCTAGGCAGCGGCTGAATTTGACCTAGCTATCTAAGTAGTATCAAAAATCTCCTACCTTCGGGACCCCAGAAACCCCCGGAACGACACAACTCATTCCAACGGAAATGCTGCCTCTGAGCCATACTCAGCTGCACTGATGGAAAGAAGACCTCTTTACCACATACCGATGGCTAAATTTTAACTACACACATCTCAAAATTTGGCCGCTTAGAGAACATAACGTCACTAGAAAGATAAACTCATTTTCTAACGGCTAATGAATTCTAACCACTCTTATCACAGACATTAACTGGAAATTTGTTAATATGATAGAAATTGGTCATATTATTATTAGCTTGTAATACAAACTTTTCAACATTTTTCTCTATCCTGAAAAGTGTCATTCTTTTAGATACGTATTATTAAAATATAGCCATCGATGTGTGATTATTTGGATTCATTTACAAATATGCTTGTCAAAAAGATGCATTACTCAATATCAAAGTTTCTATA
The DNA here is from genome assembly GCA_011170035.1 of Teleogryllus occipitalis. Lineage (NCBI taxonomy): Eukaryota > Metazoa > Arthropoda > Insecta > Orthoptera > Gryllidae > Teleogryllus > Teleogryllus occipitalis. The sequence continues at coordinate 96,913 of BLKR01002635.1, read as the reverse complement.
GCTAATGCACTAACATTTTTATAGAAGTCAATCACATTAATAAAATTTTCAATAACTCCAAATTTCTCTGAAACAATTTGTTTTAAAATAAATTGAATTAAATATGTTTGCTTTTGTGTTTATTTGAGTTATTTTTTAGATCAGAGCAACTGGCTGATTTCGTCTCAAATCTCACAATGTCTCATCAATTTTAAAATCATCAGAACGTGACCGAAAAAAATACATAAGCTATTTGATCACTTCATCATCTAGAGTTCAAAATACCCTCTATAAACGAAATTTCTCTTCTAAAATCAGAAATTTGTCTTTATCTCAATGATTTGAAGAAAAAGTGTGTTATTCAGTAATAATAATCTGCTCCGGTGGTACAGATTTGTATCTCAGAACAGTGACATGTTTGCTTACGAAACAATGCATGATTCTTCACCTTACTTGAATTTTAAAAAACATCAAAAAACAATATAAGAGCAAGAAATGTACGTACATTTCTTCGGATGGCACGAGACACATTGCAAAATTATCAGGTTGAAACATATGAAACATAGGTCGAGGTTAGACCCGAAGGAGTCGAAATGACGCCTCTAGTCGTTTTATGTAAATTGGATTTGTATTTGAAAGAAATGTATTTGAAATGCATCCATTTGTAGCACATAAAATAAAAATATCATAAAGTCCGGAAATCACAAACTAACCATAGAAACAAAAATTGGCAAGAAGTTAAATAGTACCCGGAGCGCTAAAGAGGCCTCTGGGCATTCTAGTATTAAGGGGAGGAATTGGGTGAACAAATTTTATCCTACTTAAAACTGTAACATGTACTGTCATTGAAGGGTTAAAAGTTGTGAACATATTTTGGCGTCACAAGATTTTGCGATACCATAGAAAGTTAAATAAAAGTATTTAATGAAAAGGAAGTAGAATCAGCACCGGCCTATGCTTCTTCATTATCTTTTATGCTTCTTAATCTAATGAAAATCTATTTGTACACAGCCTGAGTTTTCTTACCCCTTGGAGTCTCAAGTATGACGTACACAATTTGCAAACATGTAAAGCATTATTAAGTGCGTAGTAGAGTGACGATTTCGTTTGAGAGAAGTTCGTTGCACTAGGAGGGGTCCATAACAGCCCGCTTCGATATTGCCACGACCGCCGCCGCCTCCGTCGTAAGACAGCTGTGGCGCGAAAAGGCCAGCATTGTCTCGCGGGCGGCAAACTCGAAAAAACCAGACACGGTCTCGCCGCCGCCGTCACTGCCAGACGATCTGCAAAAAACCGCGCCGAAGCCCGGCCCCGGATTCGAACTACCACCAGAGAGATACCGTGCCCGCTGGTGGCCCGGGAAGAGAGGGGATGAGGTCAATGACAAGTTGCTGAGGAAGGAGAGAGGGAATCCAAGAACAAAGTGCAGAAAATGAGAAACTGGAAGAAAGAAAAACGAGGAGGTAGAAAGGGAGACAATCATGGGACAAGTTCGAGGAGTGAAGTTGTAGAGAAAAAGGGAAATCAAAAAAGGAAAAAAAGGAGAATGGCTGTTTCGCCTAAACAAGATGAAAAACCTTATAGCTTGAAACACTGAACAATTGAAGAAGGAGAACGGTTAAACGCAAAAGAGAAAAGGTGAAATAAATATCTTTCCTTCCTCTTCCTTGTCTTATCCTCATCCCTTACACACACTCACACTTACATGCACTACATTACCAGAGGGAGATCGGTCGGGAGCCTAAAGCTTGTTCGGGTTGGGGCGGTGCACCGCTGGTGGGAGGAACCTGCTTGGGGAAAGCCCTGCTAGCCAACAGGAAGGTCGGCGCCGGATCTCACCATCCAGCGGGGGAAGATAACAGTCTCTCGATAAAAAACCTCCACTACACTTACGGTACGAATAACTTTAGGAGTTGACGTACCCAGAATAACTAATCAAACAATTTACGAAAACTAAAATGAAACTGATGAGAAATGCTTGTTAAATAAGATCCTATCCGGAAGATTTGTGGAGCTGTTCTACTTTTCATAATCATATCTGAAGAAACAGATTTGAAACACATTAAATGCGATATCATTAAACTTCAACTATTACTTGCTTAAAAAATGTATTTGTAGATTAAGATAAAAGAGTTCGTTCAAGTTGGATATGTATGTGTATGTGTGTGCAATGTGTGTGTGTGTATATATATATATATATATATATATATATATATATATATATATATATATATATACATACATACACATAATACACACACACAATTTCATCTTAAACGACCGACTTGACTTACGAGTACAATAATGTTGGAAGGTAAAAATTAAAAAAGAGCACATTGGAGATCTAGACATGGAAAGTTTATATTAAATCTTGAAAACTGGCAAATTATCTCGAAGGGTCTTCATTTTGTCAAAATTGGTTGTTTCACTTTGATTGTTTATATTTTTCAAATTATGAGTATATATTTGTCCAAAAAGACTTTAATTTACAGAAATTGTGTATTAAGGGAAAACTATTTTAGATCCGGAATCCTGCAAGTCTGCTTTCAGTTAAATGATAATAGCAAAAACAACTGAAAATTTAGTAAATGACAGTCCCTATTTTTTAAGCTGAAATTGTTCGAATTAATGTTCAAAAATGTTGGGGTAAGGGCAATGTTCCTCGGAGACGAAAGGTATGATGCAAAGTAGTCATTACCGATTGGAGTAAAATTCCTTTATACTGCTTGTTCCTTAGATATATCTTATGTACTTCTCTTTTCTAATAAATTTCCTAAGTGCTAACATCCAGAACTTCGATGAGGATTAGACACAAGAAATAATATTCTTGAAAGAAATTCTCAAATTCCCCTAATATACCCTAACTTTTCCATCAAAACCCATTCCTATCTAATAATCCGTATAACCATCCTTTGGCCGCACATTTCTGTTTGGATAAACACTGCTCCACAATTAAGAAGCCCCATTTTTTCAAAACAAATGTTTGCAAATTGTAGTTAACACCCTTGTTTGCCAGTATCCAAATTTTCCTTACCGAGCTTTTGTGGGAACCCGTAGCTGCTCCCAACACAAATTAGTACATACATTTTATTTCAATCTTTCACATGTATCAAGTGGCAACGTCGATTCCCTTGGTCTTCATATCCCACTTCTTCTTCGCAAAAGGGACAGTTTCCCGTTCTTCACATCCCGTAGCCGTTTTGCATTAATTAGTTAACTTCTTAATTCCTCTTCCCAAATAATATCAACGTTACAAGTTCAGACCAAAATCAATCTCGGATAACACGAATCTAATTAATGGGATGAAAAGCCAATAAAAAATCTGAAATAAGGAATATTTTCTGTCAAAAATTTACGGCATAAAGTTGTAATAACTCCATCGTCTTAGAGAACATGAGAGAATGAAAATCTCAAGAATATATCTATTAATTTTTTAAAATTAAAAACATGTTTAAATTTCTAATTATTTCTTGTTCTTGCTTTTCAGAAATGCTTGTTTTTATCCATTACTGGTAATTTCATACAAGTATACACAACAATTTTGCACCTGTATATCCTGGAGACTATGAATCACTGCACAATGTCGGTTGTTTAGTAGGATACTTTTTAGTTTAGTTGAATACTAAAAAATCTCAGTAAATATTTCGTTGCGTTCTGTATACTTTAAAAAGTGAACTTAAATATAATCATTGCCTTTTAATTAATTCTGATTTTCGTTACTTTTTTCACATCTGTTCATATATTCTACATTACTCTATATATTAAACTTTTTTCGCGACGCGTGAACTTCAATCTGAACGCATTTTAGGCCTCGCCTTACGAGTCACAGTATTCTACCAATGCTCTTAGACATGCACAAATTCGAGGTAAACTAGTTATTACGATGAAAGTTAATGATGGAAAAGTAATGAAATTCAATACTGCAGAGTCTGGACATTGAGCGAATTGGTACAAAAGGGAGGCAGCATCTGTTTTAGTGAATATTGGAAGAGAGAAAAATGAAGTTTAGTGAAAGTTAATAAAAATATTCCGTTTAGACGACAGTATTAATTGTATGCCTTGACTTTCACTTATTTATTGTATGTATTAGGTATATGTTAACATATGTTTGAGGATTATTAAGAAACAAAAAATTGCTTCAGAACAGCAGAACATAATGTTCAGGCTAAGAGGTGCGATCTTTTGTTCCAAAGCAATCGGAAGTTTGCATTGGTAAGAAAAACGTTATATACGAGACATTTCTTACTCAGGCAAAAAATTAACACACAACGAAAACTTTTTGAATAATAAGTCATTATAACGTTGAGAATACTACAAAATACTTATGGTCAAATATTACAAAAATAACCCTAAATATTTGTCTCATAAATATTTCTGCAACTTGTGAATCGTCTTCTCTTGCTACACTTCGGCACCACAATATTTCGTATGACTCCTCTGGCCCTCTCATTTGTCGTGTCGATCTAACACAAATCATTAAACAATCAGATTTCGTGGTCCCTCACATACGTTCTCGGCAGATCCATAACATCTTTCAATTTGTTAGCCTTGAGAAGTAATGGGATTTCATACGCAGCCTGAACATTATTTATCATTAATGATATTTTATCTCGATATCTACTGGGTTCATTTCCTACGTAACCACTAGCCGAAACTTTCACTGATTCTGATCCTTTATTCTTGATGTATTATTATAAACAAACACAATATACTTTACAATCGATATTTTTATTTTATTTTGCCACTATAACAAAACTCTTCGTAAAGAAAGGCCAACAATTTTTTAAAATTGGGTACCATAATTTTGGTTTACTTCAACTTCTGACAACTATTTGCTTGTTTGAGTTGCACATTCTTTGATTAAAAACAGATTACTGCTCCCAGCTTCAAAATTCTTGCTAAAGAGCTATGTTCATTACATGTAGTGTATATAGCTGAAATGTAATACATATTTGGAGCTGATTCTTAATTAAATTGAACCAAATCTCTCCACAGCTGACGTACTTGGAAAATTTTATGGATTTCCTCTTAGTTTTCGTTTAGCATTGAAGAGTAATATAATCTCATTTAGTAAATAAAATACTAATATTCATGTTACATTTCATCTCAGAATCATAACGAGAGAAACTAATACAATATTTATCTAAATTATGAGAATCAAATAACAGTCCTATATTATGCCAGAATACAGGTTGGAAATAATAAAGGAATAAGACTTGGCGCAGATTCCTCATTTCAGAAGACCCCAAACTGTGTGGAGAATTAGTGTATAAAATTAAGTATTTCATGTACTATATCAAACTGAAGGGATAATTCAAAATTAATTTTATTATATTTTTGAAAAAAGCTGTTACTCCCATTTCTGTTTCTTTATTTTGTTATGTGCTTCTACTTCTGTGTTTAACCAAATGACGCTGTCTCCTAATATCGTAAAATACAGTCTCAGGGTTGGGCAAAATACTTTAAATTTAGTATTTAATTACTTCACCAAAAGTACTTTGGAAATAAGTAAATATATACTCAAATGCATTATATTTTGAATTGCTAAATACAATATTTTTAAAATACTTCAAATACTCAAAACAGTAAAATAAAGTAAATACAATAATTTTGCATTGTAAATTTTATTGCAACGATATATTGTAATTGTCAATTACAATAAATTACTAATTGACAGTCACACATTTCTTAAAAATAACTAAAAACTTTCAAATATAAAACAGTTGCATTTATACTTTCTCAAAAACTCTTTCCAATATAAAATGATATCAAAAATAGCTCGAACTTAAATAAGGGGAATTTCCTTTATAAAGGCAAGTTTTCAACCAAATCATCAGATAATAAACCCCTATATGGCGAATGTATAAATCCCGCAAAGGAAAACAGTTGTTCAACTAGCGCAGATGAACATAAACTAATGTTACAAGGATTGAACGCTTTTTTATTGTCGGATAATTGTCCAGCATTTTAAACGATCATCACTAATTAGATTTATAATTTCAAAATGAAGAGAGTTCAAGTTCAACAGCTAAAATGAGCTTTTATTTTTGTTTTAAAAAAAGTTCATTCACTAGCAGAAGAAAAAACGTTTTCTCGTTATCTCCATCTGTATTTAAAGTATTTTAAGTATTTCTTTTTTTAATACACCTATTTCATGTATTTAAACATATCTCTAAAATACGTATCCGAAAAACTTAAAAATACAATTTTTCAAATACAAAATGTATTTAAAATACGTATTTCAAGTACAAGTGTTTAAATATTGCCTTTGGATAGTCTCATGGTTTTCCAAGAAATCTCAAGATATTAATCACTTCAGGGGGCAATTTCCAGTGTGACTGAACCACCTAACTTTACCCCGTTGATGGATTCATTGTAAGACAGTCAGATGGTTGACTAAGACTATGAAAGTTTGATCCTCCAGATGTTTTTTGTCTCACACATTCTGCCTCGGATGAGAGCATTTGTCGACCAACACCGTATAAAACCCCCATCCACTTCTTATTTTAAAAAAATCTTTATTCTGCTCTTTCGATCTTGTGATCTCTCCAGCATTTTATATTATTCCTATACTTATTCCCTCTCATTATCTAAAGTTAAACTTTACAAAACTGTGATCAGTTTGGTAATAAGAGTTCCACAGCCCACTGAACACAACTAGGGCCTCTAACCAGTTTCGCAACAAGCATAAGAATACGAGAGTTCTAATATTCATGAACTCCTCTTAACTACTATCATCAACTGTCACCCTTCACGGGATGAAGAGTCAAATTTTAACAAAAGTTACAGTGAATTGGAATTTTTATCAAGTAGATCAGACGCTTGCGATATTAGTTTTGTAACATCTTACTACAATCTTCGATTGGTTATCTCTCTTATTTAACTCTTACTACAGTCGTACCACCACATAACGATCCTCTACATATCTAAATTCTCTATTAATCGATTTATTCTGTTCCTTGAAAATTCTGTCTCTATATATCGAAAATTATTTCAATATGTAGAACTCATTTTCTGACTTGACTTTTTTTCTATGAAATAAAAATGTACAATACATACCATAAATTGTCTCTAAACAATTAGTAGGAAGTATAGTACAATTTGGAAGGATAGTACTACTATTGCGGGAAATATAACTTCCTTCTGGATGTTTGTGTAATTGAATAATGTTTATACAACACCAACGCGTTTTCTTCTTCCAGTTCTCATCTTAACTCACTCCTCCTTTCCCTCTCGAAGGGAACTTGCCAATCATAGGAATGCGTTAGCCAAAGCGATCTGAAGGTTAATCGCGTGCCCCTTCGACTAGTGGCCCTGCCATACGATGTTAGTTTGTCAGTTCAGCGCAAGTAAAGTTTGCTGTTACGCACTTAAGAAGAATGTTGGAAATGTCGAAACGAAAATCCCTTAAGGTTGCAGTAAACGGGAACTTGGTCGAAGATGTCGTCTGTGGTATGCAAAAAAATAAACAAAAAACTAGTGTCTTAGAAGCAAAAGAATGTCAAGTAGAAGAGTTTCGGCTGTAATGAAAAACCGCGAAAAGTTTTTCAAAATTCTTGAATCCCTAGGAGGAGATCAGAAAATGAAGAAATTGAGTTGATACGAATATGTGGACGAAACTGTTTTAAAATGGGTGAAGATGATAAGAGATGAAAACACGCAAGTTTCGGGACTTCTCATAGAAGAATTAGAGGTGCTACAGAATGGCACAGACATTCTCGTAGTAGTTTTCTTATTTCCTTGGTGTGGACTGGTACTGCACAGTCTTGCCCCTCCTTCTTGCCTGCTGCCATCTATCGCCGTCCAAAGTACAGCTTTTTGATATTTTTCAATTTTGCGGTTTCCAAATAATAGAACCGAAATATTATTTTAAGAATTTTAAAGAAAGCTAAAACCCGGTTCTAAATAGCAATTTTCATTGAACAATTTGGAGCCGTTAAAAAAAATTACATTAAACGTTACTGTAAATGCGAATTTTGAAGCTTTTTTCAGGATTTTATTGAGTTTTCGAAACACTTCATTTGAACTTATTTGGAGGACTTCCACTCACAAATTCAATCATGTTTACAAATTGGTGAAAATGTGTATATGAACGGCGTGAGAGATATTTAAAAGAAATTACAGTTTTGAAAAAACAAAAGACTACACGAAAATAAACTTTACGGCATATTAAACACTGGAAATAGCATTATTCATTGGAAAAGTTTGAAGAGAAACTTTGGAGCCATTTTTGAGAAAATGGCGTTTGAGCGTTTCTGAAAATGCGGAAATATGAGTTCCTATTCACAGAAAACTGTTGAGTTTTCGAGAAACATTATATGACATCATTTAAGCACATTTACATATATATATATATATATATATATATATATATATATATATATATATATATATATATATATATATATAATGTGAATAAATTGCGTCTAATATAAATATTACCGACGTGCGAGACAAGTAAAAAAAATACATTTTGATAATTTTTGAAAAAACAAAAGAATCGAGCAATATGGCGTTTATGTCATCGTCTGACAATGACCCTAGTAGAAAAATTAAAAGAAAACATTTGGAGCCGTTTTTCAGAAAATCTTATTTTTGTTATTTTTTAAATTGTAAATATTGCACGCACTATTGCACGAAAACTACTAAAATATTCAAACAATGTACTTGGTCGTAATGAAACACTATTTATGAGCAACAAGTTTCATTTGAAAGAAAATTCTTTGTCTTCAGTTTTATATTTTATAGAAAAATAGAAAGATTTGCTGCCGTTTTTGAGAAAATTTTGAAAATGCCTCCGGGGGGCTTCATGTAAAGCACTCCCCAATTTTAAAGAATGTTTTTTCAAAATTTCAAAGCTTCAACTAGAGCCAGATCGACAGGGGTTTCTTCAATTTGGAAAAGATCGTACGTGTGGTTTAGGCGCTAGTAATGTTCACATACGGACGAATGTTTTGAAAAAAAAAACACTTTTTCGGTATCAGGGGATCCCAAAGCGTGTTGTGTATTTCCGTTAAAATCCTGAAATCGGTTTTTCGCAGCATTACATAACTTTCTCTATACTGCGTATATTACTCCATATATACGTGTGTATACGAGAAAGTGGAAAGCTACGGTGAGTGCTCAACGCTTGAGATATGAGAGTTTCAGGCAAGTTCTGGATGGTTAGATAAGTTTAAAAAACGTTTGCAAAAGCATTTGCAAAAATTTCATAATTATTTCTATATATCGAATATTATCGAGAGAACCGCCAGATTCTATACATGTAGGCACGACTGTATTTAAAAAAATATTTTGTTGCAACATTTTAAATTTCAGATGTCCTACTACATAGATAATGTTGACAAAGCATTAAAGGCAAGTTCCAGAAAAAAGGTGAACAAAAGAGCTAAAAATAACCTATGATTTAGAAACAGTACACAAAATACATAAATGCTAATTCTCTTAAAGGAGTTACTCCTCATTAGAACTCCTAAAGAATCTCAATTATTAAATGTCCCATTTCAAAGTTCATTGTAATTGATATTAGAAGTAAAAAAATATTATTTTGATGTCGAAAATTTGTTTTCCAGAAAAATAGAATTCAACGGTATTGTCTGTGATATTAAAACACAAAATTTGGGTTTCACTCCGTCAGCCTGTGACAGTCATGAATTTATAAAGTCTTGATTAGAGAATTACCCTATATTGTTCTAGCCTGTCCAGAAAGAGAAAATATGTATAAAAAATATATTGACAGACAAGAAAAGTTTCAGATGTTTGGTACAAATATTGTGAGCATTGGTGGAATATCTCTGAAAATATTTCATATTTTGTCTAGAATACGTAATTTGATATAAGTTAGATATTGAGGTTGCTGCATTTTTATTAACTTCTATTTACGGACCAGCCCTAACGGTCTTACAGATATTGTTTACAAATTGTTCGGAAGTTGTTCATTACGAGAGATTGATTTAAAGATATAATGAGAAAAGCATTAACACATGTTAGACAAAAACCACTATCGTTATTTCATGTCAAATATACTTTATTCGTGGGTTTGCTGTTTTTTATCGAGTCAATTTCACACGTTAGTGTAGCAGTCATGTTGTAATTCGGACTATAGTCAGGCTATCAGTATTCGTAGCACACGTCCGCATTGACAGATCTTAATATTCACCAGCAGAAACGAGAAATTCAATCCAGTTATTTTCTGGAAAGAAAATTCAGTTCTGTTATTCTCGACAAAATGTTGGCAACCTTGTTATGTGCAATTTCTCCTCTTTACTTAATACAATAGAAATGAATTATAGGAAGTTTGGTTAGAAGGAAAATTAATTGTTTGGTGAAAATGATTAATCGGTCATTAATAAATAAATACATCATTTAACAATTCGTTCGCTCCGATGAATTTTCCTAGCCAAGTCACAGCGGAACCCAGTTGTTTTCTTCATCCGGATCCTCGAATCTTGAGTCCTACAAGCCTTTTACCAAATCGATGACAGACGCACGGAGAGCACTGTTTACTTTTCAAGCGCCTATCGTCGTCCCGATGAAGTCAATGCAGGGCGGAGGGGCGGGACGGGAGGCACCGGCCGTGCACGGCGCCAGGCGCCCGCCTCCGGCGCAGCTTCCTTCCCCACACAGCAGGCCATCGCGCCGCGCTCTCCCGGCGACGGAAGACAGTCGTTACGGTGGGGCAAGGAGGCGGGATCGATACTCCCGAAACTATTTTTACAAGAAGAGACGATGTTCAGGTGGATGGACAGACGCATGTCGCCGTCGAAACGGGTGGCGTTGGGGGAGGGGGAATACTAGGAATTGGCAAGTCCGTGGCGAAAGGGTTTGCGAGTAATGAAAGTTCTGATTGAGAGATATAAAACGAAAGAAAGATTAATCAAATGAAATTGAGAGTTTGTACTTCAGAAATTTGGAATGTTTTATAAATTTGCGGAAGAATGAAGAGATAAAGTTGAATGCTTTGATTATTAGGAAAAAGAAAACAATACAATGGGACAAAACTGAATGTATCCGTTTTTGTTTCATTGGGTAGAAATACATGGAATAGTTCGTTTCCAGCTATGTATGACAAATATTTCCGTTATGCCTTGTATATACTTTTTCTTTCACTTAGAATTAGACATTGCCAGCGACTTCCTTTCATTGAAATAATAGTATTTCAATAATTTCTACTGCCGTGCAATACTCGAGGACAAAATTTGGGCCTGTCGTTCGGTACAAGTAGCCTAATCTGTAAGGAACCGCGGAGCAGCTAGTTGTGCTGGACCGCCGCCGCCGCTGCCGTAGATCAATGCTTCGAATCCCAGTCGATAGTCAAAGCGCACGGTGCCGCCGGAGACGCGGGGAGCAGTGGGGACGGACGGGGGGGGGGCACGGGTTCCGCGTGCTTCCCTGACGCCCCCGCACCTTACCGCCTCCGCCGCCGCCGCCGCCGCCGCCGCCGCCGCCGCCGCGCCGCGCGCCCACGGCGGCGGCCATGCCGCTCCCAGCGCTCCTAGCGGCCATCGGCGAAGGCGCGCGAGCTGTCAGCACTGATCGTTGGACTACTGGACTACTACGGCTCTAACCTTACCTTAGCCGGGACACGTGAGGCGCGGGCGTGCGCTTAGGGAAAGGTTCATTGGCTAGCTCCAGGTGCTTAACGCTCGCTCTTCAGATCGCGATGGCTCTATCGAGGAAGGGAAGCGGCCTTTCAAGTGAAGATGTTGGTACGGCGGCGGGAGACAGGTCGCGATGCTGTCCGTGAGAGAGCGGCCGGGAAGCGCACTCGCACTGCACGCACACGCGGTCGCACGCGCGCGCGCGAGCGGAGCGACAGCGCCCGGCAACCGCGACAGAGGCAGAGGAGCGCCGCGGCGCCCCGAGACGCCCCCGCTCGCAACTGGACGGCGGCGGCAGCACGCGCCCTCGCACGGCCTCCCGGCACCGCGCCAGGCGCCCGGGAACACATTCCACACTGGCGGTTGCGTCACGGGATCGAAGCCAGGCGCGAGCGCGCACCGCGGCCGCGCTGCCAACTAGCGTCGCTGCTGCCGCCGCAACGGTCCGGCAGACTCGCTGACCGCCCTCCCGCCCGCGCCCTGCGCCGCGCCTCCGCCGCCCTCGCACCGCGCACCCTGTCTGGACCGTTCCGCGCCGTCCTCTCTCAAACACGCGTCCGTCTCGACTCGACACTCAAGACGCGGCATCTACAGGGACCCTGGATGTTCCTGGTCGTAAGCGGAGAGCGGTTTTTAAATCCCGTCTCGCAGCGGTTAACGATTCGGGGCGCGAGCGCCGCCGAGAGCGCCCGACGCCCGCCGAACGCGTGCGCGCGGCGTCTATTGATCGCGGCGAAGGCGGCGGTGGCGGCGAGATGCTCGGCCGCCGCGGGCGCAGGCGAAGGCGAGGGGGCGGGTCGCGGGGCCGTGAGTTCGCTGTCCTTCAGAGTCGTCCTGAATGGAGACGCAAACCTGCTCCGGTGACGCCGCGGTGCGGAGGCAGAGGGAGGGCGTCTTGAGGCGGAGGGCAGGCAGGCCGAACGCGGGGGCACCTGGGCAAAGGTGGAGGCGTGGGTGACAGCGAACAGCCGGGTATCCCAGCAGATCCCTTCCGTTCTTTTTCTTCCCTTTTTTACTCTACGTACTAACGCGAAACGCGAGGAAATGCGAGCACACGTCGGCGGCGCCGCAGCGCATCCCCGTCTGTCCCCGACCCCCATTCACGAGAGCTCTAGGTCAAGTCATCACGTGACGGCGCGACATGCGTACAAGGCACCTCGTTGCTAGGCCTACGCGCGCCCCTCCCACCCCCGCGCTCGCCGCCTCCCCCACTGGCCAAGTGAGGAGGGCATGAATGCGAGACTGCTGGGTTTTAAGTCGTGCTCTTCCTGTTCCATTCGCCCCACAAAAACATAGGAAGAGTGGCCCAAGGTGAAAATGTGGGTTTCTAGGTATAAGAGCGTTCTGTTTTTGTTGAGAATAATAATTCGAAAATGGATGCCATGTTTATTATTGTTGGCGTTGGTATTTGAAAATAAGTCTCTTGTTGCTGTATTTTTTCGTGATGTAAATGATTAACGTACTGAATTTTTAGACAAAAGAAATGTTATTCTTTTATTTAAATCGTTCAGAAACCTTTCTTTAGGCGTAGTGGAAAATGGGACTAACTCAATCTCTCTTCGAATTTAAATGCTCTACTGTGTTCGGACACAACGTTAGGTTCAAATGGAATCTCAACCAAGTGCTTGCTCGTGTTTGATACTGCCCACGCGTAACTCAGTCGAAATCTGTCAAACTTTTTTTATAGTCTACTTGTTAATCGCGCGTCCTGTACCTCTTCGGGAAACATTTCTGACAGGGATACAGAATCCAGAACAGATCCATCAAATTTCCATCCGTTCGATCTCAATGGGAATTCTCCTTTCGAAAATGAACCAATACATTTATTTTCATACATTATATATACTACGCCACCCCTCCTTCCGCCGGATCTGGCTACACGCCTGTACCGGCTCCTCGTGAATTGTATGTTCTACATTCTTTTACATTTCGAACTCGCATTGTGTGGTACAGGCAAGTGCAATTACTTCTGTAGATCTAGAACGTTCGTTCATTTGCTACGAATATATTTTAAGCACTATCATGCATTTTTATTTTGGAAATTTCTGAATTTTTGAAAAAATAATTTCACATACTGTAAGTACTTCTGTAGATCTAGAACGTTCGTTCATTTGCTACGAATATATTTTAAGCACTATCATGCATTTTTATTTTGGAAATTTCTGAATTTTTGAAAAAATAATTTCACATACTGTAAGTACGTTTTGCTTTTTTTTTCAATAAATTCTGTTCCCTAGCAAAGAAATGAATGAATTCTTTCAGTTACTATTGAATTAACTCTTTGAATAGATTTACAAGTTATCGACTTTAAGTTTGAGAGTGCTACCAAAATACACATTTTGAGAGAGAATACAAAGCAAATATTATTACGGTCACCTAGTAAACAATAGCGGCAGTTTTCAAGTGGGATTCACCAGGTCATTTCTTCGTTGAACACTGGGGACTGTTTACTTTTCGCGAAGCGGGAGAAGGCAACCTGCGCGAGCGGCGGCTGAGGCTGCTCCGGCAGTGTCCTCGTCATGTACGTACTTCCATGAGGGGGCGGTGGTGGACCGTTAGGGCTGCGGAGCGAGCGAGCGAGCGATGGCGATGGCGGAGGCGGCGGGCAGGGGAGAGGGGGCGGAGTGCTGGAACCGCGAACTCGCGCGGACCGGTCCCCGACAGGTTTCGCCTCCTTCAGCGACGAGTCGGATATTCGCACAGCGCAGCGCAGCCAACGGTCGGGCGGACGAGCAGGAGGACGGACGGGCAAGCGGCGGGTTCCAAACCGGAGTCCGCATGCTGCGGGCGACCATGCGAACTTGGGGAGCACCCTTTGCTCTACACGTGCGAATAAATACGAGCCCGCGCGGGTGGGGTGGGAGGCCGACGCAAAGAAATTCGCACAGAGGGGCCGAAAGGGAGCGTCTCCCCGAGGAGCCGCCCGTTGCAACAGGTACAGCGAGAGAGCAGGGCGAAGGGGGAGGGAGCAGGTCATATCTTTTGCGGTGGTGCCGGTTTGTGTTCGTCCATCCTTAACACATGATGAGTGGCTCAACGAACACGACATATCTGGCTGGGGGAGCTCTGGTTTCCTATCTAACTATCTAGGAAGATGTGCAAGATGCTTTTTTACTTTTTTTTTAATTTCCTGTAATATCAGACCATTTCCTGGTTCCTCCCGTCATTCTATAAGGATGCTTTACAAGAAGATTTTACATCTAAGTGATAGGAAAATTATGTATGATTTAAAGCAAAAATTAAATTAAAAAGGTCAATGAGCATGACGAGTACTATAATACATATGTTCATCACTACGACAAATTCAAATAACAAAATATGCACACTTTTAAAAGAAACTTATTTCCCTTTTCGCACCGCACGAGGGAATATATAATTTTTAACTGAAATTAGAGATCCAATCTCGAAGTCAACGCTCCAACGAACCGACATGTGAGATTTTGTCAATACGAATAAATGCTTGTATTGAAATAAAACCATACTTAACTGTATTAAACCATGTAAATTCAGTATGTGAAATGAATTGACAATTACCTTTACCTGTTGTTTTTTTTTCCTAGGGCTTTTATCCAGCCGACAGCCGGTTGCCCTTTACGTCCCGAAGGGACGCATACTCGACCATACACTAGACAAACACTTGCGGGCTCCTCTGATCGGGGGTCAGCAGAACGCGAGGCCCTCCGCGACAACACACACAAAGTCAAGGGACAAACAGCCATGCCCAAGGCGGGACTCGAACCCGCGACCCTTCGGACCAAAGCGCTGAGTCGGTACCCGCTCTTAGCCACCTCGGCCATCCAGGTCGGCACCTGTTGTTTTACATTTCAATAAACCTTTGATGTTGATATTCATCAAATATTTTGGTTTGAAAATAATTCTCTTCAATAGCAAAAATAAAATGAAAACAATTTAAATGTTTTAGATTTAAAATTTTGGTCAGGAAATTTGACTAAGATAATTAATTGACTCGATAATTTGCAGCATTGCATAAGAAACTTTAAGTATGAATTTTGGTCAAGTCAAACTAGAGAACTAGAGGTGGTACAGAATGGCTCAGACTTTCTCATACTAGTTAGTTTCCTTTTTCTTGAGTCTAAACTATCTTTTCAGTTTTGCCCCAT
>BLKR01002635.1:0-81113 GCA_011170035.1 Teleogryllus occipitalis | reverse complement strand
TTTTGCATATTTGCAAATGTAATATACATATGAACAATTGAAAATATGCAATTATAATCGTTTTTCTTATCGCAAAATTCTGTAGTAAACTGGTCATTTGATAAAGTTCATAAATTGCGTTTGGACAAGAATATTGGAATTCAAATATCTATAAGAACGTAATTGTTCTAAAGTTAGTGTTATTTTAACTGATATCAATGTAATTTCTTTAAAAAAGTTGTGTTAACAGTGGTTAAGTGCTATGAGTTCATATATATTTCAATGAATTTACTTTCATGTTCATTAAAGTGTTTCTTTCATGTATTTTTCATTTGAAAATACTTCCACATCTGAACTGGCGGCGCCCGCCATTTTGTACGACGTAATTTTGTTAGGGCACTCCCCCCTGCGTTGAGATTGGCTGCGATGGTTTGTGAGGCTCCGCCTGCGACGTTTCGTCATGACAAGGGCTGTCCAAGCCGTGCAAAAGCTGAACTTAGCCGCAGACGGCCGCGATCAATTTATGTTTCCAGTACTGTACTAACACACTAGAATATATAGTTAATCGAGGAGAAAATAATTTTTGCATGGTTAAGATGAGAACAATGTAATGTTTTGTAGGATTGTTGGCCGGATTGTTGACCGAGTACGAAATCTCGATCATTATTCATTCGTTTCTTTTTTATTTATTTATTTATTTATTTATTCCAAGATCAGCACCGAGATGCTTTACAAGTTAAATTTCACCTAACAATATATGCAAATATTATAATAAAATATTTTCTTTCTTTATGAGGAAACCTCCAGATGCACCTCCTAGATAATGTAATTGTTATGCGAAAGTTGTAATTCGGAGATTTTATTCAGTTGTTTGCGGAAAGTTATTATTTATTTATTTTTCTATTAGTTACATTAAGATGGCCAAAATATGTCTTAGTTCAACTTTGAATGGTTTGCAGTTTCTTAATATTCGATTGGACAGCATGCCCCATATGGGGGAGACGTACAGCATAGAATGTCTTATAATAGATTTATAAATGGAGAGAGATGTTTTTATTTAAGGAACATTTATGGTTTAACAATGGATATAGTTTTGAACGTTTTTTTTAGATTTGTTTGCAAGATTTTGTCGATATGTGATTTCCAAGTTAATTTGTTCTGATGGAGATCCCTAAATATGTAATAAATGATTTTGGATCGACCCACGGGATTGTGAAGCCTTTAACATTCAACTTCAACTTCGTTCACTACCTTGATCAGATAACAACGATTATTGTAAAATAAAAATAAAATAAATTTAAAAAATACGATTATTGTATTTAAGTGGTATATTTAAGTAAAGTATTTTAATAGAGCAGATACAGTGATCACATTACGGTGTTCGCCTGACTCGTAGCACCACGGTGATTAAGTGTTAAAGCTTTCGTACTCAGAAATGCAATAATCTATACAAATCACTAGTAATGTAAATATTAATGACATGAGAGAGATATCAAAAGTTTATTCCAACGAAATACTGCCATGTGAGAGTTCTCATATCATATTTTCCTAATTGGGAATTCAAAAGATTTTTATCAAGGTGCGTTACATATAGTGACTTGTGTACATGAATGTTATCTAATACTTTTTTCTGTTTTAATTCTGTTTAAAATATCGTATTTATTTGTTTTTGGCAATTTAACTCTAGCCTGAAGATGAAAATAATGATTTCCGAAACGTCGCTATTTATTTATTATATTTATTACACATTTTAGTAAATTGCATACAAATTTTTTTTTTATTTTGATGTAAATCAGCTATCCAAAATACTGAACTTTCTATCTGCAAATTAAAGTTCTAATACAGACTGACAAAGATATCAAAAGAATTATCAACAGCTCATTACAAAAAATTCACATATAATACATGTAGTACATTATTTTACAACACTTTGCCAGATGACATTAAACGATTAAATTCGATAGAAAAGTTTAAATCCCAAGTGAAATTGTTTCTGCTGCATAACTGTTTCTATACAATTAGAGACTATACTGAGCATCTCAAGGAAAGTAACATTAATTTTAACAGTGATATTTAATCCATTATTTACCATTTGTCTGTATAAATGTAAACAACCTGTAACAAGTATTGCACTGCAGCCTCCGAGTCAATGACCCCCATCTCGATCAGGTTTTTCGTCCAGTTTCCCTGATCCATTGAGCAAAAGCTCAGATGGCCCCTTGTTTTGCTTCTGGACATAAATGTAACTTCATTTTCTGTGCACGTCTTCTAGAATTCAGAGGGAAAAACAATTATTCAAATTATCGTTTTCATGTTGTCGCGGCAGGAAGTATTATTCCGAAGGACAACATGGATAAGAGCAAAAATTTATTGCTTTTTTATCCTTCAAAATAGATTTTATAACATGGGAGGTTTTTTTTTTCTTCAAAATTTAAGTAGTATATGACTTAGTGTAGGGATCACAGAATTTTGAAAATGTGCACACAATTCACTTTTCCCCATACCTCGTCATACGCAGTTTTACCTGTTTTTGACGTAAAATAAATAAATAAATAAATAAATACCTTTGGGTATTAAAAAAAATATATCACTATCCCTACGAAAAGCTAATGGGTACAAAAAATTCAGTTTAACAGGAACATTTAATTTTCAAATCCTTATAGTCTAAATTTAAGATGAATGGAGAATGAATTTCATACGCAAGTTGGTATATGTTTAAGCGAGAGTCGTTTAAAAAAATGTATGAACATTAAGTAGGTTTTAATTATATACATATATATTAAAGCCGTAAAGAGAACGATATTGATGTCTCCCCTATTCGGCATTCGGCTCCCAGAGGACGTTTTTAAAGAAGCCTGAGGTAAACAATAGGAGTGGAGATTGTGTATATATATATATATATATATATATATATATATATATATATATATATATATATATATATATATATGTGTATGTGTGTGTGTGTGTGTGTGTGTGTGTGTGTGTGTGTGAAGATCTTGGTAAATATAAAACGTGTATATATATATATATATATATATATATATATATATATATATATATATATACACACACAGTGTGTGTATGTGTGTGTGTGTGTGTGTGTGTGTGTGTGTGTGTGTGTGTGTGTGTGTGTGTGTGTGTGGTGTGTGTGTGTGTGTGAAGATCTTGGTAAATATAAAACGTAATGTATGTTCATCGACAGCCCGTGCAGTATTTTCTAACCTAACTTTTCAACAGAACTTCCTTCTGTGTGATCGCACGGGTTCAGCTAGTTATATTGATAATTGTATTATAATATGTGCTAAATTATTTAGTTCATGTGAGAGGTATCGTTCCCCAAATCTGCTTAATTTTGATCCCAATCACTAGCATCATCAAGGTGCTAGGAGGTATTTTTTGTTTAGGGACTGCTTTACCCTCTGTCTTCTTGGCACGCAGGAAAGAAGGCAGGGGGGAAATTGAAAACATTTACTATTCTTGTGTGTAGACTGTCAATAACGCAGTAATAATTTACATTACGTCCATTGTTGAACGAATTGTCATTAGTCGTTCCCACGTACGGTCAACTTGAGAACCAATTCAAATATTATGTTTCTGTCTTCCTAACTATAAAAAAGATGTCATTCAATTGGGTTTTTCAGGTTAACTGTAGAACCAGCACTTGACTGAAACAGAATTTTCTATTTTTTGACAGAAAGAAAAGGGACAGTAAAAATATAATCCCATTTTTGGCGAACTCTCCCTATTTTCGAAAATTTCAAAAAGGTAACGTTTTATGTCTGAAAAATTGAAAATAGTCATTTTTGATTTAAACAAGTCTCTTGTAAAAAAAAATCTCTTTAAAAAAGGTCATGTACAATTTTTTGAGAAAACGAGTACATTTCGCGTAATTTTTCGGTGAAATTTATGCAACTTCTTAAAAAATTATTTTGTCAAAAGACTTAAAATTTATTTTATTAAAGTTTCTCCTCGTATGTCACAACGGACGGTAAAAAATATGGTGTTGGTCTCATTTTCGACGAATTCTCCGTATTTTCGAAAATTGCAAAAACTACGTGATAGAAATAATGGGTTCAGACACATTTTTAAGCCTGAGTTCGAACGTCACGGCTCTCCCGGGGCATAGTGGTTTGGCTGACGGCAAGTTAATACGGAGGATCTGAATTGGAGTCACGGTGCAGAAAATAATTTTTGTTTGTTGAAAACACTTTTGTATGTTCATGTAGCTGTATAATATAATATAGGGGAACAGTTTGGAATAATGCGAGAAAGTATGTGTAGTAGTGGCACTACTAGTTTCAAATTAAATATGCTGTATGAAAATTTAATGTTAAGGCAATAAATTAATTAAAAACATTATAGACAATAAATTAATTAAATTTCTCCTTGTATCAGGAACTGAAATGTTAGAAACTTCAGTATTAAGATCACTTCAATTATAGAAATTTTACGTTATTCTATACCCTTGGTGGTTCAATTTAACATCATGCACATTTTCTATGTCTGTTCTAAGTGATAATTAGAGGACCACAGGTAGAATTTCATTTGTGTCATATTTTTTCAACAACTTCATACTTTTGTGTTAGACAAGATCAATATTTATATTCGAATTAGGAAAAAGGGTAATTGAAATCAAATTGATCATATTTTTATTCTCCTGATATTTTAGAGCAATATGAAAATTTCTGAATTGTAAATATCATGAGCACTGTATTATTGGAGATAAATGTTATAGATTTGTTTTAAGAAAATATTGAGAAAATTTATTCCCATTTAAATATATTGATAGAATAACACACATTGTTACACTGTTATATAATGAAACATCTCTAGAACATTTCATACCTCCGTGGTGGTAGCTGAGATCTTGTGGTAATCCATTATAGATATAGGGATAATCATCCACTACCATAACAATTACTATGTTATTGTTGTGGATGATTATCCCTATATCTATAATTTCATACCTCCAAAAACTTAAAAAAAATATATAAACTAAAAGCAATGAATAGAGAAAGAAACGTTAATTGAACTTTGTTCATTGGATCAACCAGATGAACAAGAAGACAAAACTTCTAGATTTTTTTGTTTGCCTAAAGGATAAAACAGGGATAATTATTATCAGGGAGATCGCCTCGAATAAGAGAATCTCATAAGAAACGTAGCTGACTCGTACAAGGCTAAGATTCCTAAATAACTAGAGCCAAGGATGAGTAATCAGTAACATTAACTATACTTCTAGTAGTATTAGTACTTCCTTAATCATTGTTTAGACTTGTCAAAGTGAAATTCAGTAAGCGTTATGTAATAATTCACTTGCGAAGTGTAAGATTTTAATTTTTTTTCGTACAATTATTGTAAATCAAGTACAAATATATTTCGATGTCTTTGCACATCGTAAAGGTTACAAAAAGGAAATATTTTCAATAATTTTTTTTCTGTACTGTCTTACAGAAAGCG
This sequence comes from Teleogryllus occipitalis, assembly GCA_011170035.1. Taxonomy (NCBI): domain Eukaryota; kingdom Metazoa; phylum Arthropoda; class Insecta; order Orthoptera; family Gryllidae; genus Teleogryllus; species Teleogryllus occipitalis. The sequence continues at coordinate 75,671 of BLKR01002635.1, read as the reverse complement.
TATTTCTTGTGAATTGCGTTAATTCTGATGAAAATAAGTGTATTGTAAAAATCATTTCGTATTTTAATCACTTTATTCTATAGACCGTTCAGAGAAGGTTTTAAATCAACAATTGACTTCATTATTTTTTCACCTATAGACAGGTTTATCCGAATTCTGGCTCAGAGTATTCTCAGTCTCTGTTACAACCCAAAAGGGAAACACTTTTCGTTAATGTGAAATATTACAAAACCAAACATAACAGACTATTTATTTTGTGTTTATTATTCAGCGCATAATTTCACTAGTAGCTCATAATTTCACCGCTATCTTCACTACCCTTTTTATCATAACATGAAAATTGTGAGAAATATTTGTTTTATTTTACTTCGGTATTTCAGAAAAAGTTATCTACAAGCATTATTTTCCGTCACAAGTAAGCAAGTTGTTCCTAACAGTAAGAATTTCAGCCATTAATGGGGGAGTAAAAGTCATACAACGTGGAGTAGAAAGCAAAGAGAATATCCTGAACAGAAAATATTGTCTATTATATTACTATAATTCAGAAAGACGTAATATTACATTAACATATAGTAGATTCGGGACTGGATGTATTAAGAGAGGGCTTCCGATACGGAATTTCTTACAAAACGGCTTCTGCCCTGAAGAAAAGGCTTCGGAAGGGATTTTCTTGGAAGCTGTCGGCGGAGACCGTGTTTACGCAGCCGCTCCAGACAGCCGTGGTAGCCCGCCAAGACAGCGCGGCCTAGGTCGCTCGCGGGGAAAGAGAGGGCATCGATGAGCGGGTTCGGGGACGGCGAGGGTCGGGACTGAACAAGGCAGGTCGAAACGGGGCGGGGAGTGGCGTGGCGGTGTGTGGCGGGACGTCCCATGGCGAGGCGAGGCGTGGAGTGTCGGGAGGTGGGGAACGAAGGGGAGGGGGCAAAGCGAGGCGGGGGCTAGGCGAGGCGAGAGGTCGGGCGAGAGGACGGGCCAGAGGGCGGGCGGGCCGGGGAAAGGCGGGCGGGACGGGGCGGGGCGGGGCGAGTGGGGTGGGGTGAGGGGGAGTATGGCGGAGAGGGGCGGGGATCGGCGGGGCCGGGAAGGGGGGCAGGGCGCGACGTGAGGAGAGGCCAAGCGACGCTATATGGGGTGAGGCGCGGGAGACGAGGAAAGATATAGGGGCGAGGCGGAGGACGGGGTGGGACCGGGAAGGGCGGGGCGGGCGGGGACGGTGGGGCGGGGCCGTGGGGAGGTGGCAGGGCGGGGCGGGGGGAACTGCCGGGCCTCCGCTGCGCCGCCAGCCGCTTCCGAATCGATGCGACGACGGACCAACCCGTCCCCCGCCCGCGCCTTCCAGGCCCACATGTGCACCTTAGCTAGCCGCCTCCCAAACCCGCCTCCTCGACTCCAGTTTCTCTGTTTCTGATGTCACCTATGCCCCTGAATGACCTGCTTCAGTGATCACTAGGACACTTTCCGGGGCTACCACTTTCTTTCGGCCCCTGCCAAAGACTACAAACGCAACAATATACATTTTGTTCATATCTTCTTTGAACATTTTTTGTTTCGGTAAATTATTATTCTTAAACATTTTGGAGTTTAAACGAAAAACAACTTCTTTTATTATTTTGCCGAAAGCTGTAAGTTCTTTTCGAAAACCTTTGCCCTATTTCTGAACTTAAACTACACGAAAAAATTGTTTAGTGATGGAAAGGCTACACATTTTGGCGGAAGTGGCGTTATATTCAGTACTTGTAATAAATATCAATAGCCACTGAACAGACGTATCCCTTACTCGAGTACAGCATGGCAAGAAAACTTGAAAGGTAGTGTTCGTGCTCATGAGTGTAAAGATTGTAGATAAAGTAGGAGACCATGATCTTATGACCATGACCATGAGCTAGAAGAACAGTACACAACCAATCCAAAATTTAGAAAATGAAGCCAAAGATTTCTCAAGCTTTGAACGAACCAAAGATCTCCGAGATTTGATAACAATAGAACTTCAAGTCCCATAAGTAGAAGGCAGGGATATTATTAACGGCCACCAATCAAAAACAGCGAAATATTTGACATATTCATACCCATTTTTATTTAACTTTATACAATGTACAATGTAACTTTATATAATGTACTAGCGGAACCCGGCAGACGTTGTTCTGCCCTTCTACTCCCTCGTTCTCCTTCCCTTTCTCCGTCTCTCCCTCCCTTTCTCCCTCGTTTTCCCTCTTCCCCACGCTTTCCCTCTCTCCCTCCCACTCTCCCACCGCTTCTCTGTCCGTCTCAATCTGTCTGACTCAGTGTGTGTCTCTGTCCCCCTCATTAACTTTTAGTTGCAGATTTTGCACGTCTCTGAGCAAGTGGGGTAATATCGAGAAGCGCCGGACCAGGAAAAATATAATAGAATGTTTAAGAAGATCTCATCCTGTAAATTACGGTGTGAGAAACGTTTCTTTGAGGCTTTCGGCCTCAAAATTTTAGTTTTTAATGCCCTAGAACGCTTCCTTTAGGAGTTATTTAACGATATAGATTCAAAAAACTCTGCCCAGTGTGTTGAGAGTTGCATTGGACATGAATACTTAGTTTTGTTCTACAGCGTCATCTAGTGAATTTTCCCGATATTTTAATAGTTATTCTGCTATTCGGGGAGGAGATGAATCCAACAAACCAGAAATACTAAAAATTGGTTCAGCCGTTCTTGAGTTATAAATTCTGTAACCGTAACTAACTCGACATTGTATTATATACATCGAGTCCGCTTCGATCATACATAAAACCTGAAATTCGCCTAACGGCTAACGTATTTTAGTATTATGTATTTTTCCTGAAGAGAGCCATAAATTTGCTGCTGACCGAAACGTTGAATGAATTGTAATGAAATGGTGACTTACTGAGGTTGTAGTTTTTGTCTTACAATATTACTTTATAATATTCATGCATCTTTATATAATTTGTTATGAATTTGATTGAATTACTAACGAACTTTTCAGCAATATTAAGATATGTTTTTTCTCAATACTTTCAAATCACCCACAGAGCTTTGACATCACACGCAAGACCCACACAGACAATTCCACCGTCTCGTCAGTCAACAATTTTCATGGCCAACGACCATCTCTCATACAAAACATAACCTCTACAAGACATAACGACGACTTACAATTTGGCGAAGGGCGCTCAATCACGACACGACCACATAAAAAAACCTTGATTAATGTGAATATTTAATACAATTGTATAACAATCTAAATAGGATGTAAGTGGAAATGTTTTTATTTTCTCGTATATTCTTGAGAGTAATATATGTAGTACAGAGAAAGTTATGTAATGCTGCGGAAAATCGATTTAGAGATTTCAACGTAAATACACGTTTTGGGGTTCCCTGATACCGAAAAAGGAGTTCTTTTCAAAAGGTTCGTCCGTCCGTCTGGTGTATGTGAACAAACCTAGCGCCTGAACTATTCGTACGAATTTTTCCACATTGAATAAAACCCTGTCAATCTGTGCTTAGGCCAAAGCTCTGCGATTTTGAGAAACATTCATTCATTTTTGGGGGTACATTACATGAAGCCCGCCAGACATTTTCAAAATTTTCTCAAAACGGCTCCAAATTTTTCCCTTTTCATTTTTGGTAGAGGTAGCCCCAAACACACCCTATCCGATGACATGAACGCCACATAGCTATATTCTTTTGTTTTTTCAAAATGTAATTTTTGAAAATATAATTTTTTTGATGTCTCCCACGTCAGTAATATTTACTTAGAGGCAATTTATTCACATTATTAGATTTATTAATACATGTGCTTTAAATAATATCAAATAACGTTTCTCGAAAACTCAACCGTTTTCTGTAAAAATGAGATCAAAATTACATATTTCAAACGTTCAAACTCCATTTTCTCCAAAATGGCTCCAAATTTTTTCTTCACATTTTTCCTATGGATAGTGCTAATTGCACTGTTTAATATGACGTAATGTTCATTTTGGTGTGTTCTTTGTTTTTTCAAAAATTATACAAACGTAATTATTTTGCAATCTCATGCCGTTAATATGCACATTTCCATCGATTTGTATACATTATTACATTTGTGAGTGGAATTGCTTCAAATTACTTCCAATGAAAGTTTTCGAGAACTAAATATATTCCTGAGTTTCAAATTTCGCATTTAGAGTAATGTTTAATCGCCATTTTCTTAAAAACGGCTTCAAATTTTTCAATGAGAATTTCTATTTAGGACGACGTTTTACTCTTGTTTAATATTCTTGAAGTAATGTTTCGTTTCCTCTATTAGGAAAACGAAATGTTGAGAAAATGTCCAAAAATGTACTTAGGGCGACAATAGATGGCTGCTGGCCAGAGAATGGAGCAAGACCATAAAGCCAGTCCACACATTGGAAATTAGAAAACTTTACTCCGAGAAAGTCTGTGCCATTCTATAGCACCTCTAGTTTTGTTAAAAATAATGTAATTGAGAACAGGTAATGTTTCACATGTGACTGCAGTTGTCGTTAGCTAGTAAGACGAGTGTTCCCCTCGCTTACGGCAGATTGCGTGGTTGCTGGTACAGCTGACCATGAAAAAAGCTATTTTCTCGCGGACGCGGGTATGTTACTGATGCAAAAAATAGATACAAACAATCTTTGAAGCGGGTTGTATATTGTGTCAAAATTTGAGCTCATCGGTGAAGAACGTTTTGAGTTTTTGAAGCATACACAAACAACATAACATTTTTATATAGATAGAGATTGTAAATTATCTCGCTATGTGTCATGCTTATTAGCTAAGCCACTTTTGTATAATGATTTCAACAATGAGATGACTTCTGAAAGATTAAATGGCTACTGCAAGTGCACTGTACAAGGTAAAGATGCATTTACTTATCTGCGATACAAACATTATAACACTGGTGTACCCACGCAAAGATTCCGCATTTTGTAAATCATTGTTTTTATAGTGAAAAAAACTTTATATTTGAAACAGCTTTGAACGGCCAGGCCCTGAACTATGCGTTACAGCAAGGACCGGTATTGTGCGTGGGTAAACATTTTAACACTGCAAACACTTCATTATCCAACAGAAACATTTAGCCCCGTGCGATCAAATTGTCATACTTATTTGACAACCCGTGTGACGGAGTGGAGGCGTGTAAAAGATGTAAACTTCCAAGAAAGAATTTGGCTTCCGAACTAACTTCCAAAAACGGAACTACCTACGAAATTTAAATTAGACATCTTGATGAGCCCGAATACCGTATTTTAAGAACCTAGGACGCATCAATGTCAAGTTATGCACGAAGATAACATGTGTTGCGAATTGCTCTTGTGCCTGACGATTTCTTTGAAGAATACTCTACAAACCTCTACACTTCTCGTCTCAAATTTGTTTGATGCACAGGGCGGTAATTTCTTATCTTGCTACGACACATTTACAGGGTTCTGTATTGCCGTCTATTTAATCGTAGAAAACCATCATCTATCGTTTGCGTATTATATATAGGGCGAGTCACGTAACTTTAGCACATCCTGTAACTTTTGAACGGTTGAAGATATTGAAATGCAGTTTTCACGAGAGTACATGAGAAAATAGGGCTAACTGATACATATATTTATTTCTATTTTATCACTTGTATTTTACGAGATATTTGAGATAACTTTGTTTTTTCAAATGGAACTATACATATTTTTTCAGTCTATCACAAAGAGCGTAAAAAGACGAATCCAATGATATACATATTGTCATATGTTAGATAAGGATTTTTTTGAGAAATTTTGATTCTTTTGCGACCAGTTCTTAACGGATATTTTGAATGTAACAGACCGCCACCGAAGGTCACGTAGCGCTACTACCAGCAAGCGCGCGCTCGGGGAAGGGAAGGGATCTTAGTATTTCAAGATTCAAAACATCCCGAATATTCTGAACGCTCCTATCATATCAAGGTGTCAAAGCTTCCTCGGTTCACCGTAGGAGGGGTCGGGGAGGGAAGAAACGGTCCTACGCCTGCGGCGCGGCGCATACGTTGACAGCCTCTCCACGTGCGAAATACGAAGATAGGCTTAGGTCATCTCTTAGGTCAGATGGGAGATATTTTGATGAAGGATAACTAAGAAAAGGTTCTCTTCAAGTTGAGGGGAGAGGAGTTGAAGTAATAAACAATTTTATTACAATACATACTTACGATAAATCCTCATTTTTAATCCTTCCATTTCTTAAAAAAAGTCTGGAAATGGGGAAGGATGGAAAGCAGAGTTCAGGGAAAAAACGACAACAGTTTTGTGAATATTTGGGATATGTTTTGTATCTTGAAATACTAAGATCCCTTCCCTTCCCCGAGCGCGCGCTTGCTGATGGAGCGCTGCGTGACCTTCTGTGGCGATCTATTACATTCAAAATATCCGTTAAGAACTGGTCGCAAAATAATCAAAATTTCTCAAAAAAATCTTTATCTAACATATGACAATATGTATATCATTGGATTCGTCTTTTTATGATAGACTGGAAAATATGTATAGTTCCATTTGAAAAAACAAAGTTACCTCAAATATCTCGTAAAATTCAAGTGATTAAACAGAAATAAGTACAGGTATCAGTTAGCCCTATTTTCTCATGCACTCTCGTTAAAACTGCATTTCAATATCTTCAACCGTTCAAAAGTTACAGGAGGTGCTAAAGTTACGTGACTCACCCTGTATACGAGAGATAATACATGTAAAATGAAAATACTATACGTAGTAGAAAAGTACTCAAATAACCGAATTACTTATTATATTATTTAATATCTAATGAGTGAAAGAACATCTATATTTCATTAATGATAAAAGTGAAAGAAATAATGTTATGAGTTATACTAAGGTAGATAACGGAGGTAAAGGAGTGGTAACGTTATCTGTACTGTTCTCAGACGTGTACTTAACGAATAGTATTTCTTAGACATACCATTTCCATTTGGAAAGTTCTGGGTGGAATTTTCCATGAATAATGTCGAAAGTATTTTACATGACATTAAATTCTAGCTGAAACACAAAATGTTTCTGTTTTTGATACGAAGAATCGGGTTGTTCTAGTTGTTGAATTCTTATGCGAGTAGTCCCTTCATATGATTTTGACCACTGGAATTCAAAAAATTGAATCCTAAAACCAAATCACAGCTGCAATCGTCCTTGAAAATTAAGGCTTTGTCTTATCACCTTCTTGTCAAACTGAGATGTATGATGATTGAGTAGTAACATACGGAGTCCGACTGGATTGCAAAAGACTATTAAATTGGAGGAAGAAGAATTTGAATTTTACAGATTGTGTTTTCTCGAGGAGTACTAACCTTAAAATGAATATTATAGATTGTAGCGGATGCAGCCTAAGAGTAGACTAGATCTGGGAAAGCAAAAATCCAACTTAATACATGTCATAGACAAGCCTTAAAAAATAATTCGTTCGCCTCTCAGTGACAGCAAATTCAAGAATAATTAAAGAAAAAAATATAATAAAATTTACGAAAATGCCTGATTTGTCAACGACACTAGAATTCCAATTGAAAAAATGCCAATGCACTTAAAACTTAACAATGCCTTTTATTAAAATTATAGTAACCCTAAATTAACTTACCCCGTTGCTGGATACCTGTTTTTGATTTAACTTATTCCTACCTATCACACAAACACACACACACACACGCGCCCGCACGTTATCCCCATATTTATTAATCATAATCTCTTACAAAAGAAAATTAATCAATTATATGCATGGTTTATCCTTGACATATTAGCCCCTACCTCACCCTGATCCCCTATGGCTTGCCTTTCTAACCCTGCCACGCCCAACCCACAAATCTCCCCACCCTACCCAGCCCTGACCCTTTTCACTCTGTATTACCAGCCTGGCCAGCCCTGCCATGTTTGATACGATCTTCGTTGCTTCCTCATCGTATCTACGTACAGCTGTAAACAGATGGTTTGTTGCATACTCCTGGCAAACTTCCAGTAACATTGACCTTAGCCTAACTGCGTTATGGGAATGAATACAACATTAGTAGGAACTTTTACGGGCTGTTAGAAACAATTAATTCACATTGGTGGCTTTACTGACTATTTTAAAAATATTTGTGAAAAACTGAGAGAGTGTAATACTCTTAAATTTTGCTTTAGAGGATAGAAAAGGGGAATATAAATATTTTCCCCTTGAACTTCCCTTATACTTAAAAGTGGTTGGTTCAAGGTATGTCTAGAGTGCTAAAAGAATTTCGACTGACCGCATGAGCTACTCCTGAACTTGATGTATCATTAAGCGATTTGTATACTTGAATAAAAATAAAACTAATGAAAGTCAGTAAGGCTGTCTAAAAAAATAATATATGACACACGTGATAAGGTCACGTTTAAACATCACGAGTGCACAATTCCATTAAGATCTAAATAAAACTGTAGATTTGCATAAAAAACATAAACCTTCTTTTTTAGTTATGAGAACATAATTGGAAAAGCAGCCTGAGTGATATCTGACAAAACAACTCGATCTTTCTTTGAAAAACGCATCGAAATCTGAGCAGCCGTTCCAGAGATTACCCTGCGCAATCAGACAGAAATAAAAGAAACTTTTAAAATTGTTTTTAAAGCATTTAAGTGACAAATACAAGGTTATAAAAAGGCAGTTATTTTGAAATCAGTCAGACACTCCAGTGTTATTTATATAAGAAGATTACAATGATCTCTTTAGTGCCTTGGATTGTGGATTGTAGCCCTTCTCCCTAACCTGTAACATGAGGAAGCATTATCTAACAAGCATCTATCAACACTAAGCTTACTTTTTCTGCTTTCTGCTTCCGCCCTCACCTCTACCCCACGAATGCTGGTTTTCTGCGCAAGATCTGGACTGCACTAGCTGCAGATTTTGGACTTACCACGGAAGACCGTCCCCGCCTTCCCGACAGGTTTCTTCTCTGGGCTTGGGGTGGCGCGGCACAAGCGGGGTGGCCGAAACGAGTTAAAGTGCTCCTGCACCGTGTTCTGCTCTTCCATTCAAGCGAATCAAAAGCAGGACCTAAAACTGGCAGTAGAAATGCGAATTGGCGAAAATTACTCCTTTGAACAAAGACGCTAGAGAGATGTGTCTGTAGCACTTAGTGGAAGACATCTAAATATACATTCAGAGGGTAAAAAGAAACTGAAATAAAAACAACTTAAGGTTCGAAAAAAGACGACCACCATGCAAAGAAATCACAAGGAATTCTTATCAGCCAAATCGATAGGAGAATATCAATTTTGGTGAAAATCCAGCCAGTTTATCGGCTAGCGTTGCTCACAAACTGACGGACAGACGTGTTGCCGTCAATCGGTTTTTCGGTATCAAGGACCCACAAAACATGGATTCTGACTATACGTACTACAGGAAGAAATTTTCTAAATTTATGCAAAATATTTATGCACTTTTTCTTGCATAATATTATGTAGGAAAAATTCGTATCGCCCGGCAGACAGATAGACGGACAAAACGACAATTCTTGAAATTGCTTCCACACACTTTCCGTTTCTTTTGCTGTTTTTCTGCACTGAATTTTGAATTATATATTCAATTTCAGAATGTAAATCATTACCAAAAAGACTCCTTTTAACATTATGTTAATACTCACAAGCTATTATTGAAATAACACAATTGTTATCGATAACAACGAAAAGGTAAACAGGTTTTCAAATTTTCTTTCATATTACATTTAAACCGTATTTTTATGAGAGAAAACCTAATTGCGGAAATTTCAAAGAAGGTTTGCGGATTGTCCGAATGAAAATTCATCAGTACTTTGAGAATACAAATTGTAGAACAGAGTAAAAATCAAATTAACATTGGGATATTCAATAGTAAATTAAAATTCAAATTCAATTAATAATTTTTCATATCCTTCTAATCCATTCCTGTTCTCCAAGGATTTTTCTCGTCGCCCGCAGTTGGTGAGACACCTGTGTGGGTCAATCCATTTAAAAGTGGTCCATCATTTAATAAATTGGTCGCTCGACCACCTCGAAAGAATCATACTTTGTATATAAATTTCTTTATGTTCTGGCTCTCAAAAGATATCTTCAATTTTTTTATTGTACGTGGTTTACCAACGATGGTCATTTTTGTTTTACGCCGTGTACCACTTTTCTTGTAGAAATTTACTCTTTTCTAAATTACTCAACTCTGGTTTGTTCTAGCATTCTAGAATAAAAGGAATTGGATTCAGTATTCTCTGGTCAACAAATCGAAATATTATTTACCTATCTTCTATGTTTTTATTTGGGAAATATTTACAACTTAATCTACGGAACGCGAATGAACCAAGTTCGATTTTCAGAGAGTAATTTCTCACAAAAGGATTAGAATCACAGCCTGAAGTTTTTCTGATCTTTTACATATAACAGTGTAGTTACTTTTTGTAAAATATCTTGGTAAGTAACGTGAAAATTACCTCCTCTTAAAAATTGGAATTGTGGATTTTTTTTCAAATTTTCAACGGTAATATCTCTGTTGGGGAAGCAGATAAAAATCTGAAAATTGCACACATACTAGATCCTGAAAAATTTCAGTAAAAAATTAGTCTTTGAGATTCAACTCAAAGTATTTTTAAAAAAATTGTAAATCTACGCAAAAAAAAGGCTTCAATTCCACAATGAGAATACGTTGTGACAAGTAGTAAGTAATCATATTTTGAAGTTATTTTAAACTAAAATCTACCCTGATTTAAAATAATTAATTATACTTCATTATTAATAAACATAAAATTGTCTAACACACAATTGTCAAAATTACATTACATTAAAACAAACAAAATCTGCGTTTGTAATTGAATATATGGTCATTTTGATGTTAAAAGCTGTACCAGCTAATACAAAAATACTTTATAAAAGATAAATTAATTCAGCGTTTTGTTTATTTTTTCGTGTTTAAATTTGCCATTCTGCTTATTTTCTTTCTTCAGAGATATGGACAACCACATAGTACTTCTTAGATGCAAAGAACGCGACTTAGTTAACACTGTAAAAGGATTAGCAGATATTGGGTCAGTGCAGTTTAAGAAGTCGAAGCTACTGCCAAACATGACCCCGCACATCATTTTTTAGAAAAAACAACCTAAGATTCGTGTATCTGACAGAACCACCGCTATGGGCCGAGGATTAACACCTTTTCGAGTTCGCACAGGCTTTTGAATCGTCTGTGAGTTGTGGCTTCATTGTTGACTTCCCTTTTTCGTCAAAACGTGTTTCTGTGTCTTTATGCACAGTTGTGTGACCGTTTATCACAATGACGATTGTCATAAAACGGTTTAGGAGTTTTTTAAAGCCGTTAAGTCAATTGAAGACTAAATGAAGACTTTGGTGAAGACGAAAAAGTGTTGTTTTCGTTAAGGAATAACTCTGATCTCCCATCTACTATCTGCAAGTACGAGGGTCGGTCAGAAAGTTGCGCCCCTTTATTTTTTCTCCAGCAATATTTATTGGTGGAACCTGAAATTTGCTTACATTATTAATTCACGTTTATTCTACTTACTTTATTTTCCCACATAATTTCCAACGATTTGTACAACTTTGGGCCAGCGTGAGACAAGTGCGAGCATGCTTTGCCGTGTCCAAGTCTTTCCCTGACGCGACGTAGCCATTCCTTCCCTTCGCGGATCACACTGGCGTCATCTTCAAATTTTGTTCTGCGAATAGGGTACTGCACTGGGTCATAGTGATGGAAATCGGAGAAAGCTAAATTCGGACTGTATGGAGGATGGGGAAGCACAGTCCAAACCACTTTTGTCACTGCTTCTCCTGTTGCGACACTTGTGATTAGGCGTGTGTTATCGTGCGAGAGCAAGCTGTGCGCACAATTGATTGAGTTTAAAGGCGCTTCAACTGCTAAGGTCATTAGCGCCCGAGTCAAATTGTTTTAAGACCAGTACACAATATTGCAGTGCCAAGCTCAAAGGAAAATTAAAATTTTAAATTGGCATTATCATCTCTCAGATAAGGCTGTAGAAGTTAGTCTCTCTTACGCTAAAAATCTTGCAGAGAGAAGATTCGTCATTTCTAAGAAACTCCGCTAGGGAGCTAGCAAGGTGATGCTTTTGGCGTCTACCTCTCATCTTACCACAGTGCAAGAGAACATGCTTCACAGTAAGATCTATTTTGCAGTATTCGCATATAGGGGGTGGGTCCCCGCGGCGGAGTTATCCGTGGGAGAAATGGCAGTGACCGATCCGATGGCGTGTCAAAATGATCTCCTCGCGCCTAGCATCACGAGATGAGGAAGACCAAGGATTTATGGAAACCTTGATCCTCGTGAGCTTAAAATCTGAGTTATACCACTGTTTGCCATTCACAGAGGATAAAGAGTTTGAAAAAAAATCGCAGTGGCTTCCGTGGAACTGTAAAGATGACTAACTCTCTTTTCTTCGTGGCGGAATAGCAAATTCAGCTATTTCATTTCGCCTGGTCAGCTATTTCATTTCCTCTTATTCCCACGTGCCCAGGGACCCAACAGAATACTAAAATATAGCGGTGGAGCAATAGATGATGGATTTGTTGTTGGATGGTCATTGTCAGCGGGTCACAAGACTAGAAGGAGGGGATGGATTCAAGAGAGCTTTTTAAATCACTGCAGATCACTACTTTCCTTAATGACATCGATACAGCAAACTTAAGTGCCTCCAAGAGCGCATACTTCTCTGCAGTATAGACGCTGCACGAAGAGTCTAATCGAAAACTTCGTGTGGCACTATTGCAGTAAAAGGCACATCCAACTTTACCGTCTTGGGAGAAACCATCGGTGTAAATGAAGTAATGGCTAGGATACGTAGATTTTATCGCCTCAAATTCCGATAGGAAAGTACTAGGGGGAGTTAAGTATTTAGGAAGGTTAGATAATCTAAGATCTATTATGGGCCGGTGTAGTTTTCAAAGGGAAACCAGGGGGGTTTACAGGGTTGGGCAGTTTTATTTTACGCTTCTGTAAAAGCATACGGAGACGGACTCCCAGGGGATGGGGTAACGATGGTCTAAGTGAATACGAAGTCAAGTGGGTTGAATGGAGGACTGCTTAGCGTGAGAGGGTATCAATATTGAATAATTTCGCGCCATAGGAGGCAATCAGATATCCCGCCTTCGGCTCAGAGATGGTTCTCCAGCCTCGGCCAAGAGGCATTCGATGCGACTCGTGCAGTAGGCGTCTGTACTAATCCTTATACCGGCATTGGGTATGGTATTTAGTGACCGGAGGGTTGATGGTGTCGCTTTTAGCGGGACATACACTATGCATCCGTAATCCAAGATAGGGAGGATGAGTGTTCTATAGAAGCTCAAGAGACACGCACGGTCTGCGCCCCAAAAGCTACCAGTAAGAGTGCGAAGGAGATTTAAATGTGATACACACCGGCCCTGTAATTTACGGATGTGTTTTCGCCAGGTCTCTCTTGTCGAATGTGAGCCCAAAGAAGGTTATGGATTCAACAAATGGAAGCTGCTGTCCTCCAAGAAAAAGGTCGGGGTGATTATGGAGGTGATGAATTCTGCAGAAGTGCTTGCAGTTGGTTTTTGAGGTGGAGAACTTGAATCCTGTTTCATCGCTCCATTCCCGCAGTTTGTTGAGCACAAATTGTAACTGCCTCTCAATGACTTGCATGCTCTTGGAGGACCAAAAAATGGCAAAGTCGTCAACGAACAGTGATGCCTTCACAGGATCCCGGATTACTGATGCAATACTATTGATAGAAATGGCAAACAGAGTGACGCTCAGAATCGATCCCTGGGGAACACCGTTTTCTAACTGGTGACTAGAGTATAACGTGTCACCAAGGCTGATGCGGAAAGATCTCGACGAAAGAAAACCTACTATAAACAGAGGGAGCCGTCCCCTAAGGCCCCAAATGTGCAAGGTGCGAAGAATACCGTACCTCCATACGGTGCCATACGGTTTCTCTATATCGAAGAAAATTGCTACCAAGTGCTGACGTAGTACGAAAGAAGTGGAAATCTGTGTGGGAAGGGTGACTAAGCGGTCGATGGTTGACCTGCCCTTCCTGAAGTCACATTGGAGAGGTGTAAATAGGTTCTTTTGTTCCGGGAGCCAGACCAGACGTGTATTTACCATTCGCTCTAAAAGCTGGCACACACACAACTAGTGAGCGAGATTGGACGGTAGCTTGAGGGTGTTGTTCTGTCCTTTCCTTCTTTAGAGATTGGAAGAACAATTGCTTCATACCAAATCCTTGGTACGTCATGTTCAGCCCAAATCTTGTTGAAAATGCCAAGGAGAAAGAAATGAGCGTAATCAGGTACGTGTTTCAACTTTTGATTATGTATCTGGTCTGGTCCTGGAGCAGAATCTTTGGCACGAGCGAGGGCACAAGAGAATTCGTCCGTGGAGAAAAGGCATTGTAGTCTTCCTCTACGCGACTCGAGAAGTCTAATTTGCAGTTTTCCATTTTTCTTTTCGTGTTTTGAAAGCCAGAAGAATAGTATACAGAGCTGGAGATGTGCTCGTAGTGAGAAGCCATTTCTTCAGCAATATCTTCTGGAGAGGTAAGTAGATTGCCATTTACCATAAGCTCTGAAATAGATGGCGAAAAGAGTCTTCCACCGATCTGTCGGACCTTTCACCACACTATTTTAGGGGGTGTACGGCAAGAGATTGATGAGATATAAGCTCTCCAGGACGCAGCCTTACTTTCCCGTATGGTCAATCTAGCTCTGCCTTGGCATATTTTATAATTTATTAGGTGACCCATAGTTGGGAACCTACTAAGTTGTGCCAATGCCCGCTTGTGCCAATCACGCACTGCGGTGGCATAGTCTGCATTCCACCATGGCACAGGGCGATGTCGTGGGTGACCCGACGACTTGTGGAGGGCAAATGAGGCCAAATAAAGGATGGCGTGAGAAAAATGGGCGTATTCCTGGATGCCAAGAAGGAAGTAGCACGAGGAGAGTAATTGGGAAACAGACAGGTCCCTCAACTGCCAGGACACACCGACACGGGTCGCCATGCACGGCAAACACATGGGCAGGCGTTCAGCATACAGAGGAGGCCAGTGAAATAGAATAGAATAGAAGAAGAAAAGAAACAGGATGTTATAAAAGAATGAGAATGAACATTGGGGAGAAAAAAGGACTGGTGGAAGAAAGGAATACTTGATAGCCCTCTCTGCACCCCATCCGTCAGGACGTGGACCGACCCACCTCGACGGGTGCGCACAATTCTTCTGAAATCGTACTTGCGGGAAATGTTTCTTTAGGGTATTAAGTGTTGATGTAAGAATTTTAATTGATGGTACTGCCTTCGGGGATAAAATCAACATGAATGGCATGATGTCGCAAGTGTTAAGCATGTCAGGACTTGTCGCTGGGGCGGGGTACCCGGAGCGCGACAAATAATGGAGATCACATTCTTCACTTTCCGAAGCTCTAACTCGTTTACTCAAATCCCTAACAAAACTGGCGACAGCAGAGGTGCCGCATACTGCACACAACCGTGTAAGGATGTTCACAACAGTTTCCTTCTCTGCAACGAGGAACTCAATTATTGCACGCTGTTCCGTTTGTACACACTTCTACAGCCATCATTTCAACCGTTCGTTAAGGAACTGACATGTGTAGGAGAGACTTCAAACTTCATACACTAATGCTAACACTTACTAAATATAAAACATTGAAGGGTTAACAACTACAACTGTCTACTATTATTATTGGATGAAGAGGAAAATGTGGGGCATTACTTTCTGACCGACCCTCATACACAAGATATATTATAAAAATATCATCTCTACGCCCAGTCTTATTCATATCTTTACAAAAAGTATAAAAAGACAACAGTATTGAAAGAAATAATTTTGGATCATTATTACAAAAATAAGAATGTTTCGGTCAATCTTATACCAGGGAAATCATTGTGTCCAACTTGTTATTCTACAATCTTTTCATCTAAGGAGTACTGTGTGACGTCCGTATCTCTGAAGAAACTTTCAAAAATAATTAGCAGATTGGCATATTTAAACGCGAAAAAATAAACAAAACGCCTAATTTATTTATTTGTTATCTTTTATAAACTATTTTAATATTAGCCAGTTCAGCTTTTAACATCAAAATGACCATATTTTCAATTAAAAACGTAGATGTGAAATTGTATGTTTGTTTTAGAGTAAAGTAATATTCAAAATCATATATTAGGCAACATTTATGCTTATTACAGTAAAATCTGTCTAAACCGGATATTTGTCTAAATCGGAAAATTTCTCCGGCCCGTGAAGTTAAATGGCGTTTTACACAGCAAGAAACGGAACCCCTTCAACGCGGAAACGGAACGGTTTTCCATGTCCTGCAGGAAAAAATCTTTATAAAATGGAATTCCTGTGAATTTATGCAATTGTCAGAGACACGCGAGATGTTCGTAATGAAATGAATGCATCTGCAAGCTTGTTTTAAATTCTCTACCGTGTGACGCGCGATTTAGTCGTGGCAACCGGACATAGGAGACGGGCTTCAGCTGCCAGGCTATAATTCTACCATGAGGTCGCTTGTCTCCCAAGGCGTAGGTCTTAGGGGAATTCCCTCTCCCGACTCTCTGAGTGTGGGCAAACATGGCTTCTGATCACGCATCTCCCTGCTCCGCGTTGAAAACCATAACGACCCGATACACATTGCTCAAGGTCATGCGAGGGTACCAGAAAGTTATAGTACTGGGTTGTGACGCATTGGGTGTTGAAAGAGTCGACAAGCAGTCCGAAGAAAGCCAGGAAGGTGTATATTTTTCAACTAAAATAAGAAGCTGTCAATAAAGTGTTTAATATTAATTTATTGATGATTCTTTCGTAAATACGCTAAATGTTAATGTATTTTCATAATTATAATAAAGCCATGAAATTTACTGTTTTCAGGGCAGAAACGTCAATACACGTCATAAAATGGACAACCTTGCATAAAACGGAAACCTTCCTTAACCGGACTTTTTATGTCCCGATCGATTCCGGCTTAGGCAGATTTTACTGTAATATATTTTTCTTCCTGGGGCTTCTTCTAGCTTCAGGGGATGTTGATTTTGACTATCCGCACCAGGTACCCATTATGTTCCTCATGAAGACATATTAAACTTTTAAACTTGCAGGCACCTCTGTCTGTAGTCAGCAGACTCACAAGGCCTTCCGCCACAACACACATACAAGGAAGACAAAGGACAAACAACCATTCCCACGCCGGGACTAGAACCCGCCACCCTTCAAACCGAGGCGTTGAGTCGGCACACGCCCTAGGCATCTCAGCCATCCAGATCGGCTTTTATGTTTATTAATTACAAGGTATTGTGGGGATATTCTGTCGAAAAAGCGCAGCATTACATTTCTTCTCCGCAGCATTACATTTCTCTACATTACATGCATTATTCCTAATATACGTACGTATACGAGAAAGTAAAAATCACAATCATCATTATTGTATGAGTAGTCAACATATACGCAAAGTCCAAAAACGTTTCTGACAATCACCTTCTTTTTAAATTGCTCTTATTCAACTAACTCTCACACAAGACGTTTCGGAGGTTATTTTCTCCTTCATCAGAAAAAATTTACATTAGGGTTATGAGCTTTAAAGAAAGGGAATTCTTATTGTCATGTTCTGCAGTGATGTAGATCTCGTTACATATTCATTACTCGATCACGAGCAGATCGACATCTACGAAAACTTCGTTTATCCCAACCTGGTCGAGGGCGAATTTGGAGTGGGACACCATGTTGGGAGGAAGTGAATTTCGTAAGTGTGTAGTATGGTGAGAAAATTATAAGAAATTGGATTCAAGTGCCGTGAATTGACTTTACTAAATTCGCAGCTTGACAATCGAATTCTCACTAACCGACTTTTGGTGAACGAATTTACTCCTCTCACAAACGAACATTTTCAAAATCAAAACGGCTCCCAAAACCACGTTATTTAATTCTTATCTTCTTCATACAGCTATGCTTTTCTTTCTTCTTATTACCCAAAACTAAGGCAACAAATAACGCCCATTTTTTGTGAACTCAATTTATTAAACTTAATTCGGAAACACTTCGTAACCTATTGATCGATCGTAGCTTTAACAACTAAATCAACTTCTAATACTGGATAATTTTCATATTTTAATTTATTAATAAATTCCTCTTAACTTTATAATACTTTGTTCGCGAAGTATCCTCTGAAAAATTTTGACATGGCTTCGAAATATCTTAAAATTACCGTTTGATATACACAATTCACACTGGTATCTTTAACTCTCTAGTATACCAATATTCTTTTTCATACTTTTCTTGAGATTTTACTGGAAACAAACTTTCCGTAGATTTGTTAGCATTTTCGACAATTTCCGAAGGAATTTCACAAAATGCTGTCTATTTGTACGAGCAAATCTACGGAAGTACAAGTACACAATGGAAATTAAAGACCCACACAATTTTGTTTACCTGACGCCATATTGACAAATGATTACGAGACTTAACTTACCCAGAGGTCGTCGGGTTGGAAGCCGCCCGAAGAACAAAAATATCTTTATAACGCCCCAGATACATAAATAAATAATTTGGAATTACAGAACTGCCATCAGACTTCAGTGAATTGGTTCGTTAGGCAACCCGCTTTACGTTTATTCGTTCTGCATGCATCTACTTTCATACGGCAGTGACTCCAATGATTGACATGTGGTATATTAGCTTTGTACCAAAAAACAGAAATAGAAGATGGGAGAGAGGAACAGAAGAGAAGGAGAAAAACAAGAGATAAAAAGAAAAATACAAGAAGAAAGGATGAGAAAAAAGAAAGAAGAGAATAAAGAGAACAGCAAAAAGGAGAAAAAAGAAGGGAGAAGAAGAAAACAAAAAACAGGAGAGGTACGAAAAGAGAATAATGAGAGATAAAAAGGAGGAAAATAAGATAGGGATATAGAAAAGGAGAAGAAAGGAAAGAAGGGAAGAAGAGAGATGGAACGAAAAAAGAAGAAAATAATAGAAGAGGAGAAAAGAAAGAAGAGAAGAAAACAAAGAGGAGAAAAGACAGAAGAAAAGAAAGAAGGGAAGAAAAGGAAGAAGAGAATAACAAGAAAAAAGAGAAGGCAAAATATAAGTAAGAGAAAAGAAAAAGAGAAGGAACAGTAAAAAATAAGGAATATAAAGAGGAGGATAAAAGGAGAGGGAAGGAAAAGATAAGAAAGGAGGGGGAAGGAGATGAGAAGAAGATGGAGGAGATAAGAAATTAATTGAAGAAATCAAATAAGGAAAAGAGAATAGGAAGGGTAGAAAACAGAGAAAAAGAAAGTGGAGGTAAAAAAATAAAAGGGAAAGAACAAGGGGAGAAAAAGAAGGAAAATGAAGAGGGGTGGATAGTACGCCAGAAATGAAGGAGAGAGGTAAAGAACAAGGTAGAGGTAAAGAAAATGGGGTAAAGAAGGGAAAAGTCAGGAAGAAGGGGGAAATAAAGAAGAAGAGGGAAGTAAAGAAGGAGGGGAAGAAAAGGAGAAAAGAAGCTGAAGGAGGAAGAGAAATACAGTAAAATCTGATCAAAAGGCCATCTCTATTAAGGGCACACCTCCATTTAGCGGTCATTCGGGCAAGCGATTTTGAAACACTGTTGATTCACTATCTTCATGCGATGCGTCGGGGTGCATTGTCAGATTACTTAAATTAGTGACATTTAAAATCGCTTATCTGACAAAGGAATTATTGTTTCACATAACAACTCTTGCTTTTCCCGGCGAGAACTTGTCAACTGCCTGTGAAGCCAAGCTGCGTGTTCGAAACCAAATTGAAGGTTTTGCAAACTCCGTGAAACAGCTCTTCTCAATGAATGTTTTTCATATATTTATTTACTATCTCAACATTCAGATAGATTTTGCAGAGTTATGAATTCATATAATGACGGCAAGACATCAAGACCGAGGGCCTCCAATTTGTGGAAACAGTCTTTTCAAAATTATTGGCTAACGCGCCGTCGCTTTTTGTTTATCCGTTGGGGCTGTTAGATTATCTGTTGTTTTCAATGGAGGTAATTTATTACGTTTTTGAGTTATTTTTGAAACGTACAAAGTGTCTAGATGCTTTTGGTATCTGTGAAAAGAAATTATGAAACTCATTAAATCTACGGTCATCTAAATTTTCTCTTAAATTTTGAGTTTGATTTAGTTTGCATTTTACACATGGATCACGGATTTTTACTATTTCCTCTGTAGCATTTGCTCTTCTTTAATTAAATTGATTGTAAATACGGATACTTTTGGATTTTCCCATTACCTTCTTTGGGTTGTTGGCCAAGGAGGTTGCTATCTCTATTTCTTTCGAGAGTGTACCTATTTCTTCATCAATTCTTACAGTTGTTTAAGTGATGTGGATATAAAATATTTTAATAAGGTTTTAAATGTTTCCCAGTTTACTTTTCTATTTACTAGTTTTGATGCTGTATTTGAATTCATGTTAACACTTTTAGATGCTGTTATGCCGAGAATGTCTTGAATTACATTCTGGTCGTAATGTTATAGAGTGGGTTCTGGCGACGTATGTGTATCTTCGCGTTATTTTGTAAAAAAATATTTTTTCTGTGATTTATTTGTTATATTACAACCTCAAGCAATATTTCCATAAGCAGTGCTGTCGTAGTATTACTCAAAGTGCTCCGGAAATGTTTTGTTCGGAGATTTACAGGCATATATTATCATATTCCCATGATCTAGGTTTATTTGTGCACCGACCGTTTCTGATTCGGTCCAGAACAGTCGTGGGGACATCGCTCGCTCCGGTCTGGTCAGTGCAGTTACTTATGAAATACCCAAGACGTATAACAGTGAAATAGTGAAGTGAATTGCAATTAGTGATTATACTGTGCGCCATAAACCAATTTCCGCTTATTAGTTGTCAACGGTGAGCCTTCATCATCCCCCGGTGCCTTAGATCACAGCACTGCAGGAGCCGTGGCAGCTCTATACGGCAGCGAGGGTGCCATGATCACTACCGTCAGCAACCCAATGATTCAAAACATCACCTAGAATTTGATGCCCACACGAGCTGCCAAATTCTACGTTTAATCTCAAATATCCAGAATGGGCGTTTTCAAACGTTTATCAAAGTGCTTGCACCTTATACAAAACAAGAAGACCCTTCCTCAAATAACACTATGTTACAAAAAAATATTTTTTTCTTTTTTCTGGATAAAAGAATGTGATTTTTACAGACATTTCTATTCTGAATTCAGATCTGTGTCTATATCTTTTCTATCAGGGATATTTTATGAGTTATTTTGTTTTTAATTTGTGAGTTTGTACTAACATTTACTTACATTATTACAGTTTAGACATGGTACGGATTAAGATCCTTTGTGATTTCAATAGTATCAAGACAAGTGCAATAATAACTTTAATCTTTCACCATCATATAAACACAAGAAGAAATAGAAGAAAGCAATTTACAGCAATTTTGCAATCAATTCCAACATACAGTGAAAACGTGGAAACAATACAAACACTTTTGTCTTTTAAAAATATCAGAACTGTCCCTTCTTATATTCCAACAAAAAAACAGTCAGTGTTTTTGGCATCCACTGCCCCTAATATTGTCTTACATGGTCTCTCTATCTTTATGGAATCTTTTACCATGCTCGTCCACAGCCCCACAGTTACCTGTGAAGAAGTCGTTATGTGAATATGAGAAATGAACCGTATTGGACATAATGCATCCTAAATCTTGGTAAGCATTCAACAGTTCTTTTACTGTAGTTTTATACTCTGTTGTTTGTTAGATTTCTTTCTTCTATCTTATAATTTTATTCAGGCCACGATTCTTATACATAACGGGACTGTCTTTCGTAACTATTCCATTCACAAAGGAAACAAGGATATTTGGTACAACCCAGCTGCATTAACAAGATCAGAGCAACGATCTTTAAATCCCCACATATGTGGCATTTGCGTTAATATGTAATTGCCGGAAGCATATTCTCCAATACATCATAAGCCTCTTTTGCCATAGTGGCATAAGCGATTGGAACAAAAGGCATTGTATTGCTATTGTGAAATAGAACATATTTGAGTCTAGTTTTCGAAGCATCTCTTCACTGGTTAGGATCATAACTGAATCTCAATACCTCCATCATATCACACACATCAATGTAGAAAGATGTTCTCTTGCTTAAGTCCAGATCACGATCTATGTCATTTAATTTTGCTTGTGCTACAAGCTGAGGGGTTGATTCTGCTATCTGATTGGAAGGATTTTTTCTTTCTGGGGATGTCGAATCACTACTCTCCCAGTGCAAAATTGTGTCACTCCCATGTCGTACATTTGGATATGATGGTAATGCAATAGGAAGTGTTTCAGATAGAGGAACTGGCCTTCTTGTTGGTGGCAGTTTTTTTTTATTCAATGCACTTCCTTGATCTGCGGACACTCCCCATATCACAGGCACAGCAAACGACACAGACACAACTGTCTCCGTACACCAATTAATTCATTTCACATAACAAGTGGAACAACAAAAATGAGGAACTCATGTCTTCTCCTGATTTCCTATTTCTCAACCAAAGTAGTGTTTACAGGCCCTCAATAGGAATCATCTTTCTATTCCTTGTGAAAGTATATTCTCCTCAAGTATAGCAGAAATAATTTGCTTGTGTGGTGAGGCGACGCCGTCTTGCGCCCCTCACCGCCCGCCCTCCGCTCGGGCCGCGCTGGTCTGGCGTCCAGATGTCCAGGCCGACCGTTCGCCACCCCCCCCCCGCACCCCTGTAGGTGCCCACCAACAAAGGCAACGCCACCCCCGCTGACGCCGGGGATGGACTGGCCCGGCGGTATATAAGACCGGGCCCGGCCTAAGAAGTGGTCGCTCGTTTCCCGCTCTTCGTGAGTGCGGTAGTGATCGCCGGCGTCCCGCTCTACGGTTGCCTTCGGGCTTGACCGAGTCGGGAATCGACGCCGTGCCGAACCGAGCGACCCATCACCAGCCTATCTGCCTTCGCCGCAGCCTGCGCCGCAGCCGCAGCCGTCGCCTTGTGGCCGCCGCCTTCTCCGCCGCATACGCCGCCGCCGCCTTGAGGCCGCTGGATTTGTCGCCGCTAAGATTTATTCCACGTAAGATGTGACCCAGAGAGCTTGGCAATACCAACCTCCCGTAAACCACCCGCCATACATACTACATTGACTTAGGGACTTTTGATTACCATTTAAGTTGGAGAAAGTAGGTGCCAACCCCAACGTAAATTCCCCACGTAATGGAAGTACAGCTGCCAGGGACATTTTTTTGGCGGGAGACTGGCATGCATGCGAGCGAAATGAATTTGTGCCAACTTCAACGGTTTCAACCAGCAAAACGTGTGGAGATTGTGAGCTTATGCGAGTGAGC
Organism: Teleogryllus occipitalis; assembly: GCA_011170035.1. Taxonomy (NCBI): domain Eukaryota; kingdom Metazoa; phylum Arthropoda; class Insecta; order Orthoptera; family Gryllidae; genus Teleogryllus; species Teleogryllus occipitalis. Next base: position 52,340 of record BLKR01002635.1, on the reverse strand, counting down.
CGCATCCCGCACTTGCGTGCTAAAAAAGCCATTTTTTTACGATTTCAGTGCGCGAATTGTTTCCTAAGGAAAATCTTATTGTGCGCTGGGCTTGACATTTTTAGAAATGTCAGGTAATTCCAGAAATAACTCTCCAGTGAAGCAGAAGGGGAAGTGGATTTTATCGAGTGGTGAAAGGCAGGTCCTTCTTAATGTTTGGTATTGAGATAAGTACAAGAGCGAGAAAAATTCTCGTTAAGAAGTGAAACTTCCTGAGAGCAGTGTCATTGCAAAGGTAGCTGTAATTGTGGGGGTAAGCCATCAATGTCACAATAATTATTAACTTTATTGCATGCCTCAAGAACGTCTTCACAATGAACATGTGTGTGTGAATCATAATTATTTTATTGAAATATATTCATATATTACAGAGCTTATACAACTCTGGCAAACGTTATTAGGGATTAAAAGGCAGGAAAATCTATTAAAAGTAAGAAGAGGTAGCGTTCACGACCGTGAGAGATTCAGCTGATGGATTTGCAAGAGAAGCTATTAGCAGATATATTTACCAGGAAGCTGATAATGGTAAGATATTTTATATTTAGAGTAATGATGAAGTATGTGGCGCACTTTTTGAAGACTTTCTAAAGACCTATTCATTTGCAACAGGCAGAAGGCTCTCACTTACAGATGTTTGGCAGTACGTGAAGGAAAATTATGATATTTTTTTCATTCAGAGGGTCATGCACAACATTGTACAGAATTATTAAGGAAATGGTTTAGCATGGAGGAAAGGAAACCCAAATATTCGTATTTGTGAGTCAAATGAAATAATTGTAAAGAGGTTATATTTTGTGGCAGACTATATGAAAAATAAGAGAAGTCAAAACCCAAAGACTGTAGTGTACCTTGATGAGACATGGATCTACATGAATGGTAAAAGAGCCCTTTGAAAATGTATATTACTGAATATATATATATATATATATATATATATATATATATATATATATATATATATATGTATATATATATTAAATGTATATTACTTATGTGTAAAAATTATGAGACAAAAATATCATTTTCATTAGGTTCAACTACTTATTCATGGCAACTACCATTAAAGGCACCAGTAAAAGAGTAATTAAAAGACCACCAGAGGGAAGGAGGCTAGTTGTGGTTCATGCAGGAACGAGAGGTTTTGTACCAGGTACAAATGTTTTCAGTTTTAATGGCATTAATTATGTACAAACTGAGGCATGTGTACGAAGCATGACATTTTGTAGGTGCTGGTCTGATTTGTGCTACTGACCTAAAAAGGGGGCAAGATTATCATGGAGCAATGAACAGTTCTACTTTTGAATCCTGGGTTAAGAAACAACTGATTCCTGGCATTCGCAATTTAAGACCTTGCATCATTGTCATGGATAATGCTTCATACCATTCAAGGCAGGTAGAGAGGCATCCAACAACAAAGTGGCGAAAGGATCAACTGATTGTAAGTATCAGAAATGAAATGAAACTATTGTGCTTAATGAAATAAGTAATGTAACCAAAGAAAATTATTTTTAGGAATGGCTGAACCAGCGAGGAGTACGAGTGCCAGAAGCTGCAAATAAAATCTCACATGTTGCCCTGGCGAGCCAACATTGTGAAAGGATAAAAAGGTACCACGAGATACATATCAGTGCGTTAAAGAATACATTTCATTAATATTTTGCATCATATTATCTTGTTCTGTTGCATCATTGTAATTAAATATTAAAATATATACTTTAAATATGTACAAATATATGCGTCTACACTTGTGATAAATAAATGATATATAAATCTAATAAATAACTGACCTCAGCAATGTATTGGTAAAGGTATGTAGTTGATGACATGCTGGCTGCAGAAGGGCACACAGTTTTGAGGCTGCCACCATATCATTGCAAATTCAATCCTATTGAACATGTGTGGGGCATTTCAAAAGGGTACTACCACAAAACTGTACGTGAAAGGCCTGGGCAAGGAATGGAGAGAACTAAAGCTGTGTGGAATGAGGCAATAAATCAGGTAAAGTTTTCAATACACCATTATAGAAAAATGGTAAATATATGATAACAGTTATGATTATAATTTTTTTCAAAATTAGTAAAACAAGAAACTAGAAAATTATGTTATGGCATTAACAGGGTCACACCAGAAATGTGGAAGAATTCAGTGGAACATGCAGAAAAAATTATTGAAGAGTATTATGAAAAAGAGGCAGTGGAAGAAGATTATGAAGAAATAGTAGTAAATTTGAGCAGTGCTAGTGGAACTGACACAGCTGAAGAAGGCACAGGAGAGGAAGGAGACACAATTCCATTTGAGCCAATCCCAGGAACATCTTCAATGTGAAAAAATTGAAAAAAATATTAGAGATTCCACAACTTCATCTCAAGAAACATCTGACATATTAATACAACCACCCACAGTTGTTAGAGAACATGTTGGGACCCCCTGTGCAACAGAACAGGTAAGAACTGGAAAATACTCCATTGAGAATTGAAGAAAATTTCATTTCATTAACACATTCTCCCAATTTTCAGTCAATTGTTCCTGCCTGTGCTTCAGTTGTGTGTTTGGATCGAGTAGGATTGCAAAAGTGAAAACAGCGAGTAAGCATTAAAGCGTTTGGAATAAATGTGATAATCTTGTAAAATATGTAACTCAATATTTCAGATGTGCCTCAAATTATAAAACTCCTGCCTCCGTAAAGCGACCACCAAGTCAAGTTTAAGAACAAATTTGGTTACACTGTGCTCCGGAAAAGGTATAGCTTGAATTTACTCGATTATGGAATTGTGGTTATTGCAAGTTGTTACATTAATATTATTACATTACAGTCAATTGTTCCTGCCTGTGCTTCAGTTGTGCGTTTGGATCAACTAGGGTTGCAAAAGTGAAAACAGTGAGTGAGCATTAAAGCGTTTGGAATAAAAGTAATAATTTTGTAAAATATGTAACTTAATATTTCAGATGTGTCTCAAATTATAAAACTCCTGCCTCCGTAAAGCAACCACCAAGTCAAGTTTAAGAAAAAATTTGGTTACACTGTGCCCCAGAAAAGGTATTGCTTGAATTACTTGATTATAGGTGTGTGATTATTGCAGGTTGTAAATTAATATTTTTAAATTACAGTCAATTTTTCCTGCCAGTGCTTCAGTCACTCGGTTTGGTCTGAGAACAGTTGCAATGTGAAAGAAGTGAGTGTGCATTAATAGTTTTAATATGAGTGTGAGATCCTGAGTGAACTCCTGCCTTCTTAATTCAACCAAAGACACTAGTTAAGAGCACCATTTCATTAACATTAATTAACCCCAATGAATTAACAGTTAATCAATTTCCTTTACATTATCCCTGTAATACAATTAATCATTACTGCCAATGCCTCTGAGTTTGTGTTCAGTTTAAGTACGGATGCTAAGTGATATAAATGAATGCACTTCAAAGATTTGACATGTGTGTGAAACATACATTACATTTATAAATGTTTCAGATATGCAATAATGGAGTTCAGAACATACATCATTTTATTTAGATGTTTTGTTCAAATGGTAATCAGTTGTTAAGTGAAATTAGTAAGTATTTATTTCATGATATTATTTGGCATGATATAGAGTAAAATTTAATGTTTACTACTGATGCGCTATATTACTTTTTGGTTATTAACATTTCATTTTAAGTTATTTTTCAATGATTTTCTATTTATGTTTGTAAATTTTATTGGTTTTGTAGGTAAATTTTTTTGGTTACATATTATATTGAATACTGTAATGTGAAGCAAAAATTCTTGGGCCAACTTTTCTTCTGGACAATTTTGTTTTTCATATGTTGCAGGAGTTTGAAGTAATATATAAGTTAAGTAGCAATTTTTTTATTTAAATGTGATAATTCCTTTTTTAATTTTTTTGTTTTTCATTGCAAGAACATAATTTCCTAGGAATAATTTTTGATCTTATAACAATAACATGTCTGTTTATTGAATTTATCATGATTGGACAATAGATACTGCATTGATTGTTCTATGTTGCAGGGTTGCTGTGTTTACCAGATTATTCATTTTCTAAATATGGAATTTTTTATGTATATTATTTTATGTATTGTAAATGTCTCCATTATTTTGACTTATGTTTCTGTATGCATGCTAGAAATCGGCCCTCAGTCGTCATCCTGATCGGGAGGATGGGTATGCTAACAATATATGTAAAATTTTCAAGTAGTTTATTAATTTGTAAAGTCAGCCAAATTTCTTAATGTTGATTTTTAATGATAATATTTTCACAATCCAATTGAGGATTAATTCACTTTCTTATTCAATTTTTTTATATATATGGTAGCATACTTACTGCTTTGTTTTCCCCGATCGCTTAAGGTAAATGCCGGGATGTTTTGTAATGTTTGTAAGCCCAGGGACATTAGGCTTTAAAATTGTTGTAAAAATTCAATAATTTTTGTGAAAATAAATTGCTGTGGATCATCGGTTTTCAAGAAATTTTAATGACTGCTCCTTGCAATTTGTCATTAAAATTGACCACCCATGGTGCATCAGTTTATTCTTTACTGAACCTTCACATTATATCAAATCATATATCTGATCAATTCAATTTTCATGAAATTTCAAACATTGTCATTTTCATACAGTAGATTTGTTCATTCCTTAGATATGCTTTGATCGTGGTCATGTGTCGATATTACGTGCATAAAACCATTATTATACAAATATTTCTAGTTCAGTAAAGAATAGTTTTATTTCACTTCATTGTGTACTGTTTGAAAATTAAAATTATTTTGAGTCTTGCATTTCATTTCATCTTTATTCTATAAATTCCGTTTATACCTTTTTTTCCCATTATATATACCTTTTTTTCCAATATTATATTATAAAATAACATTCTACTATTTAATTTATTCTTCAGTTTCAATAAGATTTTATTAATTCTGAGAGTTCAAATATTTTTAAATTTATAAGTAATTTAATTAAAAGTATTATATTTAATATTATAATTAATAAGAACAAATTTCATATATAAATTATAAATTAAATTATTTTACCATATGCCTGTTGCGATTTATAAGTCGTAAAACAACATTAACAAATCATTTCAGCATATCTAGATTTTTGAAGGCCACTACGTACATTTAAACAAGTCGCGTCGGCGCTTTCGCGTTTTATTTCGATGAGGTTGGCAGTGCCGAAACTCCGCCATCTTGAATTTTTAGGGTCTTTTCTTACGTGGAAACACCTATACCTGCCACCCTTCCCCCACCCTCCTCATGGCAACGACCGACTGAGTGCTGGGCTGCGTAGCCTCTGTTAGGTAAACGTACTTGCACAGGAACGTACAATAAACCATTTTGTACATACCAACACCGAGTTCATCTTTCTCCCGATACTCACTCCCTCCCATCATGTCATCACGACATATTGGTGTCAGGTGTGGGGTTGTAATCGCAACCCGTAGAGGAGGGAGCGTGGGATGGTAATCTGGGCCCCGAAAGGGAGCACGGGTTCGAACCCCACCATGAGTAAGCATTCTGTAGCAAAGCGAGAGAAAGCGAACTCGGGTAACGTAACGGCCACCCGAAATTAAGTTTTTCTTCCAATCTGGATTCAAAATTTTTCGTTTGGGATTGATTAAGCAGCAGCATGTCGCACCGAGGCAATCAGCAGTTTCTCTTGCCCTGGGAATGTGGGCATGGCTCAGATCTCATGGATTTTATATCCCCGATATTTACAATTGAAGGCGACAACACCCCCTCTTCGCAAAATTTTCCGGCACAAGTCAAGGTATCAGCTGGTCAGATCTGTCTCGTTCCGATGTTCAGTGGCGAGGACGGTACCCGCATCGAAACCTTTTTAGAACGTCTCCGAATAGTTAGTAATTTTAGTAATTGGAGTGAGGCCGAAACACTAGGTGTAGCTCGCTTACGGCTGACCGGGATTGCATCGGAATTTGCGGAAAACAATGCATATGTAGTGGCATCCTACTCGGATTTCTGTAAATATATGAAAGATAGGTTCTCTCCAAAATTATCACGGCCCACCTTAGAGAAAATGTTTAATGATTGTAGTCAAAAGCACTTGGAGTCGATTAGCGACTTCTCCAGCAGGCTCGCGTCGCTAGAACGTCAGCTACGTAGCTGCTATAGTAACCCCGACGCAGCTGCAACCAAGACAATGTTTGAGGAAAGATTGCTAGCACAATTTATAGCAGGTTTGAGAGAGGAAATAGGTCGGTTCGTGGCAGTTCGCAATCCAAAAACAATGTTAGAAGCAGTAACGTTTGCAAAACAAGAAGAAGCAATAGCTAGGAGTTATGCATCTGCGACCCGAAGCGTCAGCTCACTGAACTTTCTTAGTGGCGGCCCCCTGCAAGGGTACGCACAGCGGGCAACAATGCCGCAGACGGCGGCACAAAATCATTTTTATGCGCCCTACTCGCCGCACGGGTACACGCAACGGGCAACACCACCGCACCCGTATGTGCCGGTGCAGGATTCCGCTTTCCCACCTTACGAGAATAGAAATGAGGACCACCGAGCTAACTCATCAACCTTGCCGTTCGGTGCAGGTTCGGAGTTCTATGCCATTCAGCAACCTCCCCGAGGTCGGAACCTGGGATCCGCGCCGCAAACATTGCCACCTCCTAGACAGTCATTTGAAGCTAGAGTATGCTATCATTGTGGGAAAGCAGGCCATTTTTCGCGAGAGTGTCCGGAGAAGAAACGAAAATGTTTTAATTGCGGGCAAGCAGACCACCACATAAGGAAATGCCCATTAATAATGTGTAGTAAATGTAAAAAGTCCGGTCACTGTACGGTAGATTGTCAAAAACGGGATGTGAATTCGGGAAACTAATAAATCCCGACCACCAGGTCGGGGATGAAGTATTAGCCGTTACTCCGGCGGACGGCATGACAATCAGTGTAGGAATATTAGGAAGACAGCACCAATTCCTTGTCGACACGGGAGCTGCAGTTACCTTATGCGATTCCAAAATTTTTCCTTCCGGTGAACTTGCCCTTTCAAGTTACCGTTCGGCAATTAAAAGCGCTTCCGGGCACAATCTGCAGATACTAGGTCAGTGTAGTGTGCCATTTTTGATTGATCAGGTAACATACGAGCATGACACGCTCATAGTGGATTTAGGGACCACAAATCACGCAGGGATACTTGGCTTAGATTTCATGGTAAAGTATGGAAGTAGTATTTCGTTACGGAACAAGACTATGCAGGTTTGCGAGGGGCACGTGACGACTCTCGCTCCTCGGACAGAACCGAAGAAAATTAGAAAACAGACGTGTGGTGATCTTATTTCTTTTGCAGACGAGCCGAGTGAAAATCAAGGCATAGTTATGGTAGTAGACGCAGACGCGGGACGCCGCATCACGGATTGCGTGGATCTGCTAGGGCCGCTGACAGAGAGCGAAATAGGCGAGATGATCAAGAGCGAGATTAATGCGGGCGGGACAGCGGGAATCGGCGGTTGTACGTCCGAAGAGGAAACGGAAGTTTTTCGAGCTAGCGAGATTAATACGGGCGGGACAGCGGGAATTGGCGCTTGTACGTCCGAAGAGGAAACCGAAGTTTTTCGAGCTAGCGAGATTAATGCGGGCGGGACAGCGGGAATTGGCGCTTGTACGTCCGAAGAGGAATCCGAATTTTTTCGAGCTAGTGAGATTAATGCGGGCGGGAAAGTGGGAATTGGCGCTTGTACGTCCGAAGAGGAAACCGAATTTTTTCGAGCTAACGAGATTAATGCGGGCGGGACAGCGGGAATTGGCGCTTGTGCGTCCGAAGAGAATCCGAATTTTTTCGAGCTAGCGAGATTAATGCGGGCGGGACAGCGGGAATTGGCGCTTGTACGTCCGAAGAGGAATCCGAAGTTTTTCGAGCTAGCGAGATTAATACGGGCGGGACAGCGGGAATTGGCGCTTGTACGTCCGGTAAGGAATCCGAATTTTTTCGAGCTAACGAGATTAATGCGGGCGGGACAGCGGGAATTGGCGCTTGTACGTCCGGAGAGGAAACCGAATTTTTTCGAGCTAGTGGAATTAATGCGGGCGGGACAGCGGGAATTGGCGCTTGTACGTCCGAAGAGGAATCCGAAGTTTTTCGAGCTAGCGAGATTAATACGGGCGGGACAGCGGGAATTGGCGCTTGTACGTCCGGTAAGGAATCCGAATTTTTTCGAGCTAACGAGATTAATGCGGGCGGGACAGCGGGAATTGGCGCTTGTACGTCCGGAGAGGAAACTGAATTTTTTCGAGCTAGTGGAATTAATGCGGGCGGGACAGCGAGAATTGGCGCTTGTACGCCCGTAGTGGCGGCTTCCGTTGTGCATAAGAGTGAGATTGACGCGAACATACTACCCCCCATAGAAGTCGGGCAACTCGTGCTGCTGCGTAATCTGTCCTTCCAGCCGGGGCAAAAGAAAAAATTAGCACCCTGCTGGATAGGCCCCTATCAAGTTTTGAAAGTAAGGAGTCCGGTCTCGTTCGACATTCAAGCCCTATCAAATGGAAAGATTCTGACCGCACACCATCGGAATCTCTTGCCTCTGCCACCTGAACCAGAAATCCAACCACCTCGTATTGTAACTGAGCCTAGCGTTACGGGCTCTAACAGCGGAAACCCGGTCACCAGTTACTCAGAGAACAGGCCACCTCCGCCACCACCGTCACCGCCCCCGCCACCACCGCCACCCCCAACCATGAAAGCCGCCCCGGCCGTCACCGCCGGCCACTCCTTAATCCCTTCCCCCTCGCCGGCTCCGACGCCAGCAACTGGGCCTTTCCCAGCCGCGGAAGAAGTACCGCCGCCACACCTTCCACCCCTGAACGTGCGGCCTCAGCACCCGCGGCGGGTGACGGAGCTTGGGCTCCTTCAGCCCTACGTCCGGGACCCTAGAAGGGCGCAACCGGCTGGCCCCGGGCAGGTGCTGAGCCTGAGAGCCCTGGGGCCCTGCCGGACGGGAGAGGCTGGACTCGATCCCGACACCGCCAGGCCGGAGACAGCGGCGCTTCGCAGGAGGAGCGGCGGCCGCCCCCGGCTGCGCCAGAGGCGGAGACTGCGCGCCGGCCGCCTTCGCGCGCATCGGCGGAGGGGCGAGGAGGAGAGACTACCGCAGAGCGCGGCCACAGCGTCGCTACCATGGCGCCTCGCAGTTTCGCCAGCGCCTTTCGGCTCCCACGTCGGCACTGCTGGCGGGAGGTGCGGGCACTGATGACGGGCGGCGGGGAGGCGCGGACGGGCGAGATCCCGTGCGCCGTCGACGCACGGGCCCAACCTGCGCCCCCACCTGGAGGCAAGCGTGTGTGAAAGGGGCGGATGGCGCCCGACCGGCTGCCATACACCATCTGGGCTGCGGACACTGCCTGAAGCCGCCTACCTATGTGTGTTCGTGTGGGGGGGTGTGAACGTAGAATGGGAGATGTGCTGGGTGCTAGATGCAAGGGACCCAGAAGAGCCGTGAATCAATTGTGTTTTACTGTGTAGTTGTATAGTATTTGTATGAAATAGCAGCACAGTACTCAGTCGCGTTTCCGAAATGACCCCCCCCCCCCCTGCGGCTGTTTACGGGCGGGGTGATGTGAGGCGACGCCGTCTTGCGCCCTCACCGCCCGCCCTCCGCTCGGGCCCTGAAAACGTCGCGGCGCCACGGACGCCTGAGTAAAGTCGGCGCCGTGGCGAAAATATGTGTATATAGTGTAAAAAGTGAAGTGCAGTGCTGTGTGGTATGAATGAGTGAGTGAATGAGTTTGTACATATAAATTTAAAGTTTGAATGAGTGAGTGAATGCAAAACAAAAAAGAAGAACATTATGAACAATCTAAGAACTACCTGATAATTAAATCAAAAGTTTATTGTATTTAAAACACATCGCCCAAAGCGGCCTTGTCCTAGTTTTAAGTTAGTTATAAGTCTAGTTTATTTAAGTTAAAAGCCCTCACCTCTGCTCCAAAAGCTCAATCAGCTGGAGCTATTGTACCCCCTTAACATGAATAAATTCCCGCCTTACCAAGGATATTGGTGAGGGGAAAATTGAAAGAAAAGAAGTGGTCACTCGTTTCCCGCTCTTCGTGAGTGCGGTAGTGATCGTCGGCGTCCCGCTCTACGGTTGCCTTCGGGCTTGACCAAGTCGGGAATCGACGCCGTGCCGAACCGAGCGACCCATCACCAGCCTATCTGCCTTCGCCGCAGCCTGCGCCGTCGCCTTGTGGCCGCCGCCTTCTCCGCCGCATACGCCGCCGCCGCCTTGAGGCCGCTGGATTTGTCGCCGCTACCTGCCACCCTTCCCCCACCCTCCTCATGGCAACGACCGACTGAGTGCTGGGCTGCGTAGCCTCTGTTAGGTAAACGTACTTGCATAGGAACGTACAATAAACCATTTTGTACATACCAACACCGAGTTCATCTTTCTCCCGATACTCACTCCCTCCCATCATGTCATCACGACACTTGATGTCCACATTTATGGTGGAACATTTTCTGGGAAACAAAACAAGGCCAGACTATTTTTGTTGGTAGGTAGGTCTACAACTTCAATATCAGTAAACAATATTACAATATATGAGCTTAATATATGAGTTCGAATTAATCCGGAACATACAAATGAGCGTACAGTGCGTCAAAATTCTTACACAGATAAGATAACATTTAAACGGAGTATAACATACAGTTTACACAGTCATACAATCTTTGCTGTTGCAAGAAACAATGTAGCTAGTAGCAGAATATTTAGCACAAAATCAGTGGAGCCAACTTTACTATAAATACATCATACATAATATGAAACTAAGACGAAATGCTTCTGAATTTATAAAATTATCCCTGATACGCAATTTTCAACCTCAAATTTGAATTTAGGATGCAAAAATAATTGAAGAACACATATTTTCACTTCAGAAAAAAAAAAACTTGTACCACAGTGTAATCTAAGTTCAGGCAATAATACAAATAGAACAAGATACATTCCCCTTCCAAGACTTTCCTCACAAAACATTACTGATCTTCCCAAGTTAACAACATTCCAAATTTAACTTTTTCTCTAAACATTCCTCAAACTCCAAACCAACAATAATCCATTTACATAATCTCTTCTTCTCAACAATATGCCTTTTATATTAATACGTGAAGAGAAAACTTTGAACTTCTTCTTAAGCATTATCACACCCAAGGAGGAGTGTAATATTTGGCATGGTTAAAGTTTATGGAGGAGTGCAGAAGGCTAAAATCGCCTCCTATATTATTTCAGTAGTAAACCTTTTGCGGCACGCACAGACAACCAATCTTTATAAATGAGGTCTCTAAAATTTCACGGCGACGTGACGAATTGTATTTTGACTTTAAAAATGTTAAGGATTTGTTGAAAAATGCGTATCTAAATATTCGTCTCAAAAACAACACGCAACGCTCGATAGCATTGTCAAAATCTATATAGATAAATAACTCCTAATCGACGAGTTGTAGAACCTTAAAAACTAAAATTACCCTTCTCACGTCGTTCCTTAATTACTAAAGAAACATTTCTGACACTATAATCTACAGTACAAGATACATCTGGACATTCTAATAAATTTTTGCTTGTTCGGCGCTCATCGGTATTACCAATACCAAACTTATGTCACACTTAGAGTGCTTAGATTCCTCTATCTAATATTTACACTCTCTGTGTATATTACGTGTTTTGAGCAGACTGGCGAGATTTTCTTGCAACATCATTGATATTCTACGTCAAAAAGAAAAAAGAAACAATATTGACAAAGAATGGGCGATAGTGTACAGTTAAGAGAGAAGACTTGTGTCTTGTTATATTTGATTTGTGTTTTACCTGTACAAATATTTTTGTGATTGGCAGTGATTCGGTAAAGTTTTCAAGAGAGCGGGCTCAGTCATGATATTGCATTAAAAAGCAGAAAAATAATACTTTCCCAATTTGATTAATAATTTTCAACAAGTTAATTTATAGGTCTATCTTGGTTTAAGCATTTGCAAGAAAACTAGAACTATTCTCGTAGTACATTCAGTGCTGTAAATGCTATTTTCAGCAGGTCTAGATGATATGTGCTAGCAAGTTAAATTTATTGTTAAACAAATCGATTTATTACTCACCGAACAACAGTGTTACAGATACAGTGCTGATTAGTCTGCTTATTGCTATTTTGTTTTCTATTACCCCCCATGCACACAAATTTTTGAAGAAATCGGGATATGTGGCCTATACACAACTATGAACAGTAAGAGCAAGCAGATGAGAAAATTGTGAAGTGCTAAGAAGAGATTCAAAACATTGCAGGAATCAGATTGCATAGTTTCATTAATGTAAGATGGAATTTATATCACATCTTTCTTAGACAACAAAAGTGGAAATATTGTTGGCACAACATGCGATAGTTCAGATGCTGCTATTTCATCTTATGTTTTATTGTTTATATTAAATAAATTTCCCTCCTAAATTACTTCAGTAGTAGAGAAGTGTTTTACGGCTCTTTCACGCAACCAATTTTTCCTTTTTTACTTTCTCATATACATACGTATATACGGGAGTAATATACGTAATATAGAGAAAGTTATGTACTCTCTCAATTTGAATCAGTGAAAAGCCACTGATTGACAGTGACTATGCACTGATTGTGGTAGTTAAAATCCGACCACCGACAATCAGTGAACTGAACTGAATGAATCAGTGAAAATCGGGACCACTTTTTGAATCAGTGAAACATCACTGCTTGAATCAGTGAAACTACACTGCTTGAATCAGTGAAATATTGCATTGCTATCCCAGCAGTGGCGGCTCGCGCTTAGGTTGCACAACCCCCAGAAAATGAAAAAGATCTCGTATCTTAGGAATATACATTTTCCTTTTAAAACATTCATTATTGAAGATATTGCAGCAATAGCGATGTATATGAAATCATTTTGAAACAAAAGGGCGTCCAAATGGCGCTCTCTCCGGTGTCTGCTGCCTTGTCAGGAATTGCACCACGCTCTTGGTTCTATTAATGAAGTTATTGTTTTTACTCCTTAGTCCTTCGATTTAACACGGGGAAGATAGAGCTTTTTGGTTGGGCAACCACACAGCTGGCGCGTTGCGTAGATACTGCCTTTTTAAGTGAGATAGGTGAATACAGTCTTTATTTAAACCAATGAAAAACATACAACAGAAGAAAACCATGTTCAGGAACTTTTCAAAACTCACTACGGAGAAAAATTGGCCTGCAGTTAACACTCTTTATTTTATGTACATATTATTGACATTTTGGTGACAATACAACAAATTATGAAAAGAAAGTTGGGAAGAAAGTAGTGAAAGAATTATAATCCTCTTATAATTTAAATGTGTATAAATACATTTCAATGGATTTTTATGTGAATTTTACAATAAAAATAAATAGAGAACATTAAATGTCAAAATTTTTAAAGTAAAAATACAAATAAACATTTGATATTATTACAAGTATTTGGCAAGTTTTAGGGCAACTTAATCAGCTTCCTCTGCTAATTATAATTTTCATAATTAAAATCGGCAGCATTGCCAAGCTTAAAATTGGAAATGTTAACAGCACTGCATGCCTTTGTTTATATGTATACACATGTATATATACACATATATATGTGTATAAAGAAAACAAAGACTATTGTGTGTCGTTTCCTAAAAATTTGAATCTGCCATGCTACCGAACAAATGACTGATACCTGACACCGCAATGGAGGCACCTGGCCACTGATTTCAAAGACAGGAATACAATTGATGAATGATGGCATGTGTCAAGAAGAGCAAGTTCTAAGCTATTAATTCACTTGAGGTAAAAACTTTAAATGGCTTACCAGATGAACTCCAAAACACAAATCTTCACAAGGAGCTAATTACAACACAAATATTTGGTAAGGTAAGAAATACTTTAAAAAAAGAGACATCAAAGTCTGGATTTCTTTATCAGAAAATCTATCAAAAGTATATTTGGATGAAGAGGAAAATTTGCAATTTTACAACTACTACATAGAAGAGATTACAGAGGAAAAAGTTGAAAAATCTACCCGAGTACCTCAGATGAAACAATTGAGAAACTTTTAAAGAAAGTTTTAGAAGATAAGCAACAAATATCTGAAGTAAAAAATTTGAGAAAAATTGTCAATGATTTTATTAATACTAGTGAGAACCCGTCAAAATTTGACGGTGAGATCTTAGATAAATGTAAAATACTGTGCCCAGACTAATGTTCACAATATGTTGCATTGTTTGGATCTTCGGGTTATAACGAAGAAATTCTGTGATGTGTAGTTCCCAAAATTTTGAACACGTATGGTCCATGACCAGGTGGCAATGCAAAATGGCCCACATATTCCAATAATACACGATATGACACAAAAGAAAGAGCACTATTGTACTGACGGATATTGATTTGCTGTAATTAAATTAATTATTATCAATAGATTTTACATAAAAATGTTTATTTGTTTACCATGTTGATTTGGAGGTTATGTTGTCCATCTATATTATTTCTAAAGTTTTTTGATGTGTCATTTGATTACTTCTGGCATATTGCTTGAAGGTAAACTTACTTTCCAATTTAAGCAATACAGAGTAAACACGTTTGCAGAATTTCTCTCGCATGGGAAGTACAAAGCAGAACAAAACTGACATTTTCTGCGCCGACTTTCTCATTCTCTGCGTCCAGTGTACGTTTGCTTCTTTGGGAGCGCGTGGACAACTATTCGGAATTCGACATAACCTGTGAACAACTTCACTACTTCAGTACAACTGAGCAAAACCCACTGTCCGAATGTTCTCTAAAAAATACATCACAAAAGCAAATACATGCAAACTGTCAAAGCCACAATGCAAATTTTACACTGAAAAAAAAACCGTGACGAATTGTAAACAAATCTCAACAATCAAAACATAACATCAAGCAGCTTGGACTCACATCTAGCGTTTCATATAATCGATTTTGAAACAGCATTTTTGAAGAAAACAATTGACTACTGATAAGCGTAGTATTAAAGAATGATTTAATTAATTAATTTACACCGTAAATGTTGGTGAATCAACACAATCCCTGATAACACATCTAGGGATCACATTCTTTCATTTAAAGGAAAAAATATTACAATCAATTCAGTAGAAGCTCCAAACGAAGCCATGGCAGAATGCTTTATTTTTTTAAATATATAGATAGATATTTAATGGAAGAAACTCAAACGCATGCCAATGGATAAACGAGTTTGAAAAAGAGTGTGAACGCTGTTTTGTGGAAGAGAAATTCTAAAATTTTTCCTTGACAATGCAAGCGCAGATTGGTACTCAAGTATGATTTTGAAAAATACAGTAGAATCAGAATGGAACAATTGGAAAAAGAACGCACGCATAAAAGAAATCGGAGCTGTACTAAACCAAGGACAAAAATGGGGATAATAAGCCAGTCGCATATTTTTTGAAAAAGTGAGTGAAGCTCAAAAGGAAAAAAAAAAGCAATTTACCTTGAGTGCTTGGCAATAAAAAAGGTTGTGATATATTGGCAACATTGGTTACTTGGAAGAGAAGTTTTGGTACACTCCAATCATAAACCTTTAAAATATTTAAATATAAAAGCAATAACAGATTAAGAACTGGGTGATTTGACATACTATCTGTCCCAATACAATTTTAAAGTTAAATATAATCCTAGAAAATTAAACCAAGAGGCAGACTGTTTAAACAGGCATCCAGTTCTAGAGCCTGATGAAAATTCAGATGACATATTAAAAATAGTAGACCTAGTGAAATTAGAAGACATAAAAAAGGATCAAAGAAGATGCACAAAACTACAAAACAATAAGAAAAAACTAATATTCTAAAATTAAATTTATTATAAAAATTTCAAAGAAGAGAAAAACTCTCATTATCATAAGAATTTAGTAAAATATTACTAAAATATGTACACAATACTTATTGTCACCTGGGAAGAGCGCAGGTGATAAATAAAGTAACACCATTCTTTACAGCGAAAAATATAAACATAAACATAGAGAAGATTTGTGAAACTTGTGACATCTACTTAAAGAATAAATCATGAAGAAAATCATAACATGGATTAATGTCACACCTAGGTTGAGCAATGTACCCATTCAAGATAGTTTCTATAGATACCATCGGAGGTTATGGAGGATCCCGGTCAACAAAAAATACCTACACCTACTGGTCGACCATTTCACAAGATATGCTTATATTTTAACATCAAAAAATCAAAACGCTGATGACTTCATAAAACTAACTGAGGAAGTAACAAAATACCATTATGTCCAGATGGTACTAACAGATCAATATCCAGGAATAAATTCGAAAGAATTAAAACAATTCAAAGTAAAGAAAAAAATAAAATTGATTTTCACTGCCATAGATGCGCCTTTCTCCAATGGTCTCAATGAAAGATTAAACCAGACTTTAGTGAATAAAATAAGATGTATTATGAATGAAACTAACAAAGAGGCTGCTATTGCTATGGACAACTATTGTGAAAAAAGCTGTGGAGAAATACCAGACAGAGCATACAGTGACAAAATTCTCAACAAAATACTTGCTAGAGGGTAAAACCATAAATATCCTACCGCATGAATTAAAAATAAAATGCACAGCCGAAGATTTAGAAAGAGAGAGGAAAATAGCACTCAAGAATACAATAAAACTTCATAATGCCAACAAAAAAATATTCAACCTACACAGGAGACAAATTGAATTAAAAAGGGAGATCTTGTGTACATAGAACATGAAAATCACCTGAATAGGAAGAAATTAGATGAATTGAGAATTGGGCCATCCTCGATATTGGGAAAATCTTAAAGTCAATCTATGAAGTCAATACCGGACACAGAACCAAAGAATCAGATTTCTATGATATAACAAAACTAACTCCAATGGTAGAAGGTTATGATAATTGAACAATTGCAAAAGCATTGTTCATTTCCCAGAAGGGGGGGTTTATTACAGAAACCCAAATGAGTTTTTATTTCAAATGAAATATTTGAAGGATATAATCATTATATACTGCTAAAAATGAAAAAAAATTGCTAATGATGTTGAGTATGCCAAATTTGTTGTAAATATTAATTTAAACAGTAAGTTAAATGCTGCAATGGGTGAAGGAATATTTTTATTATTATTATTATTATTATTATTATTATTATTATTATTATTATTATTATTATTATTATTATTATTATTATTATTATTATTATTATTAAAAAAGGGCAGATGTTAAAACCAACCATCACCCTGAACAAAACACGAATAGTTTTTCTATCCTTTCACCCATATCAAATATTGCTGGACATTTTTCTTGAAGGTTTTTCTCCTTTCCAATTCCTCCAGATGCAAATTAGAGCCCTCCTAAAACAGAAAAAAGATAGGTCAAGAAGTTATACGAGGAAAGAATGGTTACTTTATTTTCAGATTACATACAAGATCATACTAACTGGCAGAATTATTATGAGGTCTGGATTGGGAACCTCAGGAATGGCTTTGATGTACCTTCTGCACTCCCACTCCTCTGCCAAACTAGCCTTGCCATGTAAATGAGTAAAATATAATGTGTTTAGTGACTAAGGAAAGCAAGGAACACTGATCAAAATAAATCAGTATTACAGCCGTCTTTGGCAAATTAAAATACCTTTCAAAATATTCACATTGTTAGAGTCCCCAGTTAGCTCCAGCACTTTCTCTTACTCTTCTTCAAAACTCCACTCCTGGACTGGTGTCAAACTAAATTGGAAAAACCAAAGAATGAGTTATTAGTTTGCTGGCATGCCCGGCTCTGCTGTGGTGTAATCGAGAGCATTTTGGACTTTTTACAAATTTCATAAACGAAATTATCCATTGCACGTCAGATATTTCACACTGTATCACCAAACAGTTACATTAAAACTCTTTAAGTTACATAAGAAGTTTCCAATTTTATAACAAAAACAAATACGTGATATTAACGTGTTCATAACCTATTTCTTAGTATGGACAAATGCTCATAAAATAAAACGTCTCACAGTTATCAACAAGACGAGTCACAGAAAAGCGAAAACTACTTACCTAATGCAATTAAAACAATCTTCAGACACAGGTCAGTTTTCTCGCAGGAAACCTCTATTCCACTGGCTCCGCCGTGCGATTTTTCATACATTCACAACACAGCACGTGAATGACTGGACCAGTCGGCATAGTCATTAGTATACTCTCTGGGTATAGTGGCGCGGCCAACTGACAACCAATGAAATGCTGGCGGTCATTTTGAAAAGGTTCACGTATTCACTGATTGTCAGCAAAACTACACATTTCGACTGAAGATATCAGTGACTTTGCTCTCACTAATTGAATCAGCGACAATTTCACTGATTCATATTCAGAGAGTAACGCTGCGGAAAATCGAATTCGAGATTTAAACGGAAGTACACGGGGGTCCCCTGATACCGAAAAAGTGTTTTTTTTTCAAAACGTCTGCCTGTCTCTGTCTGTCTGTCTATGTCTGTGTCTGTATCTGTCCGTCTCTGTCCGTCTCCGCCCGTCCGTCCGTGAACACTCATAGCGCCTCAATCACACGTATGATCCTTTCCAAGTTGAAAAAAAAAACCTGTCCATCTGAGTCTAGTTGAAGCATTGAAATTTCGAAAAATATTCTTTAAAATTTGGGGGTATTTTACTACATGAAGCCCCCCGGACATTTTCAAAATTTTCTCAAAACGAGTCCCAATTTTTTTCTTTAAATTTCTTGTAAGAATATAGTAAATTCACTTATAAAAGTGGCATAGGTACGATTTTCAGGATTAAATCAGAATTTTAAAAATTGCAAAAGTTTCAATTTTTTTCGGCGTCTTCCTAGAACCATAAAATTGAACACAGATTTTTCCTTGAAATGAAAATTGTTTTCCATCAATAGTTCTTTCATTAAAGTCATGTAGACATTTTGAAAATTTCCGTAGTTTTCGTGCAATTGAGCGTGACATATTTGCAACTTTAAAAAAATTACAAAAACAAGATTTTCTAAAAAAAGTTCCAAATTTTTTTCTTTGAATTTTTGCTACTGATAGTGCCAAATGTATCCTATAAGATGACAAACGCCATATTGCTCTATTCTTTTCTATATTCAAAAATTGCAAAAATGTAATTTTCTGACTTGCCTCTCACGTCGGTAATATTTACATTATAGGCGATTTCTTCACATTATTGTATTTATGAGTATATGTGCTTTAAATAATGGCAGGTTAAGTTTCTAGAAAGTCAACAGTTTTGTGTTAAAATGAACTCAAAATTCCGCATTTTCAGAAACGCTCAAACGCCATTTCCTCAAAAATGGCACCAAATTTTTTCTTCAAATGTTTGAAACAGAAAGTAGTAATGACACTGTTTAATAGGTCGTAATGTTCATTTTAGTGCATTCTTTTGTTTTTTCAAAAATTATACAATTGTAATTTTCTTAAAATATGTCCCACGGTATTATGCACGTTTCCATCGATTTGTATACAAATTACTTTATATGAAGTTTTTTGAAAACTCAATAGATTGCAGTGCAAAAGAGCTTCGAATTTCGCATTTACAGTAACACTTAAACGCCACTTTCTTAAAAATAAATTTCTCTAAATTTATGAATGCAAATTGCCATTTAGGTCGAGGTTTTACTCTTCTATTAAATTATTTAATTATAAATTCGGTCTACTAGTAGTAAACCAATAGGTTTAGAAAATTAAAAAAAAAAATACTTTTGGCGGCGGTAGATGGCAGCTGGCAAGAGGATGGGACAACACTTTAAAGCCAGCACACACCAAGGAAATTAGAGAACAATACTACCAGAAAGTCTGTGCCATTCTGTAGCACCTCTAGTTATAAATGGGGCCTCTAAAAAATAACTTGTTCTTCGCATCGTAATGTATCGGACGAGAGCTTCTTGGGCGTTCTATTACATTTTGCTGGTCCAGTGCGTCTCGACACTAGCCCACATGTGCAGAATCTGCAATTGTATGTGACATTTTAACTAATTACTTGATATCCTACGTAATTCATTATATTACAAGTATATGTAAACCTTTTGAAAACTGCTCGGCAAGAAGATAGAAAAATGAAGAGAGACAGGAGAGCTTTAAAAAAACCCGGCGGATATGAAAAACCAAATTTGAGAGATGTCGTTTTAACCCATGTTTGTAGGAAGAAAACCAATGCTTTAGTAAGTAGTAATAATAAGAGGAGTGGAGTATTCAAATATTTTCTGCAAAAAGACGTGAGATAGGAACTATGACGAATTAAATTGAGTGCAGAAGTTGTAGTAATATGAGAAGAAAGTTTGCATGATACATGAACTGAGATCAATCGAGAAAAGAAAAAAGATAACTCATTGAGACTTTTATATAATAAACAGAAAACGAAAACGGTGTTCATAGGAAAAGAAAGAAAGAATCAAAGGCCTGAAACGGGGTAGAAATATTTGCTGTAAATATTAATATAGTTTTTTGTTTTGTAGTTAATTTTATTGTTCTTGGAAATGAGTGATTAATACAAGTTTCATTTGTTCAACACAGAAGCTTTATATATATATATATATATATATATATATATATATATATATATATATATATATATATTTGAGTACAGTAATTTTATGTGATTATATTAAACAGTCTGACACAATTCGTCAATGTTTTCCGTTTGGAAACATTCTAAAGTACAGATCCATGTTCTGAGAATTAGTGAATTAAGAAATAATTTTTTGTGGTGATGTATCGTGAAAAAGTCGGACATATCTGAAAGATAATATTTCGGTACGTTACATAAGATAATTTTTGGCGCCCAACGTGGGACAAATTTTGGACATTTGATGGAAATATATTTTCAGCATTTACGGACATTTTATGATTAAGATTGAGAATTACATAATCGGCATTTGTGTGTTGAATTAATATAAAAATGGAGGATCTTCAAATGGGAAATTTAACACGACAATTTTGAATATTGTGTTTTGAAATTTGGTTTAAATGTGTTTATGAAGAATTTTGGTTTGTCGTCAGTTGATTGTTATTAATATTATTATTTTGAGTAAATATTTATAGGGAAAATGTGAATTAAACTCCATAAGTTTGAAAGACTTGGGAAAATGTGTTCGTGTAGGGAACTATTGTTGCGGGTGTACAATTGAATCATCATATGAGATTCTAGGCGAAAATATAAAACGATTTAAGTAATTTACATAAATTTGAATTTGCTTAACAGTTAATTAAGTAATATTATAACAAAATGGAAACTAGAATGATATCAAAGGGACAGACAGAGGCGATAGACAACGGGAAAACACAGCTTTTTTGACGAAGGAGTAGTTGCGTCTGATGTAAACGTACAAATGGATTCAGAAACTAATAATTTAGATGATGTGATTGAGGTTAGTCCTGAACAAAACATAACTGCAGTAAATAAGGATGGTACTCAAGAAAATGAAAGGAAAATAGGGAATGTAGACGAAACTTCATCGACCTATTCGTTAGTAATGGATATGTTAGGCAAATTATGACTAGAATGGATGCAACGAGAGAAGAGATTAAGGAAAAAATTGATAATTAAAAAAAGAACGGGAAGATTATATGAAAATTCTTAAGGAGAACTACGAAAATTTAGAAGCTGTATTGGATAATAAAATGTCATTTAAGGTGGAAATGTTTGCAGAATTACGCAAAAATCAGGAAGATTTTAAAGATGAAATTAAATAGTGAATTCTTTCCAATATTCGGTTCTGCAATAGAAAGGAAACGTCGACACTGAAGTTACGCAAGTTAAAGTAATAGTGAGCAATAATATCGTGTTAATAAATGAAATTTCGGATAACCAGGATAAAAATTAACTCGTATTTATAAGAAAATAGAAAACGTAAAGTATAAAAACGGATTATAAGTTAATTTTGATAATGTCAGTTATAAATATTGAAGAGGAAGTAAAAGATATTGAACGAGTATATTTGAGGGTAATGTAAATACAGTTGTAGCATATAGAGGAGTTACAAACTGGTAAATTCCACCAGGTCTTGCGTTTGAAGAGAATTGAAAAGGAGCACCTTAGACCTTTCTAAAAGCAGCTGATAGTTTTTTTTAATGAAAAATGTTCCATATTAATTCCGATTAAAATTAGGTTATTATATGTGTGTCGGGAAAGATAAAATTTTCATGGATGCAATGAGTGGCACCATTAGAACTTATGATGAATGTATAACAGAATTTAAAGCAAGATACTGGAATGAAGAACAGAGATTTAAGCTTAAAATGTCTGCTTTATTACATACATTTAAGAAAGAAGTAGAATCTTTGCAAGACTTTGCCACAAAGAAAATAGTTATTTTTAAAGCAGCTGATGGACAAATGACTGATTTGGAGATTATTAGAGCTATAATACTACAGTTACCTTTAAATTTACAAAATGTTTTAAACAGTGTGACAATATCGTCCATGGAACAGTTTGTAAATATGATGTAGTTGGACGAGATAAAGAGATAACTAATGCTATTAATAGTCAAAGTAGTCCAAAACTAGTGAAGGAAAAGACAGGAAAGAAAAGAATAAAGGTATGAAAAAAGAATGAAGTACAAATTGATAAGGTATTGTATGTACATGGAAACAATAATAATAATCGTAATAATAATAATAATAATAATAATAATAATAATAATAATAATAATAATAATAATGATAATGTAAGAGATCGTAGAGAATCTGATATAATTGGAACACGCCAAATGCAAATAGAAACTGGAAGAACTTCAGTAGCCTGGAATGTGTTAAACTATTAAATTTCGGTAGAGTTTGGTATCTGGTACCGAACCAACTCACAAATGAACAACACAGGGTACAAAGTATGGAGAATTAGGTGTGAATAACCATGAATTATAAAATGAGCTACTAGGTAAAAGGAATACAAGTAAACTTGCTAAATGCATTATATTAAAAGCTTATTGTCGGGGAAAAGAATTCGAAATATTAATTGTGACATACCAGACTGTCACACAATATTTTGATGGGAATTGGACACAAAAATTTATTAAATTCATCTTAAAAAGTGTAAATGTTGAGGGCATAGGCATGCAGGCAGGATGTTCCTTAGCAACCAGGGAAGCGGAAGTAAATAAACATAGTGCGGCAAGTAACGGACAGAAGATTGTGATATAAGGGCATGTGGGATTGGTGGTAAACTAATAATGGAGTATAACGTAGAAGGAAACTGGAGATTGTTTTGTAAAACAAGAGACAAGATGTATGAAAGTTATCGAGGGTTGAACTTTTTGTAATATGAGAGAGGAGCTATAGACCGCGTGCCGTGCACATCGTACTGCAGAGGTCATTGCAAATGATAGGTGCGGGACTTGGTGGAATTTTGCGGGAAATAATTGAGCAATGAGGACTTATATTTTGTGTGCGTAATTCTATTTGGAACTTTTGAATAATTCTGGTACCGCGAGTAGTAAGTGAAACAATTAATAAGTTGAGAAGGACATTGACCCGGCAGCGAACCGAGAACAAGATACGAGAAGATTGGTCGGAGCGGTGGATTCTTCCTGGCCTCATCGTCCAAGAGCGCATGGATATCTGGATATATCTAAAATAGTAAGAATAATAGCGCTATATACAATTTTTACAATCGGTCAAGACCAAGGTGACATTTCATGTCAAAAAGAATTAATTGAGAAATATACTTATAACGTTCTCATTCTGAAAAGGAAAAGCTGATTATCATTTCTTTAGCATCTTGTGCTATCCACAGTTTAATAATTTCTTTCCAGAAACAAATTTCAGATTCCTCGCTTCTTCCGTAGGGAGAGCGGATCGAATGATCGTTTGCTAGGAAGAAAGTAAGTACCGGCGACGATTATTTTCGTAAGAACCCAACCGGCAGAGATAGTAGGATAATTATTTCTCTTTAGATGTGTTTGTGGGAAATTTAAAATCGCAACCCTTTCCTGGCGCCCAAAAATGATATAAATTCGGAAACAGGTTGCAGAAATAATTGACAGAAACGGAGAGCGTTTCATAATTGATACAGGATGGATGATTTCTGCTATGTCTTTGAATGATATAATGATTTTAAGAATGGGTAAATATGGCTCATTACCAACTCGGAAACTTAAATTAACTATGCCTAACCGAAAGACATCACGTTTTATAGAAATACAAGTTTGGCTGGACGTTAAAATTAATGGAAATATTTACGAGTTTCCATTTTTAACAGTTGAGGGTTTAGTAAGAGATGTGATCATAGGTATGGACACATTAAAGAAATATAAAACAATTATATGGATTGAGGAAGGTAGAGTAAACTTCGATAAACCTGAGTATGTCATTTCTAGTGTTGAGATACTTGATGATACTGAAGATGAATTAAGAACATGGGAACAAGCTTCAATGCAGTTGAATGAAGAGGATGTAAATATAAAAGGATAAAACTTGAAGGTCTGGAGGAAGTCATTAGTTTAGAACATGTTATTATATTGAAATAGTTATTGTTATTATTATATCAAAATATATACATGGAATCACGCGAACCGGTCAAGAATTACGAGTTTACCTTGGGATTGACAGATCCGACGCCATTTAAAGGAAAGGTATATCCAATACCTCAGATTTATCATGGAGAAGTAAGGACATTAATTCAAGATATGGTAGAAAATAACATCATTGTTAATTCTGTAACTGCATTTACAAATCCGATAGTTATTGTAAAGAAGAAAAATGGTAAATGGTAAAATACGATTATGTCGGGATGCTAGAACGCTGAATCAGGTAACAGTACCACATAGAGATACTCCCGTTAAATTTGAAGAAATGTTCGGACAGTTGAAGGGTTCTCAAATATTTACTGGTATGGATTTTAAGGCTAGTTATTGCAAGTTACCAATTGAAAAGGGATAACAAAAATATGTAAGTTTTGACTTTGAAGGAGTTCAATATTCATTTCAAAGAGTGCCTTTTACTTTGAAGAACAGTGGTGTAGCTCTGTTTCAATATTTGAATAAGGTCATTGATGGTAACTTGAGAGAAACTACTGTACTTTATATAGATTATTATTATTCTGAATAGATTATTCTATTTTCAAAATCTATTCAAGAAGACTTCAACAATTTGGAAGAATTATTTAAGTAATTCAGACAGTATAATTTGAAATTAAACTTCGAGAAGTGTAATTTTTGTAAAACGTATGTAGAATTTTTGGGTTATGAAATAGAGAAGGACATAAGATTTTGGATAAACGAAAAAATATGTTGCAAGAAATTCCACCACCTAGAAATATAAGAGAATTAAGTGTACTACGAATATATAATTATTTTGCTCGGTTTTGTAAAAAGTATTTTATTATAATTCAGCCATTATGTGTTTTATTAAGAAAAGAGTGAAATGTAATTGGTGTATAGATTGCCAATAAGCTTTTAATAAATCTAAAGAAATGTTTCAACACATACAATTTATTATCCTGATAAAAGGATGTTTGTTCAAACCGATGGACACCTCTGACCGGGAGGTCCTAGGTTCGAGTCCTGACGGCGGCAGGATTTTCGACACTAGCTTTTCAGCTAGGTCGAATTCAGTCGCTGTCTGGAGGAGAATTCTAGCGGCAGGCTGCTATGATCGGTAGTTTTCCGTGGTTTCTCCGATCAACATCAGGCGAAAGCCGGAGCAAGTACCATACCAAACGGGCCACGGACCGCGCGCGATGTTCTTCCTCTTCCTTGTTCTATCCTCTCCCCTTACACACACATACACTAACATGCTCTACACTACACATGCACTACTACTTCCGGGAGATCGGTCGGGAGCTTAGAGCTTGTCCCGACTGGGGCGGTGCTCTGCTGGTGGGAGAGTCCTGGTTAGGGGGAAACCCCTCTGGCCGACGATAGGTCGGCGCCGGATCTCGCCATCCAGTGTGGGAAGACCACCGCCATCTCCCGCGAAAAAAATATGCACTTCACTAACGGGACTAATGAAAGCGGTTGACGCGCCCGGAAACACGAAAAATCAATCAATCAATCAAAAAACAACAACAATGGAAGTGGAACAGCTTTAGCTGCAATGCTTGTTTTACTGGTATATTGCAGCCTGTCAGAGAAGTTTATTGCACTAGAGAGTAAGGTGTTATGTCCATATGAAACTAAATATAATACTACTGAGAGAGAGAAGTATTAGCAATTGTTTGGGCATTAAAAGGATTTAGAACTTATCTGTTTGGAAGAGAATTTACAATATCGACTGCCCATAAATCATTAGTATTTCTTATTACCTATAATTTCGTAAATGATAGATTATTTAGATGGTCACTTTTATTACAACAATATAATTTTGTAATAGAATATTGTCCCGGCAAGTTAAAACACATACCGGATTATTTAAGCCGAATTAATCAAGATAAGGGTGACGAACACATTTCTGTTGCTTTGGACAAATTTGCACCAGTAGGTCTCAATTTAAATTTCAAAGAAATTCGGCGGGTACAAGGAGAAGATAATGATATGTTAGAGATAAGAAAAAATGTTTCTGGACAAGATTGTTCAATTAATACTTAATTAAACTATGGCAAAACATCCAGATGTTTGGAAAATATATAAGGGTATTATATTAGAGAAAGCGTCAGTTAGATCTTCAGAATATAAAATTCTAATACCGAAGCACATGATGGAGACATTAATATCAGTGTACAAGAGATATGCTCATTTTGGAAGCAGAAAGATCATAAAGATTTTAACAGAAAGGTTATATTTGAAGAACATGTATAGAGAAATAAGAAAATCTATTGCCAAATGTGAAGTTTGCCAATGTACCAAGTAAGCGAACTTAAAAATAGTGGGAACTTATGAAGCTATTAAACCTCGAGGAAACGCAGACTGTGTGCTGTTAATTTGTATGAACCTCTACCAAAATTAAAATTTAACAGTCAATTTCTATTTGTTACAATAGATGTGTTTAGGAAGTATATTCAAGTGTATCCCATGACAAAAGCTACAACCAGATCTTCTGTTAAGAAATTAATTCATTTATTAATAAATGTGGAAAACCAAAAAGAATATTAACGGATAATGGAACCCAATTCACGAGTCATCTTTGGAAAAAAACAGTATTGAAATTAGGAATAGAACCTATTTTAACATTATCAGACATCCGAAGTCAAATCCAACTGAACGTGTCATGAAGGAGTTATAACGCTTAACGTTCAGGAACGTAAGTGAATGACATACAAATCTTGGTATAAGTTAATAGATTTTATTAATGTTTTAAATATCATTCCACATGATAGTATCAAGATGTCGCCATATGCAGCTCATCCTGACATCTTAGAAGAAGCACCAAGAAAAAGACTGAAGAACAGAAACTTGACCACTAAGAAAAAGACTGAAGAAATATTACTTATATAGCTGGTGGCAAAGTTTGGTTAGGAGGATCGAGAGGGCTGTGACTAGGTGAACGTCGTGTATTAACCTACAAAGTGAATTACACGTGTTTGTGGAGTATCTGAACTGTTCGATCTTTGATTACTAGTGATTCTACCAGTACCAGCCACATTTAGTTGGTTTACTCCAAAAGGATGGATTCCTCTGACAACAGGGCAGCCATAACCTCACCCCCTACTGAAATGCAACGCAACGCCGCCCAGAAACCTTATGCTGGTGCCACAACAAGTGAAATATTCCTAACCAAAGATAAAGCCATTATAATGGAAGCACATGAAGGTCTCACCATCTAGGATTACATATGTAAGTTAACCACTATAATTCAATCAAACAATATCTCATTTATCTCTCGCATATCCAATAACAAAATATGAGTTTTTCTGAGTTCAAAGAAAATTGCTGACTCCATCACTGATAAATATCAAAAGTTGAAAATAAAAAAAATTGAAGTAGGTATTAGACCATTGTTAAGCAAACACAAAAGAGTAATCATTTCTACTGTTTGCTCAGTAATACCTCATGAAGAAATTAAAAAAAACTCTCAATCAAATGGACATTGAAACATCTACTATCATTACATTCATTAGAGCTGGTATGTCGGAACCAGAATTCACTCATATAATGAGCTTCAGGAGACAGGTGTTTATTGACAGGCTTCTTGTTTGCCTATTAAAGGCTTCTTGTTTACAGATGATTTAACTATACTTTGCAGTGGAATAAATATTCATCTTACTTCTAAATTAATTCAACACAACCTTTATAAACTCGAGGTGTGGTCTTTGGAAACACGATTTCAATATTTCCAAAACAAAAAACCGTGTACATAATATTTTCAAGGAAAAGAGAAGAAAAACGAAAAACGTTAAAAATGGACAATGAAATTATCAAACGTTCTTCATCAATTAGAATTCTAGAGATGAAATGAGTTGGAAATTGCACTTCAACAAATTTAGATCGGAATGTTTCAAAGAATTAATACAATAAAGGTATTATCCTCATTAAACTGGGGATCTGTCAGAAAATGCTCAATAAAAACTAACAAGGCATTAATAAGATCCAAATTAGATTGTGGATCTATTTTATATGACTCAGCGGGACCAAAGAAACTGAAATGCCTTGAAAGTATTCAAAACTTGGCTCTAAGACTCATCATTGGTGCCGTTAAGTCAAGTCCTGAGAAAAGTATATTAGCTGAAGCATATTTCATACCTTTGCTTCTAAGAAGAAAATAACTTATAATATCGTATGCCACGAAAGTTTCTGCGAATCTCGAAAATACTACTTTTGATTATCTTAAGGAAAGGCCTAATATAGAGAAACTTTATCTTTCACACCCTGGTTTCCCTAAACCTCTACTTCTCTAAATGGAATATAATCGTATTAATGAATTAAATTGGAATATCCCTCCATTGCTTACAAAAATATGGCCCTCTATTTCTCCTTGACAATCATTTAAATTACCAATAAATATGGTATTAACAAAATATGACAGAGATGACATAGCTAATTTGTTTTACAGAAATATATTAATTGGAATCAGTGAAATATATAAACATAAATCTTATTGTACTGATGGTTCCGTGATGGCCGGAAAAGCTGAATTTGCGGTAGTTATTGATGAAGAATCACATATTTAGGATCCAAGTCTACAATTCTCTCTTTACTTGTGAAGCTCAGACAATTCTTAAAGTCTAAGAAATTAAAAAATAAAAAAGACAATGATAAATCAGTAATTTATACAGACTCCAAATCATGTCTCATGGCCTTGTTAAACAATAATACCGCTAATTCAAATATTGTGGAAACAAAAGAAAAAACACTTTGTCGGCATCAGGGAACCCCAAAACGTGTATTTCCGTTGAAATTTCGAAATCGATTTTCCGCAGCATTACATAACTTTCTGTATACTACGTATATTACTCCCGTATATACGTATGTATACAAGAAAGTAATAATACAGATGATAAATAATAATTTTAAAATTGAGCAAGTTTGGATTCCAAGCCACGTAGGGATCAAACGCAATGAAAAAGCGAACGTAGAGGCAAAAACAGCGACTACAGAATCTTTGGCACAGCGATACTTTCAACAAAAGAAATTAAAAAGCACGTCAAAATTGAAATTCTTAAAACATTGGGACAATTGCTGGAAAAATACCATTAGAAAATTACACGAAGTTCGAACTTCCATATTTGAGAAGAAATTCACTATTTCAGAAGTCTGAAGAGACCAAATAAACGTAAGACTGACAAGAAGACACACCAATCTTACCATTCCTATTATTTTCAAGAACTTTAAAACAAATGTGTGAAAACTACAATACTGAAATGACGGTAAACATATTATTGAGTGTCCAAAATTTAAGACACATAGAGATTACCTACGTCTTCCTAAATAATTATATGAAAATTTAAATAATAAAATAGGTTTATGAAGTCGATAAAATTTTAAAATATATTGGTTTCTACAAATTGATTTGAAGACGACTTTCAAACACACTATTAGTGTTAAAAAAACATAAAGAAGACCATTAATGTAATTGACATATGGACTCTCAAATCTTAATATTTATGTGATAGATAGTGTAAAATAATGGAAAATATATAATATAATATGTGTATACAAGAAGTCGCTGATGACCTTGCTCTTAAAAAGCGACTTAAAATAAAGCAATAAAAAAAGTTTGGTTAAAAGTACCTAAATCTTCCGATGTATCTAGTAAACTATTTACGAAGTTTTTCAAACAATACGAGGGTCCTTACTTTATAAATAAGATTCTTGGCAATAAAGTATGTCAATTAAAAGATTCAAATGATATTAGTTATTAATAAAGTTATTGGAATACATAATGTGACAAATATTAAGAAAGTTATAGAATGAGATGGAAAATTATTGTTTGTGTACAGTTACTGGGAATTTATTATGTTTAAAAGAAATGTAATGTGTTATATATATATATATATATATATATATATATATATATATATATATGGATCAATAGCTAATAATATAATGAGACATCTGTTTTATATTGTTTGTGGAAGTGGAAGTAAAAATTTTTTAGCATTATTTGTAGTTTTAATGGGGGGATATGTAGTACATCATACTACATGTATGTGTAAATCCTTTGGACATTGCTCGGCGAGAAAATGAAAAAATGAAGGGAAGCTAGAGGGCATTAAAAGAAAGCTGGCGGATATGAAAAACCAAGTTTGAGGGACGTTGTTTTTACCCATGTTTTGGAAAGAAAACCAATGCTTTAGTAAGTAGTAATAATAAGAGGAGTGGAGTAATAAAATATTTTCTGTAAAGAGAAGTCAGGCAGGAACTTTGACAAATTTAATTGAGTAAAAAGTTGTAGTAATGTGAGTTCTTAGTGAAAAGAAAGAAATAATTAAAGGCCTGTAACGGGGTAGGAATATTTGCTGTAAATATTAATATAATTTCTTGTTTTGTTGTTAATTTTGTTGTCCATGTAAATGAGTGATTAATATAAGTTTCATTTTTTCAACAAAAAAGCTTATAATATTTTTTGAATATAGTAATTTTATGTGATTATATTAAACAGTCTTACACAATTCGTCCATGTTTTCCGTTTTCCTAAAGTACAGATCCATGTTCTAAGAATTAGTGAATAAATAAATAATTTATTGTGGTGATGTATCGTGAAAAAGTCGAACATATCTAAAAGATAATATTTCGGGACGTCAGACCTAGGCGTTTAAATTGCACGGATGTACGCCTCAGTTCGGTAGGAAAGTTAAATAATACTCCAAAGAGTTGGATTGTGGTAGCCCGATCCTGTATTTTTGCGTGGACAACTTTACGTAGCTTTCTTAAAGAGTAAAAATCTTTTCAAATATTTTTGTGACTGTCAAGAAAAAACGATAAGCTAACTGTCAAGAAACGCTGTCTAAGCAAACAAATCTATTCAAATGTTTTTAAGGAATTGCTGTGAATTATTCAAAGAAAATCATTAACTGAATAATTATTTATTCCAAATTTGTTTCAAACATATATTTTATAGTTTTTATTTTTATTTGATATTCTATAAGTAAATTAGATGTTACCTTTACATATTGTTTAAACAAATATATACGTTTCGTTAACAACTTTACCTCTTAATATGGAAATGGAAGGATATAGAAGAGGGTGTAGATTAACATGCGAGAGTTCTCGCACGGGTTAGCTAGTTTATGTATAATACTTGTTACAAATATTTTAACTTAAATTATATTATACACCGTGCAGAAGCAACCCGCAATACGCGGCAACTCGCTACGATCGTACATCGTACGTAACTCGAAATCTATGAGTTTTAGAGCCTTAAAACCTGATTTTTTCTTGTGCCCTAAGAGACACGAGTTTGGTTTTCTACGACACAAAATGCGACTTTTTAGTTTTATTCCGTGTTTACCGTTCAAGAGCTTCACCTCATATTTGCATTTATGTAGGTACATGAAAAGCATATTATTAATAATAGAAATAATTTTGAACAATATTAGTTTTTACAAAAGTTCGAATTGATTTCATAAGATACATTCGATTTCCTATGGGCTTTCCTCTGTAGACGGTTGAGGCCACGAGGCCAGTGACCGTTGTGTTTCTCAGCCATGTTGGGGTGGCGAAAAGTCCAATGACCCCCATATTTCCATAACTTTTCAAATTTCGAACGTATCGCAGGGAATTATAGCAAACAATGACGTATTTGTACACGTCGCAGATGACGTAATGAAACTTTTTTTTTTAATTTATGTAACAAGTAAACAGGGATACTCTTTGACAATATAACCTTAATAACGTTATAAATTAAAAAAAATAACGAATTTTGAAGACTGGGCGACCGCTAGTTTCAATAATAACTATTTCAGAGATTCCATAATTCACGCCTACTTCATAGTTCATATTATTAATATCATCTCAATAGCAATTTACAAGCACAAGCATCTCTCTAAGCATATTTTAACAATACTGGAGGCACAATGCCATAAAGGCAATAAATCTTCTCAACAGGAATACGAACAGCATAAAAACATTGAACCAACCTATCGGCTACAAAGTTTCTCGTACTAGTTAGTTTCCAAATGTATTTTCGTCTGGGCTAGCTTTTTCGTTTTGGACCCATACTTTTACCAGCAGCTATCGGCGTCTAAAAGACTTTATTTTCCCATTTGCTCAATTTAATGTCATTAAGTTTTTTCTTCAATGAACGGTTTTGCCGTGAAGGCAATGCCAATTTTTTTTAATAAGCAAAATACAAGAAAAAAACAACGGAATTATCCCACTTTATCTCAGGCGCGTCATGTAAAGTACCCCCAAATTTTGAAGAATGTCTCTCGCCGGGCTTCGAATCGGATCGAAAATTTTGCCTTTCATTTTGGAAAAAAAATCCTACGAATAATTTAGGCGCTAGTGTTCATGGACGGATGGACATTTGGAAGGAAAAATACAACACTTTCTCGGTGTCAAGGACCCACAATTCGTAAAATCTGACTACATAACGTGTCAGCGGGAATAATTTTCTACATATTGGAATAAGATTTGTCTACTTTTTCTGTTCCAGACTCTCGCAATACGTGTTTTTCTCACAAAAATCGTCTTTTCTTCCCGCAGTATTAAATAACTTTATCTATACTACGTGTAATAATCCTCCGCAAATCATATGAAAAAACAGGAATTATCCTAATCCGCAAAGTATACGAGACACCGTATGTGTAACGTACGTATACGAGAAAGTAAAAATCTGTAGAATATATCCAAACCAACCATGCTCCCAGGACTGTAGCCATTAAATTCCCTTTAAATAATACATTACTAACTAATGATTGCATACAAACCTACGAAAATAATAACTCGACACAATAATTAGACACTAATTTTTATTCGTTATTCCAGATTATCTCCCCATCTCGTCTGATTGGAGATCTTAACGCTAAAATACTAATTGGGAATGGAGAAATACCTGTTCTGCAGGCCACCAACTCAGAAAACGAATTACAGATCTAAAACTTCAATTAATTATTTCATCAGAACACACCCACTATTCCACAGACTGTAACAAACACGCAGATATTTTAGACTTTGTAATTTTTAGCACCCAAATCATTTTTCTCTCAACTTCCTATTCGCAACTAGACTAGATCATGTCAACCATCATTTTTACTCAACAAATCACTCCCCCTCACACACTAAACAGACAAAACATCCACTGTAAAAAATTAAAAGCATAATTGAAAAACAAACTCTTCAATTGAAAATATTGATACCCCCTGTATAAACAGAAGAAGCAGTAGCCCAGTTAAACAACATACGATCAATACGATCGTAATAATTAATAAAATAAATACAAGATGTGTTAATTTGCAAAATAAATACAAGATGTTGTTAATCTTCAGGTATTTATTTTACCTAAAATAGGCAGGCTAAAAGGCATTTATTTGTACTAAAATAGGTATGCAAAAAGGCATTTATTCTAGCTATAGGAGGGGTGCAAAAAGACGTATTACCAACGAAAAATTACATAGAAGAGGAATTATTGTAAAAATAATAATTAAAATTATTCGCATTTTTATTCTAACTCTGAAATGAACATGAAGGGAAACGATATTTCATTGTAGTCTTGATTCCACACACAATTCAATGTAATGGCTAGGAATATGTTCTACTGGCAAAACTGTCCTTTTGAAATTATATTTTGGTGTCCCTTTTGAATATTGAAATGGCATCAGTGAAAACGGAATTATGTTTTTTCGATCTTCGCACTTGTGTAATAGCACTGGTAAAGTATGTCCTACACAAAGAGCAGTTCTCAAAAGGGATCGGACTCAAATGTAGGATGGGGTTTCTGGTGAGCGATCAAAGCCAGTTGGTATCAAAGAAAAAAGAAAAAAATCTTCATTGTTTTGATCTTCATTTTTCATTTAGTTTAACACATCCTCTTCATCCTCAGAAAGACAAAATACGACCGTGCTTTCATATTTTCTAGGCTTCCAAGCTTATATCCAGCTTCAGCAAGATAGGTCAAGAGGGAAAAAGGCAAAATAATAATGGAAAAGGGAGAAAAAGGCAAAAATAAGACCAAATGTCAAAAATAGGCATCGGAAGCTAAAATAGGCAAAAAAGGCAAAATAAAAATCTACTAAAACTCCAGAAGAACTGGTACAATTAAGTGATTCTTATTGTTAAAAGTCATAAAATAGTAACAATAACAAAAATACATTTTGCCAAACTTCCGGACTCTAGTAATGGTTAAGTAATACTATTTATACCACAACTTCTCTCCGAATTAACAATCTCAGTCATCATTTTTTGTAAAACTCATTTGTAATCGTACAACATTGGGTGCGAAAATTAAATAGTTTCAATTTAATAGAGTTTTTATTCAAAACTTTTAATGAAAATACTAGTGAAAACCCGTCAAAATTTGACGGTGAGATCTGAGATAAATGTAAAATACTGTGACCAGACTAATGTTCACAATACGTTGCATTGTTTGGATCTTCAGGGTATAACGAAGATGTTCTGTGATGTGAGTTCCCAAAATTTTGAACACGTATGGCCCATGGGCAGGTGGCAATGCAATATCGGTGCCAAATTGCACAAAAGAAAGAACACTATTATACTGACGGATATTATTTCTAAAGTTTTTTGATGTGTCATCATGTCCTATATACAATTTTTATTTCTTCTGGCATATCGCCTGAAGGTAAACTTATTTTCCCATTTAAGCAACACAGAGTAAATCGTTTGCAGAATTTCTCTCACATGCGAAGTGCAAAGCAGAACAAAACTGACATTTCATAGGCAACGACCCAGCAGAAAACGAAATGACCTCACTATCACGACACTTACGCTGACTTTCTCTTTCCCTGCGTCCAGTTAATGTACGTTTGCGTCTTTTGGGACGCGTGGGCAACGATTCGGAATTCGACATAACCTGTGAACAACTTCACTACTTCAGTACAACCGAGCAAAACACACTGTCCGAATGTTCTCTACAAAATTCACCACAAAAGCAAATACATGCAAACTGTCAACGCCACAATGCAATAATTACACTGAAACAAAACCTTGATGAATTGTAAACAAATCTCAACAATCAAAACAAAACATCAAACAGCGCCACCATGAAGCATCTATCGACTCATATATATCGATTTTGAAACAGCCACCCTTTGGAAGAAAACAATTGATTATTGATAAGCGTACTATTAAAGAAATATTTAATTAATTAATTTACACACTAAATGTTGGTGAATCAACACAAACAATATCTGATAACACATCTAGGGATCACATTCTTTCATTTAAAGGAAAAAATACTACAATCGGTTCAGTAGAAGCTCTAAACGAAGCCATGGCAAAATACCTTATTTTTTTAAATATATAGATTTTTCTGGCATTGAATTCATTGAATAAGGTATGCAATGTATTCACGAACATATCGGATGAGCTTTTTAGCCTCACAATATTCTTCATAAGCAGTATGCGAGACAGTAAAATAATTAAGAGTGAACCAATAATACGATATTGATAGCATTGGCAAACAAATGCAAATAGATCGAAAAATACATGATAGTAATTACAGTCGACTCTGATTATAGTGAACTCAGATATAGTGAATCCTTGGTTATAGTGAATTTAAGTCACTAGTCCCGTTTCACTTACATTACAAATAAGTATAAAAAGATTAGGTTATAGTGAACCTGAACCTCGGCTATAGTGAACGTAGGAAATTCAATGCCCTGGAAATTAATTCCCTCCTGGAAATGAATTTATCGCCTCAGCGCCATCAGCATGTCCAACACTACGCAACTTGAAGCAAATATCGTCGGCCAAAAATCATAATCGCAGTAGTGTCGCCTTAGGTGAAGGTAGCGGATCCGGAATGGTGACCTCAGTGATGACCTTATGCCACTGAGGTCGGGTCCTGCGTGGGCTACAACTGGCGGCGGCGACGCGCGATTGCTTGCTACAGTACCGGCAGCGTATAAGCGACACTGACAGTTCTCTCGCCAGGTGCTGTGGTCCGTCATGTGACCTACTCTGAAGCAATCAGCTTGCGAGGATTTGTTTACGTTCCTACAGCCAGGGTTCAGCGTTGCCGTTCATCTGACTCACAAGAAGTCCCTCGAGAAGCGGGTAGATTCCTGTCATCAGCAGTATCAGTGCGAATGAAATGTGCCTCTGCCGATGCATGACAGGCCAGTTGGTGTGTGACTTCGGAGCGCCGAGTTCATTGGTCCAAGGCTGAGAGTATCGTGAGGGCTACGTCCCATGCATCGCGCAAACGTTGAATAGCGTTAAAGAGGATCGTGAATTTTTGCATGTTTTCGCGAATATCTCGAGGCAGAAAAGGTGAACGACGGAATATTACCTCTCGACAATGTTGTGGGTACAGTTGCGGTACCACTGCAAATAGGCCCACTATAAAACAAATCCACCCGGAGCTGAGGTATCAAGTTTTCAACGCGGTTTGTGAGGCGATAATTTTCGGTTGTAGCAAAGGTTAGGAACATGATATCAAGACGTGTCATAGCCTGTCGGTAAGTGTTAATGTTTGGAGATTTCATTGATCTCTTATGTAGGTAGTGCTATGCGTGGCAATAGCGCATCGAACTGTCAGAATCGCTTATACGCTGCCGCTGCCTTACTATAGTTTCTATCTTGGTGTTACGTGATATTCCGCGAGAAGAAGAGCATTGATTTTTTTGTAGGCGACAGGAGACACGCGACTGTCGCAGTCTGGCGATAGGCGGAAAACCGAGGGGGACGATGTTCCGAGAGTGGGACGGAGTTCTAATAGTGCGAGAGGCATTTAAAGGCGTAAAAAGTGCTTTACGATACTTAGGACAACGCAGAATCATATTTGATTCTGACAGTTCAAGAGAGAGAACGAACTTTGGAGAAGGATATAGAGAAATAACTAATGAAAAAGTACGAAGCAAACAATTGAAAATAATTGATTTTTAAGGACTAATAAAGATATTGTAATGTTCAGTTCATGTTGGTAATGTATTTTTATGTATCTCTATATTAATAAAATCAATCGTTATGGATAAATTCTATTTAATTTTGAGATCATCGGATGTTGTGAAACTCGGATATAGTGAAGCAAAAATTTTAGTCCCCAGAAGTTCACTATAACTGGAGTCGACTGTATTTAACACTATAGTATTGTCATATTCTCCAAATACATAAAAGTATTATTTTATATTACCGTGACGAAAGGCAACCGTCATTATCGCCTTCTGTTATGAGTGCGGCGTTACAATGGGTTACAGGCAACAATGACCGCTAATTTGAAAACATTTTGCCAATTAGAATTACTGATACCGCTAGCAAGAAAACGAAACTGGATAGTGTGACATACCAATATGTCACTGAATATTGTACAATATTTATTTTAAATGGCGTCAATTAAAGGGGATAAATTATGTGAATATGCTAGCATAGCAACGGTAAGCGAGCCGTCGTCAAGGTCAACATATTCATGGAGTGACAATCGCGGAGACGGCTAGCTAATTCTATATAGAATTCTGGGATTGGCCGAAAAAGCAGTGACAGTCGTGAAGACGGCTAGTTCGTTTTGCAAGAAATTTAGAGATTGGCTAGGTACCAAAGTACATCAAATGTTATCTGCAAATAAACAATCGAATTTATGAACCGAGCTTTGCAGGGCTGAAAGAATACGAGAGACATTCATTCTGACTGATGCCGTGCTCATGAACGGATCGTGCTCCAATTAATGTTAGGAGTTTTTTTTCTTTGGGGACTTGTAAGCATCTACTAGGGAATGGATATTGAGAGAACATCAAAATTGGAACTCTAAGTGTGACAGTGGAGCTTAAAATATTTCATGTGAACGAGTTGGAGGGACATTGAGGGCTTGGGCGAAGTTGTCAGTGATTGGACTGGAATGTTAGCAGCAAATAGTTTGTTGATCTGATGAACGGTAATTGAAGGGAGCTTCCGAGAAAAGAAGAGAGAAGATTGTGTCTGGACCTGAGGACAGCGGCGTCGAAGATGGATAAAGATGGCCGAAAACGCGCGCGAAGACATAAGGTTGGAACGGTCATGACAAACATTTAATTTTATATTGGGTAAAGTTAAACAATACCAAAAATTGTTTTAAATTATTTAATAAATTTCCATGTTTTCGTGAAATGAATATATGATTTTTCATGGAGCCAATTCTAGCAATAAAGTAGCAAGATAGATAGATATTTGCTTTTCAGATTCCTCGACCGAGTTTGTTTGAGTATATAAATTGCAGTTTATTTCAAAATGGCGCACCAACTGGGGCCGATTTTCTTTTAAATTAGTCAGATTATTTCAATAGAAAAATATAATATTTTTATATTCATCAAAATTACTCGGTTTTTACATGCATTACTCTTCATTCCCACATCGTATTAAAGCCAAATCATCTATTCGTTTTCACATTTAAATTAAAGGACCGAATTCAAAATGAAATAATATAAATATAATAAATAATAATAATAATAATAATAATAATAATAATAATAATAATAATAATAATGAAAAAACGAAATATTATTCAAACTCTTACTTACGTAGCATCCAACTGCGTAGCAAGACGAAACGCAGATTTTACGTTCACGAAACGCAGTGAATTGGGAGCGGGAACTATTTGTCGCCAAATTACACAAAAAATACTCATATTTTCAAACAATTCAGCAATCTTATTTTACGATCTGTTTTTGATTAACACAATTCATGAAGGGAAAAAATTGTAACTTCACAATCGTAGTTGTAGGAAGACACCAAAAAATTTTGACTTTTTTTAATTTTCGAAAAATCAGGGTTTCCAACCTACATGCAACCTGCACAATTCTTTTAAACGACCTTCAGACGATCCAGCAAAAAATCCATCAATAAACGATG
Source organism: Teleogryllus occipitalis (assembly GCA_011170035.1). Taxonomy (NCBI): domain Eukaryota; kingdom Metazoa; phylum Arthropoda; class Insecta; order Orthoptera; family Gryllidae; genus Teleogryllus; species Teleogryllus occipitalis. Next base: position 12,995 of record BLKR01002635.1, on the reverse strand, counting down.
GAGCAGTTTTAAGAAAAAATTGTTTAAAAAATTATAAATTATCTATATTTCACCAAAAATTACGCAAAAAAATACTCAAATTTTCGAAAACTTGTACATGACGTTATTTCAAAATATATCTTTAAGGAACAGATTTTATTAAGAAAAAAATCTCCATCTTTAATATTTAGTTTATAGGAAGACGCCAAAATTTTTTTGAATTTTTGCAATTTTCGAAAAATCAGAGTATTGAACGAAAATGAGACCAGCACCATTCTCGTAAAAGTTCTTTACACTATCTAACAACAAAATTTAATCAAAAACGGTGGAACCTTTTTTTGAAAATTGTGAAAACGTTCCAGAGACTTCATGTAAAGTACTCCCCAAAATTCGCCTGCGGTGGGCGCTGGGGGATCGAGTTTGCCGTTGCCGGTCCCAATTCCGGGAAAAGGAGGAGGATTAGAACAATTTGGCCTCCAACCCATTCTCTGTAAAGCATTTGAAACCGCACTCAACCCTACACAGAAGCCTCGGAAATAAAATGCGAACAGACGACGACTCTGGCTCAGAAAATGGACTATGTCGGTTGGTGCATAGAATATACAACGTTTGAAACCAAAGAAGAGGTAATAGCTGAAATACAAAAGATGAAGTTGGATATTGTGGTCTTGTCGGAAACAAAAAAGAAAGGTTGTGGAGAAGAGATGTTAGGAAATTATTATCACACTTGAAGTGGAGTGCCAAAATTCCAAGCGGACAAAATCTGGAGTTTCAATACTTATAAGAAAAAATTGGATGAGATATGTTACTAATTTCGAACACATAAATGAGAGAATTATTACTGTTGATTTAAATGTTTATAACCAAAGAACAAGTATTATAAGTGTTTATGCTATGAATGACAATGTTTCTAAACAAGAAAAAGAGATTTTTTCAGTATTCTGAATGATATTATAGATAATGTAAATAAACAGACGGAATTAATCATGGGCGATTTCAATAGAGTTCAATGCTGTAACAAGATGTAGTGGGCTTTCGAGAAACAGTGCCAAATGATAATGGAGAATTGCGAACTGATTTATGCAAGGAACAAGAATGTATTGTAGTCAATACCATATTTCAACATTCACAAGAACAGTTGGGAAGATAACTCAAGAAATCGTAATTCCCTCATAGATTTCATTGTTAAGAGATGCAAGAGAAAAACTTCATTACAAAACGTGCGAGTCTTTAGGATGCCTGAATGTGCTAGTAATCATCATTTAGTAGTAGGAAAGATTTGTTTTTGGAAGAAAGGAGCTAGTATACTAAGAATATGGAAAAAGATGTTAGGAAAATAAAGAAATAGTCTACAAAACGGACTTTCTGAAATAATATAGCATCAAAATGCTCTACAAAAATCGACTAGGCAATAAGCCTGACTTAGAAAAGGAAGGAAGTCGTACACAAATTAATGATCACTTGAAAGAAAGTGTTTTTGAAGCAGCAAAGGAAGCATTTGGAGAAGAGAATAGTTAGGAGAAGATTATCAGGGTTTTCAACGATCATGAGATGTGCACAGTTTTCTTAAACGTCCTTCAGAGTATCCAACAACAAAATTTAATCCAAATCGATCGCGCCATTTTTTTGAAAATTTTGAAAATTACCCAGGGGTTTGATGTAAAGTAATAAATTAAAATATCGGTGTCATATTCAAGGGGCTGCGACATCGGCCAGATCGATTTTAGAATATAAATTTTGGAGAAAATCGGCTGAACGGCTTAGTCATTGGTGTTATTCACAGACGGACAGAGAGAAAGACGTTTCACCGTCAATCGATTTTTCGGTATCAAAGACCCATAAAATATGGTTCGGCCCTACACCACGTGTTAGAAGACTTTTATCTAAATTCAGCAACTGGATTTATCTACTTTTTCGTTACCAGAGCCCTGTAATAAGGTTTTTTTTGCCGAAAATTCGACGTGATTTCGCGCAGCATTACATTACATTTCGAAAGAAGTTCCTTCTTAAGCGCGAGAAATTAAAAAGAAGTTATTCTGCCGTGACTCGGTTTCGAGCTTCTACTGAACCGACTGTATTTATTTTCCTTTGAATGAAAGAATGTGATCCTTAGATGTGCTATCAGATATTGGTTGTATTGATTCACCAGCATTTACGGTATAAATTTTAATATTACGCTTATCAGTAATCAATTGTTTTCTTCCAAAGGCTGTCTGTTTCAATTATCAATGGATGAGTGTATCGACCTCGCCGCATGATGCCGTGCATATTGTTTACAAATCGTGTTTACAAGTTGTGTTTCAGATGTAACAACTGCATTTTGGTACTGTTTGCAAGTATTTGTTTTCGTAGTTTATTTTGGAGAGAGCATTCCGACAGTCGGTTTTGTTCGGTTTTACTGAAGTAGTGAAGTAGTGAACAGGTTATTTCGCATTCCAAATCGTTACACATGGGCTCCAAAAGACGCAAACGGACACTAACTGGGCGTAGGGAAAGAGATCCTCAACGCAATGTGTTAGTGAAGTAATTTCGTTTTCTGTTGGGTCTTTATCTATAAAATGTCAGTTTTGTTCTACTTTGTACTTCCCATATGGAATTCTAAAACTCGGTTTGCCTTGTTACTTAAATGGAAAAACTAATGGTGCTACAACAGCATATACTTTCTCGCATTATTTGTAACTGCTCGCATTTTCTTCCAGCCTATCAAACAGGCAAGCAACGATAATTTTACATAAAAATTGAATATCCAGAACTATAGACCATGCAATGTATAGCATTATAAATGCATTTAAAACTACGGTATCATTGTCTTATGCATATCTTTATATATACTTTCTTCCCGACTAAGTTGAATATAACATTTTATTGAATGTGAGAACATTGTAGCACTAACATTAAGTAAATAAAACTGCCTTATCTTATCAATCTATCATGTCTCCGTTCAACAATTAACTCCAATATCCATCGCTACATTCTTGTCAAATGCAGCCTACAGTGGTAATACTAAATTATCGTAATAAAAGTTCGTACATAATTATGGTACTGAATTTTTACTTTCAAGCATTTACTAACGTAAGAAGAAAAAGTATTGTAATCATGCGCCGGAAAGCGGCGAATTTTCGACACAAAAACCCTTATTATCAGGTCCTGGTAACGAAAAAGTAGATAAATTCAGTTTCTAAATATAGAAAAAAGTCATTGTAATTAATAATTTGTGTAAAAACTTTTACTTTTTCTAATAAATTATGTCTATGTGTTTAAAAATTGGACTCTATTCTTATGACTACGGTAGATGAGAGAAATACTTTAAGAGATAAAATAATTCTTTTCAAATGAGATCACTTTATTTATCACATTGTCATATCACATTGAAATGTTTTTTGGATGATTTTAGCAAAACTTAAACGCAAAATTCATTGGTAGGGTCCACCACCCCAAGAAACTTGACAACTTCCACAAGATTTTCGTCGCATTTTCACTTTTTATATATCCCTCTCTTTATATACCCCTCTTAAATATCCGCGCTTAAAAAGATTACCATAGAAATGTTTACATATGTACACTTATTCCTTATGGCTTAACGAAAAATGCTGGCAGTGGCACCGAACTTCCAAAAGATGACTAATTTTAAATGGCGTATTCTAAAATGAATTGCAAGTAGTGCCAACGTGTTTTATATTCATGTTGTGCACGACAAAACGCCAAGACGTTTAGAAGCAACCCTATACTAGAGGTCTAAAAACTAACGTTACTCACTTCTCAAAGTAAATGTGAACCAATTAACAAATGATCAATGAAAAATCATGTATTTTTTACTTTAGTAAAAAACTAAAATAAATCAAAATCACTGTCAACGTCGATGTAGTTGTTTTTTGTGTGATTTATTTTTAGAAAATTTCGTCGTAATCTGAAAACTCGCCCAAAACCGCACGTGTTTTAATGCATTTCGGCCCATTGGGCGGTATTCCTCGAAGTGAATTTTTGCTCCGCCAGAGAGAGAGATTTTTTCCAGCCTAAAAAGCGGAATTCATCCCAATCTGGTAACCCTGCTGACAGCTCGTCACAGTCAAACGAAGCGCGGGAAATTCCAAAATGCTAATTCAAAAATTAAAAATTGCGCTAAACTACTCATATTGTAAAATAATTGTACATGTCAGGTTTTAAAGAACAGATTTTTTTAGATCAGATTTCTTGTAACAAAATCATCAATATTGTATTTTTGCAACGTTAAGATTTTGTTAGACGAGGGAAATTATATTAGTTTCTGATTTCAATGGAAGAGTGAGAAAGAACATTAAACATGTAGTAGTAGGTCGTTTTGGTGAAGAAGTAATTAATGACAATGGGAAGAGACTTATAGAAGTATGTACACAAAATTCTCTAAAAATTCTAATTGTGTTTTTTGATCACAACACGATTCATAAGATCATCAAGGTACTTTGGCATTACAATCCATAAGAGATTATTTCGTTATAAGACAAATTCATCTTTATTTTTCTATGATGTGAGTTTACAGAGGTGTAACTTGTGGAAGCGATCATTATTTTCAAAAATCCGAACTCATTTTTCCTTATATTCAAAACATTAAGGCAAACCATTTCCATTCAAAACATTTTTTAAAATTAAGGCAAATATGAATGAGGCAAAGAAGAATTAAAAAAAACATTCGTTATAATTTAGAAAGTTTAGATAATGAATGTACAATATTTGTGTATAAAACCGCTAGATGAAAAACTTAACAATATAATTCTTGGAAATGTGGAAGAAGAATATAAAGATTTAATGGAAAACATCACTAAAGCAGCTGGGAAGCATTCGGGGAAAGAGACAATAAGAAACTAAATAAAACATTGTATAACTAGGATGAAGAAATAGACGAGTTAGTTAAGATTAAATAGAAGTTTTGTCGTAAATGGGTGAATACTAAGAGTGTTCAGGATAAAATTAAGTTAAATAGAATGCAAACAAGAATAAAAATAATGGTTATCGAAAAAAATAATACATGCTATAAAATATATAGGATGAATACATGCCATAAAATACAAAGTTATTTAGGTATTTAAGTTATTTAGTAGTAATAGTACTGAAGTCTGGAGGATTCTGAAAGGTTTAAAAAATAACAATAGGGAAAGATTATAATATATTTATAATAAATTATATTTCTCTTGAAAATTTGATAGATATTTCAAAGATCTAAGAACAGAAGATAGGATCGAGTTTTTATCTGTATATTAAGATACAACTTATTACACGAATCAGGAATTTATTGTACTGGATATTGATTCACTAAATAATGAAATCCGTGTCTCCGTGGTGCGATCCAGGGTTTGATTCCCGGTCGGGGCAAAAGGAGTGATGTAGCTTTCTAATATAAATAGCCTCAGATTCTTTAGCTGTGTGCCGAAAGAAAAGCTAAGGCAGGCCAAGTATGCTGAACACGATAGGAATATGTCGCCTTATGTCTCCTTACCCCCAGCGGCTAGCCACATGTCTCGTTACCCCCAGGCGTGGATAATAAAAACACGGCCCGCGCCAAGAACACCGCTAGCTGGCCAAGTCGGATTAATCCGAACCTAAAACGCCAAATACATAATGGTGAAGAGAAAAAATTAGGTGACCGGGCAGGGAAATTGGTGCGAAATCGCCGAATTTAAACCAAAAACAAAATTTATCGGTGTCATATCTCACCCAACGATACCATTTAATGGTGAGGACGAAAACATTGCAGTAGACAGATAATGGCATATATCGGAAATCAGGAGCACTTGCAACCCGCAACCAACACCCATAAGCCGTAACACACTTTACCATCGTGCATAAATCGGAAGAGATGCGACCAAGGGCTTTGAAACCACGGAATCATATCTCTGCAAGGGATTCAAGTGAAGATTTTTAGTTTGCAATCTACAAAATGATAGTTTTAAACCTATTACGTTTTTGGAAGGAAGGGGCGGGTTTCCTGAAACGCTGAATGTTGGGTTGCAGTGTAAAGCTACTTTCACTTTTAAACCATGTTTTTATTAAGTTACATTTTTGGAAGATTGCATTTTCACGAAAATTTTGATTGATTGATTGATTTATTCATGTTTCCGGGCGCGTCAACTGCTATGGTCATTAGTCCCGTTAGTGTAGTGCATGTTTTTTTCTCGGGAGATGGCGGTGATCTTCCCCCGCTGGATGGCGAGATCCGGCACCGACCTACCGTCGGCTAGTGGGGTTACCCCCTAACCAGGACTCTCCCACCAGCGGGGCACCGCCCCAGCCGGGACAAGCTCTAAGCTGCCGACCGATCTCCCGAAATATGTGGTAGTGTAGTGCATGTTAGTGTAAGTGTGTGTGTGTAAGGGGAGAGGATAGGACAAGGAAGAGGAAGGACAGATCGCGCGCGGTCCGTGGCCCGTTTGGTAGGGTACTGCTCCGGCATTCGCCTGGGGTTGATCGGAGAAACCACGGAAAACTACCGATCAGAGCAGCCGGCCGCTAGAATTCTCCTCCAGACAGCGACCGAATTCGACCTAGCTGAAAAGCTAGTGTCGAAAATCCTACCGCCGTCAGGACTCGAACCTAGGACCTCCCGGTTAGAGGCGCTGCAGTGACATCAGTTGATGCACTGAGCTACCGCTACCGGTCATTTTCACGAAAAATCATTGGAAACAGTCTATTGACGGTTTTTTTTTCTGGGGGAGTCTGCTCTTTTTGAAACTTACTCTAGCTATTCAGAACTTCATCCGTGGAGTTCATTCTTGTTTCATTCATCAGTGGAGTCACTTCACTATCCCCCGTAATAATGTTTAAAAGAGTATTTTGTTATAGAAAACAAAGCTTCATTTTTGATGTACAGTTTAATTTCCAAATTAACATTTTCGGCAACATGCGACGAGGATATGTGGACCATAGGGAAGAACGCGTGGGGTAAATGATGAACATGTATAAATAGTAATCCAGAAAATGTTGGGAATCTCTTCAACCAACACTTTTGTAGAATTGCGGTTGATCTCACGAAGATACTAAAACCACAAAGTTCAACAACATTCGCTTCCCCAAAAAATTCGGTAATTTCGGAAATAAACGATGTTTATTTCCGAAACCTCTTCCAACGAAATCCTCAGAATAGTCAGTAAACTAAAAAAATCAATATTCATATGGTTTAGATGAATTTCCAGATTTTTGTTAAAAACTTGTGCACCTGCCATTATGCAACCATTAACTCACATTTTTCAATGCTTCCTTATGCACAGGAATATTTCTAGATATTTTCAAAACAGCAGAAATTAAGCCTCATTTTAAAAAAGGGAACAAATATGAAATTCACAATTACCGGACAACTTCTCTTTTGCCAGTTTTCTCAAAAACATCAGAGAGATTTTTCTATTCGCGAATGGAAACATTTCTCAGGAAAAACGAAGCGTTTTCAGTCTCACAACACGGTTTTAGAAAATAAAAATCTACGGAAACTGCCATTTTTTCTTTTCTTAAAGATGTTGCTTCATCAATGGCCCAAATTGAAGAGCACATTGGAATATTTTTAGATTTTTCGAACGTTTTTGACGTTATTAATAACATCTTACTCTCATAATTATCTTCATCTTACTCTCATATTATCATTCATATGGAATTCGTGGTATTGCCCCAATTGGATTACCTCGTACATTAAACATCGATTTCAATGAGAAGAAATAACGTTCTGTCACGAAAGGACATTATTTACTAATCTTTCCAATTATTTGCCAATTGAACATGGAGTCCCACAAGGTTCGATCTTAGGGATGGAAGAACAGTTTTGTTGCCGATGACACGAATGTTCTTTGCAAAATAATAATAATGATAATAATAATAATAATAATAATAATAATAATAATAATAATAATAAATAGTACAATTTCAGAAGTTTCAAATTGGTTTTGTAATAACAAACTAATAGTTAACGAAGGAAAAATGGTTTCAATGCATGTTTGCATTTCAAATCGGCAATCGTATGCTCCATTGAAAATTAACAATATGCAATTAGCTGATGTTAAGGTAACAAAATGTCTACGTCTCTCAATTCAGTCAAACCTCAAATGCAATGTTCATATAACATAATTAAACACTAAATTGTTCATTATGTTACGCATTCAGAATTCTTTCAAATTCTGCCAGCCTTCATTCTGCACGTTGCGTGTATTTTGCAATGAACATTCCCACCTGAGATATGGCATTATATTCTGGGGAAGTTCATCCTTCCAGACCTTTAGACTACAAAAGAAAATTATCCGAATAATGAAAAAATGCCATCCACGTGATCCTTGCAAGCCTCTTTTCATTGAGCTTGGAATCTGACCATTGCCTTGCCTATTTATTTACGAATCTGTAAAATTTGTTAAAACTGACTGACTTAAGGGTGGGAACATATTTTCAAGTAATACTGATATTTATAATTACAATACACGTCGTAGAAATCACGTGCATCAAGTATCAGTATCAACTCACTACAAGAAATCCACATACAATACTTGTACGTTTCTTTACAACGCATTGTCAGATAACATTAAACAATTAAAATCAGTACACAAATTTAAGTTAAACGTAAAATCTTTTCGGTTGAATAATTTTCTATACAATTAGAGACTATACTGATCTTCAAAAAGAAAAAGGGTTAATTTAAAAAAATAATATAGTATAATGAATTAGTTTATATTTGTATTGTATGATTTAAAAAAACTTAATATGCCTGTAACGAGTAATAAACTTCAGTTTCCGGGTCAAAGACCCCATCTCCATCCGGTTTTTGTCCAGTTTCTCTGATCCTTTGAGCAAATGCTGAGATGGCCCTTTGATTTGTTTCTGGACGTAAATGTAGCTGCACTATGCACACTGAGTTCTCTTTTTGCTTGTAGTAGTAGAATTTAGGATGAGTTTCTATTTTGTTAGCAATACAGAAAAATCAAATCTGCAGTTCGTTTATAAGTTCTCTATAACTCGGGAACAAAAATATCTAGTTTTTAAAATGTTAATCTCTCCTTTACTACTTTCTCGTATACGTACATATATATGGAGTAATTTACGTAGTATAGAGAATTGAAATGTTATGCACTGCTGCGCGAAAAACGGCGGATTTTCGGCAGAAAAAAGTTCATTGCCAAACCCAGATAACGAAAAAGTGGATAAATACAGTTGCTAAATTAATTAAAAAATCATCTAACTCGTGGGGTAGTCAGAATTCCTGTTTTGTGGGTCCTTGATGCCGAAAAAAACAATTGAAAGCAAAACGGTCGTCAATTTGGAAAATCTCCATGCGTAGGATTTTTTACAAATTGAAAGTTTTTCTCAAACTGAAGTTTTTGCGTGACCCGAAGCTCTGCGATTTTGAAAAATATTCATTAATTTTTTGGGGAAAAATATGAATTAATTCATATGAAACCCGAGGAACATTTTCAAAATTTTCTCAAAAATGGCACAAATTTTTTTCTTTAAATTTCTTGTAAGAATAGAGATAAATAAACTTCTATAGATGGCATAAGTCCGATTTTCAAGATTAACACTGAATTTTCGGAAATTGTAAAACTATGAATTTTTTTCGGCAACTTCTTACAACTATAATATTGAAGACAGATTTTTCCTTCAAATGAAATTTATTGTCCATAAATAGTTCTTTCATTAAGATTATGTAGGTTTTTTGAAAATTTTAGTAGTTTTCGCAGAATAGTGCGTGTAATATTTGCAATTTAAAAAAATTACAATTTGACAAGATTTTCTCGAAAACAGCTCCAAATTTTTTCTATAAAATTTTGGTAGGGTTAGTGCCAAACGAACTCTATACGATGACATGAATGCCATATTGCTCTATTCTTTTGTTTTTTCAAAAATTACAAAATGAATTTTTTTACTTGTCTCTCACGTCGGTAATATAGTGCTGGCCAGCCAAAAAGACCAACTAACGGGACAACTTTTGAAAAATATCACTATCGGATGAGAACATGTATACATACTCAATTTAGGGTAGTTTCGTATCGATTTGTGTTGATAAAAGCCGCTGCCAACCTTGACATAATTACACTCTATATATTACGTTTACGCAGTATTGACATTTTTTCAATTTAAGTTTCCAACAAAAAATTGTGTGAATGTGAATCTACTTCCGCCAACATTAAGCCATTCCTGTGAGGTGTGCTGTGCCAATTTGCTATTTTTGCTAGCGATTTGCTGTTTTTTGTAAATCATAATTGACAATGCTTCATTTGTAATAGATGGAAGAAAACATTTCGTCAAAATGAAAAAAATATGACTTGGTGGTAAGTAACCATTAAAGATTAAAGTTTTAATTTAAAATATAAATTATTTTAACAATGCATTGTTTATAGACATGGTTACAACAAGGCATGGTGCCACCAAATAATGGCACTGTTGTTCTATTGAGGCAAATATGCACATTTAAGTAGTCAATTAAAAATGTTTGATCTCATATATAATTTGCATTTAAAAAATGTTTAATGAAGAAAATATGTTTGAGATGGATTGGTTTCTTTTTTGTAGATATATTGTTAACAAACCTTTAGAAGATAAGGAGCATCAAATATTTTGCCATCCTCCTTACCACTGTGTTTTCAGTGCCTTAGAACGGTCTGAGACAAAATGTAGTTTCAAGGTCAGGCAGTGGCATTGAAAAAATTGATCAGGTTTGGGAGGAAGTATTATATTTGTGTGCCTAACATTTCTAAGAGAATATTTAACTCTTGAATGCAGGTATTTTACATTTTTTGTATTTCGTTGCTTTCCTTTGTGTAGCCCTTATTGCTTATTATTATATTTATTATTTTCAATATTTATCTCAGTAATTGTAGTTGTAATATGGAATCCAATATCATATAATGTTTTTTAACATATCCTTATAGGTGACTCCACAAAAGTGGAACAATTATGTGTAGCAAACAGAATGAATAATAAAAGAATATTGGAGGAAAGAAATCCAAAATGTTTCAGACGTTGATGAAATCATAATAAATTTGGAGAACATTTCTGGAGAAGAGGGTGTCAATGACAGTAAGGGATAATAGGGATACGATATTCATTACAACAATGTTTCTTATATTTCAAAGTTTTATCATGACAGTAATTCATCATTTATTATCAAAATCATGGAATTAACTATTTATTTATATTATGCATTTATGGAAGAATGCACTATGCATTGTATCTGAACTGTCATACTCCATCTATTTGGAAAGATGTTTAACGTGATGCATAGCCCGGTATGATTTCAGGTAAGGCATTAACCTTATAGTTAATGGCGAATCTTGTATTGCATGAAGTAGATGCCCGATTGACATAATAATAACTTTACGTTTCCCAGCATTTGAAATGTGTCTGAACTAGTCCTCTTAATCTTTTATTGGAGTCAGTTTTGTTGACTCAATTTTACATGATAATGTTTTTGTTTAATCGTCAATAGAAATTACTGATTTTGTAATATCCTAAACACAGTTTATCTCCAGACATTTGTTTGAACTCTTCAGAAGAAGAATTTATTATACAGAGAGGATCATACCATATATTCAATTTACTTAATCTTCACCATTATCATTATTATTCCAAATCATTCTTAGTTTTCACAAAAGAACTTGTCTCGTATATTTAAACTTATGTGTAAATAGTCTTTTTAATTTTGTTTCAGTTTATTGTGACCTGTTGTAACATTATTTGATGGAAAGCATTTGTGACATTATTTCTAAAACTGGTTTTGGGCAAGTGGCACCATGTCTCTTTAAATCCCACATGCATTTTGAATTTCTTTAACATATTACACTAATTTTAATTCTGAAAATAACCATTGTCTTACTTTGAATACCTTGAATTTCTTCACTTCCTATAAGCACAACAAGAGCATGTACTCGTGTAACAAGTATATTAATATTGTAATGCATGGCTGCCTATTGGGAATTATTTGGCATGCATTTGTTATGAAAACTGGTGTATGAAATAATTTTTATTTGAATTATTTAACAAGCGAATGAGAGTGTTATCTGGTGTAATTACTGGATGTTTAGGTAGTAGTTTATAGTAATGTAGTTACAATAACATAGTACAGAATTCAATATTATTATGCAACTATATATTTACTTTGTAATTTATATTCATTGTGATATTCCTATTTCAATAAATAACTTACACAACCAAAAAGTTCTATTTATTTCCATAAATATCCCAATCTTATGTATAAAACTCCATTGAAATGGAGAAGAAATATGTATAAAGAGAAAGAGTGTCTATGATAACAACAGACAAGTTACAGAAGACTTGATTATATTAATGATGATTTTCTATTTTTTTAAAATATTTTATTTTAAAAGGTAATGAATAATTAAACAGCTAAATAAAGTGGATGTATTTGCATTAGTTTCCACATCACTAGACTGTTAAAAACAATTCATTAGGTCACTTAAAAATTACCATATATAAAAATTTAATTAAGTACAGTATTTGTGGAATTTATTTATGTTCAATATAAATCATTAAGAGTTGAAACAATTAAGAAATTGATAATAATTAAAGAAGGAAGGTTCACCTGAGAGGATATTTATTGTTAGAAACATTTATTTAATAAGATATTTATTTACCATTTGAAATTGATAATAATTATTAACACAGATATTTGACCACATAACTTTTAAGGTTATATTTCATTTGCACTAGACACTTTTGAACGTTTTTTTTGCTCACACCTATTGATAATGGTAACTCTTAATTAACTTGTTCACAGAGTTAATATTCGTTTATAGATGAACATCTTTTTTAATTCTAACGAAAAACGAGACATGCATTAATGTTCAGTGAACTCTCTCAGCCGCTTGAGGAGTGTGGATGATCAGAAACAAAACAAAAGCGAGATAGTTGATCGGAGTAGTTTCATAAGTTGGCTTTTTCGACAGGAAATTGTTTATGCTGCGGTATTGCCAATCTAATGCGGCCTAATACACGGCCTGGACTTTGCGTACTTTAGAGGTGATTTCTTCGCAGTATTATATTTATGAGTATATTAT
>BLKR01002634.1:0-185214 GCA_011170035.1 Teleogryllus occipitalis | reverse complement strand
AGAGCGAGAGAGCGAGAGAGCGAGAGAGCGAGAGAGCGAGAGAGCGAGAGAGCGAGAGAGCGAGAGAGCGAGAGAGCGAGAGAGCGAGAGAGAGAGAGAGAGAGAGAGAGAGAGAGAGAGAGAGAGAGAGAGAGAGAGAGAGAGAGAGAGAGACGTGCAGATAGAAATCCCCGCAAGCCGACGTGTAGGTCGGCGCCATATCTCACCATCCAGTGTGTGTGGGGAAGAACACCGCCACCTTCAGGGATAAAACATTCGCCACGCTTACGGGAGAAATGAACACAGGAGTTGACGTGCCCGGAAACATCAATTTATCAATTCAATTATCAGGGGCAGTCCTGAACAATACCCGAGTGCGTAACATGAATGATGAAGAGCGTCGTAAGGTAACGCCGCAAGTACTCCTCGCCAGCTGCGCAGTGGGTGGCGGAGAGCGGAGGTGGGGCGGGGGGGGGCTAAGGCGGTGACGTCACCTGCCTCCTGTCGCCTTCCGCGTCCTGCCTGACCGGCGCGGCGCGGCGGGGCGGGGCGCGGCGGGCGTCGGCGGGGCAGGGCGTGCGGAGGCACGGCGAGGCGGCGGCGGCGGGCGCACTCCGCAACGGGACGCGTGACACAGCAGCACGCCCGCACCCGCGCTCAACGCCCGCACGCCCGGCCCGCGCCCACCGGCTCCCTCGCCCGCAGGTAAGTCCCCGCTCCACGCCACCCGCGGTCAGTTGTTTGTAAACACGCGCGATGCGAGAGAGAGTATCGCAGGGGCGCAGTGCTCGCCCCGCGGAAAGAAAACCTGGGCCCGTTGCTCGGCGGCTGCGGTGCAGAACAAGTGTGGCGCAACGGGCGAGGCAACCTCTACACGCCGCTCGGCAGGCAGGTGTTTGCTTTTTCCCGCGTCGATCGGCGGTTGTCGAGGCGTTGTTTACGACCGGGGAAATAGTTGTTTTGTGTGTAAACACGGTTTATTGCCTATTATGTTGTGAATGACTTTATGAAGGCACAGTGCGAGCGCCAAGTCGTATAAGTGAGGTGGCGCGTGGGTGGTTGCGGAGCGGGAGAGGGGGAATGCGTCGGCGTCTGTTGCGTTCCAGCTGTGCTCCTCGCTCGCCGTCGACCGCTCAATGGACGCGAGGAGCGCCGGTGCGTAGAAACAGCGCGGCCTTGGCTTCGCATCCGATCCGGAAACGCGGGGGCTTGCGTGTCCGCATATCCTGTGCGCGACCCCTGGGAAACGAACCGAGCTGGCAAACGAACGCGCTGGGTTTCTCGTGCTTTGCCGTTTTGTAGCCGCTTTTGAGGTCTCGGGAGAGGCGATAAATATTCTCTTGATGGAACTCTCGCGATTGTTCGGCGCGTTTTCTCCTTGTTCCTTTTCCCATTGTTTTTTTCTTCTTCTTAGTTTTTGTCCAGGCTTCCGCGCGAAGGTCACGGTGACCGCGCTGCTCTTTAGGAGCATGTTAATTGGACTCATTCGCCAGCCGACGCGCGTGTGTTTTCCTCCCACGTGCGAATGCGGGCGTCCTTGGCGGTCGGGTGGATCTTTCTTCACAATGTCCGTTCTTAAAACGAAGATATAAACCTATCCTTTCATTTGAGAAGTTCTGAGAGAGACAGCTGTTGAATACGTGCTTGGGTTTCTTACGTCTCAAGTGTTGTTCTAATGGAATCTCTTCATATCAAATCAGAAAAAGAGGTCAGGATTATCTAACCCTCTGGGGCAATGACCTGTAATACACGTTGAAACGCTGACCTGAATGTTTTTTGGCCAGCTCGTCAGTCTTGCTCACTCAAAGAGTGGGGATAATATGGGCTGTGGCAGGTCGACCTAATGCCATTGGTAAATTGCTTTGGAACTGACTTTTTCGGAAAGTTTAAATTTTCCATGAAATCTGTATAAAAAGGATGAAAATTCATCCTGATTTCACAACAAAAAATTCAGAATAATAAATTTTCAAAAATATTAAACGAAAACAATTACTAAAACTACATAAATGATGTATCTTAATATTTTAACTACGTTTCCTTTGGTCTATGTGATTACAGAAAGATGGCTGTTATGAAGACTATGGTTGCTGCTTTAGTTCTACTGTCACTTTTTGTGACGGTGCTGTCAGCGCCGAATGAGTGCATAAAGAACCAACAACCTGTACGTATGAGGTGACATGACGCTGCACATTAAGAACAAGGTAATATCGTGCACTATTGATCCTTATGTCATTTTGCAGTGTGTTCACAACAAAGAGTGCTGCGATGGGTGTTGCAGTGAGAGCAAATGTGTTACTTGTAAGTCAAATTATTTTTTTCTGAGGAAGCAATCAGACTTTTTCCTTTTCTTGTTTCTTCACATTTGTCCGTGCGTGCAATGCAAAGTCTAAGCCAAGATGAAAGGTCATGGAAGGGTCTGTAAAATAAAATGTTTTACTTCTCCGTCATTCGGGCTTAATAATATTTTAAACTTAGATAATGTATTGTATACTCAGTATACATTTGATTACTCAGTATTGATCAATTCTTTGAATAATTTACCAACATTTATATCAACATTTGCTCTTGGACTGGAAACTTGTCGAAAAATAGGATCGAGATGGGGATGCTCCAGAGAGAACAATATTATGTTAATTCTTACATACTTTCTTCGTCTCATTTATCGTGCTATTTCTTCAGAAAAAAACACTTCAGGATCTTCTGGGAGTGTATTTAAGGCACACATTAACCAGTCAATCGAATACCTGAAATGGAGAAACATTTTCTTCGAATCACCAGTTGTATTTCTTTCTAGTTTCTATCTTCCTATTTTCATGGACCAATAGTTGTGGTTCATTCTAGTTCCTATCTTTCTATTTTCATTGACCTTTATTTGTGGTTCTTTTTAGTTTATATCTTTCTATTTTCATGGGATCGTTAGCTGTGGTTCTTTCTAGCTGTGTTTTAAATATTTGTACGTTAAATGGTTTGGGCAAAGAAGGACTAGGTAACGAAATAATATATAAGCAAATTTGAACAATATAATTTACGAAACAGCCGAATTACAGTCGTAAAATAAAGAATTAAAAAAGGTTGCAAAAGAATCTCTGGTATTAGTGCATCCAATTTTAGTGCTCGTCCAAAGTTCTTGATGACTACCGTCCGCAGTGGATCGTATTATTTAGCACGGAAATAAGCACTCCGACTCATCCCAGCGTTCGGAAAATCTCGACTGTGAAGCCTGATGAAATGCCGCTAGTGTTTACAGACGAAGAGACAGATGGACGTTTTGAGAAAATACCACATTTTCAGTATCAGGGGACCCCAAAACGTGTATTTCTGTTGAAATCACGAAGTAGATTTTCCGTAGAATTACATAACTTTCTCTATACTACGTTATTACTTCGTTTGTACAGAAGAAAGTAAAAACGCCCGTATTGTAAATATTAACGTTTGAAAGACATTAAAAAATATTACAATTGAGTAATTGTTAGGAAATCAAATATATACATCAAAATGAAATTGGTCATGTTTTTCAATGTATTTAGCACTATCAGAAAAAAGGTTTAAACAATTTTGAACCGTTTTTGAGAAAATCGTTTTTAATATTTTAATATTCCACTCAAAATTGCGCGAAAACTGATAATACTTTTAAAACATTAAACAGGACATTAATTAATGAATTAATTGTTGAGAACAAATTGCATTTCAAGAAAAAATATTATATTAGTTTTATGACATCGAAAAATATTCAAACTTGTGTAATTTTCGAAAATCCAGAGTTAACAGTGAAAAAAGGACCTATGCCACCTTTCAATGTATTTCATCCCTTGCAAATTCCTACTAATAGTTTTGGCGGTAATGCTGGCGGATGGATGGACGGACGGGCGGGCGGATTGACGGACAAGGGGAGCGGAGATGACGGAGGAGCGGAGATTGGAGACACCGAGAAATGGAAGGACATAAGTTTTGAAAAAAACTCTTTTGGGGTCAGGGGACTCCAAAACTTGTATTTCCGTTGAACTCTCGATATCGATTTTCCAAAGTATTACATAACTTCCTCTATACTACATGTATTACTTCGTATGGTGTAATATTGTACGTGTACCAGAAAGTAATAGGCGTTTCGAAAAATCTTCTTTCAGTTTCATTTACAAGTATTTTAATTACGACGTCGAGAAAGAGTAAAATGAAATTATGAGACGTGTAAATCATAAATGAAGACGAGTAGTAATAGACGAAAGGAGGAACAATATGACGGATCACTATTTTCAAATGAAATCTTTGCTTGCTTGTTTTCGTTTAGGACACAAACATGTGTCCTTATAGACAGTTGTTTATTGGTCTAAATATGAATGCCTTATAGGTCGCACCAACTTTAAGGGAAGCAGTGTGCAAATCGCGATAAATTAGTGTTAGTATTTTTGACTTCAAAGAAATTAATCTGATACATTGTAATATTTTTAATATAAATTATTTTTATGGAATTTTGGAATTTCCTTTAGATTATAATTGATGTTCCTAATAAAAATACTATGGGCTCAATTCCGCATTGGCAGAACGCTGATTAATATTATGAAAATATTAAAAGAATATGTTTCTTCCCTTCTCTTAGTTGGAGTATCAAACAATAATGTTGTTTATTTTCAAAATTATTTTTAAATAGATGTATATAATTTACTGACAATTGAATTCATGTCATTATGAGTTTTGTAAAATTCCAAAATTGTGTTAAAATAAAGTTTCTCACAATTTTAACGTATATTTTTCTCGAAACTTCCCTGCATATTGCTTAAGGGATGAGGATAGGACAAGAAAGAGATAGGAAAGATCGGAGCCCTTTTGTTAGGGTACTGCTCCGGCATTCGCCTGGTGTTGATCGGAAAAAACACAGAAAGCTACCGATCAGAGCAGCCGGCGGCTAGATTTCTCCTCCAGTCAGCGACTGAATTCGAACTAGCTGAAAAGCTAGTGTCGAAAATCCTGCCGCCGTCGGGACTCGAATCGACTCGAATTTAGGACCTTCCGGTCAGAAGCACTGCAGTGACATCAGTTGATGCACTGAGCCATCACTCCCGGTAAAACGTACTATTCGCGCAACTGTTCTTGAACGATGGCTTGGAGAAATGCAGGTAGAGCATTAGTTACGACATCGGCCACTAGATTTTATGAAGCAACGACAATCTCTGGAATATCAGTCATGCCTTCGCAACTTTCTCAGTAAATTGAGTTCTGATTTTCCCAGGAGTTCGAGGTATCTCCTGCGATGGCTCTGGATCTGCTTTGGCCATTTCTTTAGATATTTTTTTGAAATACGATCAGCAGTACTCGGTTTCAACAGTAAATATATTTTCTCGCGTAAATGAAAATGTGTTTAGAATGTTGTCGCTGCGAGCTTTGGTCTTCATCTATTTATTTCTCTAGGGAGGAAAAACAAGGTCATCGTTCAAGAAAAGTTGCGCGGGTAATACTTTCCCAAATCTTGCCTCGGCGAACTGTACAATGGCTTCCCTGACAGACGAAACATTGTGTATAGCTTGACCTAGGATCACTTGAGAACCGTGAAGAGCACCCTAAAAGTCATTTTGGCAGGCGTTCAAGCAACAAGAAATATACGTTTCAAAACACAAGTATAACGACCAGAAACGTTGCGTTATATACCATGAAAACAAGGGAATATTAATAATTTTGTTGAGATATTGAAAAAATTGGATATATTTTTATCAGCATAAGATACTAAAATAAACAAGGACTTTAGGTAATAAAAGGAAAGGCGTTAATCAGAGGCTTTACTTAGATTGCAACAGATGTTTTGATTTGTTTAACGTCTTCTTTGCGTTGGTCTGCTTGGCTTCTCTCCATTGCTTTGATTTAATGCAATTACTCATTACTAAAATTCAAGTATAATACTGCGTTCCTTTACATTCCAGATGCGGATGGATGCTCGGCACAGCTGAATCCTTGCTCGTTGTACTCCTGTCCTCCTGGGAAGTCCTGCTACCTGCAGCCAGTGACTTGTGTGGCAGCTAACTGTGATCCTGTACCAGCGTGCAAAGACCCTGACTACGATTATGAATAGCAAGGACTTGTATTTGTTTACTTTTCTCCAAACTTCCAAACTAAAAATGTATGATATTTTTGTAGAGAAAACGTTAACCAAAGAGCATACGCATACAAAAACAGGTTGCATCTTCAAACAGTAATTTGATATTATCCAATCTAAGTGCTTTTTATTGCGCGTTGAAATTCTTCAACGAAATGGTTTTTGTAATAAGAGCCCGCGATCAACTTCAGACCATTGTTTTGATTGTGGATCGAGTTACGTAATTTGAGATTGGTTTCACTTTAGTATTATATTTTCTTTCACTTCCATACTAATATGGAATAATGTATGTGTATATTACTTCGTATGTTATCATCGTGGGTTCCAGCTCTTGAACCTAATTGGTTCCAAATGATAGAAATTCATTCATTTTTTCAAATCGTTACGAACATATTTGGATATGAATCTATCTAGTCCGTAGAATTATTTCCCGATACAAAGTTTTTGAAATGCATACTTTATGATGGACTTTTGGATTTCTGCAATTTAAGGTATTTTGAAAATTACAATATGTAACCAAAAGGTGCCATAAATGGCTCAACAAATTCTACCATTTAAAGATAAGAAAATAAGGTAATGTTGATCCTTTGTTTGAAAGTTTACTGTATTGTGTGTTTTTACTCTTTTTCAGTTTTGTGTCTAAGGAAATGTGTAAATAACTCAGAGCGTAATATAGATCGATTTTTACGTTATGTTCCTCCGTCCTTAAATTTAAGAATATTTTTCAGAAAATATTTATCATAAATGCTTTCTCATACAAATGTAACATTTTGTATTTGTGGATCACCTTGTTGTCAGTATTATTGAAAATAATTTGGTTACAGAATAAAAATATAGTATCATTTTTGTTAATTTTGATTTAGATGGCAGCAAGTATTAAATATGAAGTGAGAATATTTTATTGAACTTAAAAATAAATGCAGAAATTAATATGGAGCTTCGCACTCTAATAAATTCATCGAATTCAAAACCGTAATATATAACCATGGAGAGATGTGTGAATGCTATTATAGCAGCATACCTCTTGGAGCTCCTGTAACAATCTACTAGATGTTACTAATTCCCAAGGTTGAGCAGAACATGGAACAAAACTATGCAGCCTCCGGCCATGTAAGAGGTGTCTATGGTTTCTTTAGATACCCAGAAACACAGGGGAAAAAACAAAAACAAAAAAAACATCTATATTACTAATTTTCGATGCTCGCAGGAAATAAAAAAACAAAAAGCTATGCAATCTCTACCCATGTGAGATGTGCCTTCGTGGTATTGTACTTCGATTTTTTTAAAAGTGGCTGATGACATTAGCTCATTTATACACTTCCTGCTTTATAAAATGAATCTTTTTAATTAATCGCCGAACGCCCTTCTCAACGAAGCTCGTGGCCTCAGAAATGTGCTTACCAGTGTTAAAAAGATTCATTTTATAAGGCAGGAGATGTAACAATGTGCTAATGTCATCGGCTATTTTTAAAGAAATCGAAGTATAGATACCCAGGTCCTCAGGGAAAACCCAACAATGGAACAGTTTCGATTTTGTCTGAAGAATGCAAATAGGTGATCGTGAAATTTCACCTATGTTGCGCTTACCAACTGAATTCTCAAACGCAGTGTTGGCACAGCTAACAGCATGCGACAGCAATGCTTCAAGGTCGAATACGCCCGACATTAAATACAGTCGACTCCGGTTAATGTGAACTCGGATATATTGTAACTTCGGTTATAGTGAACTTAAGTCACTGGTCCCATTTCACTTACATTACAAATAAGCATAAGAAGACTCGGTTATAGTGAACCTGAACCTCCGCTATAGTGAACGTAGGAAATACGTCCTGAAAATTAATTCCTTCCTGGAAAAGAATATATCGTCTCAGTGCCACAAATTCCAACACTAGGCTGCTTGAAAAAAAAGTGGTTAGCCAAAGGCCATAATAGAAGTCTCTCCTGAGGTGAAGGGGGCCAGGAATGGGCACCGTACTGATGACTAGGGAACGGATTTCCATGTAATTACATGTTTTTACAGGATATTGATTCAGTGGTGAGTTGTAGTTAACATTTACATAATTGAAATGATTGAAGGCGTTGTCATTGTCAACAATAGTATTTATTTTAAAAATAGCAGCTTTCGATGGCTTAGCCATCATCATCAGTTTTCTGGTACAAGAAAAATATAAAATTAGAATTAACATAGTTACCTAATTTTAAAAACATCTTAAGAAAGATGTTAAGATGTTTTTTTCTTAAGATGTTTTTAAAATTATGTAACTATGTTAATTCTAATTTTATATTTTTCTTGTACCAGAAAACTGATGATGATGGCTAAGCCATCGAAAGCTGCTATTTTTAAAATAAATACTATTGTTGACAATGACAACGCCTTCAATCATTTCAATTAGTTTTTACAGGAACTAGATTCATGCATTCGATTATGTTTTTTTAGAGTTTACAAGACATTCTGAATTAATTATAACTATTTTTATTTTACATATATTACATATTTTTACATATTTTACCTATTACAACATATTCTTTTACATATTTCGCTACATTTTAATATCTGTATACGTCGATATGTCGAAACGGAACATTCCAGATGCGTGTTTGCAATATTTGTTGTGGAATCATATTTCTTACAAATCAAATGTAATGCTTTTATTACCACTACATCTCCGCCATGATTTGCCAAACTTACCTCCCCCCTCGATTACTACATACATACTTGCGAGTCAAGGACGAGCGGATTTTTATGAACGAAAGTAATTTGAACCAGGTGCTTCATGTTTAAAAATAGCAAATTCGTTACTCGATCGAAAACGAACAAATATTTTTACCGAGAATTGTCGCGTTGCTCAATGTGGAGGGTGGGGTATGTACAATCCCCCACCCCCGCGGGATCCATCATTCTACACGGTACTACTATTCACTTGTACACAGGCTCCTCTTAAACAATGTAATATATACTATGAACGTATTTTCTATTTCGAATAAAATTCTTTATGTAGTAGAATGTAAAATATATGTGGTGAAGTCCAGTGTACAATTACTTCAGCACACATATAACCTACTTTCAGTCACTCGAATACTTGTTAAGAACTGATCCGCGACGTTCTATGGTCGGAAAATGCTCATAGAAAACAATTATAAGCAGAATAATGAATTTTTATTTTACATATTTTCTATTTTTTCTTACATGTTTTGCAAAAAATAAGTACATATACATGTACATATTTTGCATTTTTTATTACAATAAATTCGGTTCCCTGATGACCTTACGCCACTCAGTTTCACTGAGGAAACAAAGGCCGTGTCCTGCGTGGGCTAAAATTGTCGGCGGCGACGCGCGAATGCTCGCTTCAGTCTTGGTGTTACTTGCTATTCCTCGGGACGAAGTGCGTTGTTCTACGTAGGCGACAGGAAGCTCGCAACTGCCACAGCCTGACGACATCCTCCGCGCCATGCGGAAAACCGATCAGTTTCATTAGCCGTTTGCGCCACCGAAAGCATCTCGTTATTAGGCGAGTAGCAGAGCCAATGGAACGGTGTTCCGACAGAGCACGAGGCATTGAAGGGTGTCAAGACTGCATTACGATACTTAAACACAAAGGACAATGCAGAATCAATTATGGAGAGAGAATGAACTCTGTAGAAGGATCTAAAGAAATTACTAATGAAAGAGTACGAAGCAAACAATTGAAAAGAAATTGATTTTTTAAGGACAAATAAGGATATTGAAGTTTTCAGTTCATGCTGTTAAAGTCTTTTGCTATAATTCTATATTAATAAAATCTATCGTTATGAGGAAATTCTTTTTAATTTTGACATTATCGGATACAGTAAATCACGAGTTAGTTACCAGAAGCTCACTATAACCGGAGTTACCTGTATATGCTATTCGCGTGTCGCGTGATGGAACAGCAACATCTTTGATATTCTAAATATTTTAAGAACTGTTGTACTGTTTATATTCTGTTATTGAAGTATTCTAAAGTTAGAATTTTTTAATACCCATCTAATTTATTGCAGTGTTATGTAAGAATAAACACTTCTTCTATATTACTGATTTCCAATGCGCGTAGAAATTGAAAAGAAACTATGCAGTCTCTGGCTATGTATAGGTGTCTACGATTTCGTCAGATGCCCAGGAACACGGGAAAATACAAAAAACCTCTGAATTACCAATTGTGCAAGTAAAAATTGTGGGAGGTGTGAATTATTCGATCTTTTTGTGTTTTTAGTCTGAAAGAACGGATGAAGGGTTGCGTGCCTGATAGATCATGGGAATTTGGTTGCATAGAGGAGGATTTTGTTTTAAAAAAATTGGATTTGATTACGAACAATGCTGGTGAATGTCACCAGTTCGAATACGCAAAAAGGAGAAGGGGAGGGATAATGGATTTGTACCGGAGCACTATATGTTCGGGGCTGTGATGACTTCTGCAAATTATAAGAAGGCGATGCTGATGGAGCTTAGCACTGGCCTCCGAGCAGTGTGCATTCGGGCGGTATGTTCTAACGGTGGCTTTCGGTAAGAGTAGTTAGTGATGCGAGGAGAAGCGAGGACATGTTGAAGTGTCTTCTCGAAGAAAGGAATGAGGTCGCATTTGTTCAGGGAATCATGTTTTTGAACAATACGTTTTTAGTGATAATACAAAAAATTCGAGTAAAAAACTGACTTAATTTCTAATTTGTTGGGTTCTCTTTTCAAGACGAACGAAATCGTTATTGAAGTGAAATTATAATATCTGAACGACTTTCTCTAAATCTATCGTTGTAAGAAATGGGTAAACACACACACAACAATAAAAAGTCGTTCTTTTAAATATTCATGGTTCAATATACATAGTTGATGGGAAAATTATTTTGATTCTATATTTGCATCTAACAGTGTGCCAAGCTCTGAAAGTTATGAGTTAGAAACGTAGAAGTATATGAGAACAAAAGGCAAGAATCAAGAAAGATCACTTAAGCTCATTGAGTCGTTAAAAACCCTGTCGAAGCAATTGCTTGACATATCTGTGACTTCTTGAACGATCATTAAAAATAATAATACAAAAATACAACATGACAAACAAGTAAGAAATATAGGGAGGTTTTGAAAATGGTAATTGGTGTTACATGTACTACATCATGAAAACAAGATCTCTCCTTTAGTCAGGATATACATGATCTGATATGATTGTTCCAATACTATAGACCTACCCTTCAAATTTTCTCAGGCCTTCTGGGTATACGGAACCGCCATTGATCTCGCCGTTTGACCTGTTGGGGTCCAGTCTTCTCCAGGCGATCTGAACTTGAAACTGTAATCGGACACTATGAGTCCGACTCCTCCGATCTTTTATCCGCGGCCATTAATTGTGTATACATAATACCTACAGGTAGAGAAAATTTACTTGTAAACATGCTTTCTGAAAGTTCAGTTAAATACCACTCCAAAGATATCCTATTCGCCTTCCCACTATATGAATATTATAATAGTATATTATGCAGCTAGTTTATATTGTTTTGTTTTATTGCATACGTGCATATTTGCAGAATGACCGACGATTGGAGCGAGTACAAATGCATTAAAGCAACATTATAAATTAGTTGCAGGCGCACGTTTTTGTAAAATAACATTATAAAATTACAAAAGAATCAAAATTAATTTTTGGAACTAATTTCAAAAGCAGTTTTGTATTGCCTACATAAGATAACTGCACGCAGTGATGACGGTCGCTGAGGATGGACGGGATGACGAGTGGGAAGATCAGTCGGGGAGGATGGGCTGAGCCATAAAATGTCCTTTATGAACGATTTCTTGCAATTATCGTTTATAAAGCTGATATTCAAAATAATATTAACAGGCATTTTGCGTATACAAAACAATTCAGAAAACGATATATAAATGAAGTAAGTAATTATTTCCTGAGATAATTATTGATAACACTGATAAACCTAATTTTGGTTCACTTTATCTCTGACCTGAGACAATAACATCGGCTGAGACTGTTTCAATTACAAAAGAATCCTTCCTAGTCTTTCAACGATTATGTATTCCTCGTGTCTTTGTGAGACGTGGATTCATTGTTTCCATCGTGTCTGAAAACAATGAAAATAGGAGTCTAATTTTTATGACAAATTAAGTAAACGAAGTCTTCGTGAGTAACTGGAAAACCCACTCTTGAGATGAGAGGATACCGTGTCCTTGCATCATGAGAGCTGCCTACATCACCTATACTCTCTGGCCCACATCGCTTTGATTCTCGAGTTTATCTCATCAGGTCGCCACTAGATTGTAGCACGGTATGAACTGGCGGCCATTCTCGGTAAAGAATTTAAGTTGAAATTTAGCCAGGAGATGGCAGCACAAAATGGTTTCGCGATTGAATAGGGCTGCTTCTTGAAAATTTTTTTGTTCGAAAAAACGATGTTCAAAGATTAATTTATAATATTTGAATCGTTTTAATGATACCTAATTTGTCCTTCTTTCTACTTTCAATTACAATATTGCTGTGAAATGCTGCGTCTTAATTATTTTTTTCTGAGAATTGTTAAAGATGAGTAATTATTGAAATATTTTCCATTAAATAATTAAAACAATTTATACTTAACGCATTTAGTCGTGGTTACATAAAAATTTAGGAAAAAGTGAACACTTGACCTTGCTCATTGAGAATGTCTCATTCTCGTATGTATATAATAATTAATTTGATTGAACATTTTATTTCAATAAACATTTTTCGGTTTTATGAAAAGATGATGCAAGATTTAATTCTAAAAAAAGAACTAATTTTAAAAAAATATTAAAATCGTTTTGAGGGTTTTTACTGTCTTTATTACTGTCTTTATTCTACAATAATATCAAGATGCATTTTGCAATCTGTATTACTTTTTTTTCCGTTTTTTGTCACTTTAATTTAAAACTAAGTTATCTCTATATTTACGTAACTCTTCTTGAAACCAAAAACATTAAAAATTTAATAACGTACATCTTTGAGGAAGTGTGTTAAATGAAAATCATTCTCCTCCTCCATTTAATGGGTGTCTTCCGTTACTCCGTGAATCATAACTGGTCAGAAACAATTTTGTTCTGGCGACACTGTTTTCTGAATGGTTTAAAATTATATACCATCATTATACAACAAAACTATATAATGACACAGACATTTTTATTCTAGTTAGTTTCCTTATCTCTTTAGATTGTGTTATCTTTTCGGTTTTGCCTAATTCTTTTCAGCTGCTATTGGCACCAAAAATACTTTTTTTTCTGTTTTCTTAGTTTTTCCTCGGGTTCTAATAGTTGAATTGAAATTTGGCTTAAGCATATTAGAGTAGAACCTTGTCTATATATTCATCGTCATTGAATAATCTGAATTTGTTTTAAAAAGAAAGTGCTTTTGAAATGCACATTTTGAAGCTGCTATTTACCCCAAATTCGAGTTTTCGAGAAACTTCATGATAAATTATTTTAATCTATTATAATAAAAAATTCGATAATGTTTGTGAAATGCCCCTAATGTAAATATTGACGATATTGTCAAAAGCTTTTGAGATTTCGGGAAATTTCATAAGAAATCATTTAAAGCCTTTGTGTTCACAAATGTATTAAAGTTTAAAAAACCCCGTAAATATTGTAAATATTATCGACGTGAGAGATATTAAAATTGTGTTATTTTTGGATAGTCCAATGAATACATCAAAATTATGTTTATGTCATGTTGTTCAGAGCATTTAACAATCTCCGTAGAAAAAGTTTGAAGTAAAAATTTGAAGCTATTTTCGGAAATAAAATTGTTTTTAATATTTTTTAATATTGCTCACGTTTCACTCAAGATGACGCGAAAATTACTAATACTTTCAAAACAATGAATGTGTCATTAAAGAAAGAACTAATTATGGAAAACAAATTTTATTTAAAGAAAAATTTATCTCTTGAATTTTGTACATTTCGGAAGGCGCCGAAAAAATCACGTTTGTAATTTTCGAAATTCGGTTTCGATTTTCACTCTATTGTAAATGAAATTTAAATAAAAAATGGTACCATTTGTGAGAAAGTTTTGAAAAAATTCCAGGTGCTTCAAGTAAAGTAAAGTACTTCCAAAATTTAAAGAATTATTTTGAAAGAAATTGCAGGGCTTCAAGTTGGGCCAGATAAATCGGGCAATATTCATTTTTGAAAAAAAATACTACAAGTAGTTCGGGCGCTGGTGTTGTTAACTGTCAGACAGACAACCCCGCATATGGATTCTGACTGCACAATTTTCTATATGCTACATTAAATAACATACACTTCCCACTTGAAGTCGTGGTAACTAGGTAAATCCTAGGCATTTTCGGATCCCCTGGGTTCCCTGGACTTCCCCACGGGACCAAGAAGTTCGTTTTCTGCATTTACTACCAGAAATGCTTAATTGCTCCATCGTAACTCACAAATTGTGGGTAGAGCTTAATAGAGCTCTGAGAGCAATTATCGAGATAGTCAGTTGATCGCCTCGAGACATGATCCCCTACGTCTTGAGGGCACTGACTGTTGATCGTGGCATAGCCCCAGAGGTTCCAACCACCACTAGATGAAGTATTTTACTTCATATTGGAACAATTTTTCTGTATTAGGGCTCCACAATATGAGTTTTTCTGCAAAAACAATTCGTCGTTTTTTGCCGCAACATGTCTCAGCTTTCTCTGTATTATGTATACACCGTTTATACGTATGTATACAAGAAAGTGGAGTGATTGATTCATTTTAGATGAACTAGGGTATACCGTGAAAAACCAACAATGAACCCATTATTCTTTACCATGCTTTCCATTTAAAGTGTCGATTCTATGAATCCCAGAGTAAAGTCGGATGGAAACTTGTGGGTCAGTTGACAACGTAGCAGTTTAGATGTAGAATTTGTTGAAGAGGGCTTGTGTTTGATGCATTTCTCTACCATGGTCGTATCCTCATTCACGAAGAGAAGAAAGAAAATCGAAGACAACAAAGAATTCCACGGGCATTCAACTAGCGAGGGTTTAATTACATTATTGGGCCTCTTTTTCATTTGAAAGTTTTTATTCACATATGACATATTTACTAGTAAATAAATAAAATATATCACAAGGAAAGTGAAATGATAACTTTAATAATTCAATTGATTTTATTTTGTACCATTTAGATGGTTTGAAGATGGCTTGGAGAGTCTCATCCCTAAATGTCGCCTTTCCTCAAATTGTCACGTTAAAATAGGGGGGGATCAGGAATTGGAGATATTTACGGGGTCCTCGTTCCCCCTATAAGCACACCTAAGATGTTAACCTAGACTCTATTCTCTGTGATGCTGCTGTTGTGGCAGTCGATTCATCTAGGTCCTAGTTAAATCGACTGCCACAACAGCATACTCACACAGAATTTCACATCTAAATATCATGTGAGGCATGGATACGTTTTTCTTAAAACTTGTAATAACTTTAGTGCACATTTGCTCTTCAAATACAACATACCATCGAGATTGCTATTCATTTATCCAGAAAGACTACATATTTACATATATCATTCAGTCGCAAATATCCTATTAGAAAACTAGTATGAATACTTATGAATATTCTTTCATATATAATAAATCTTTTGTATCATTTTGTTTGTGAGACGTAAACACAAGTTCATCTCTTCTCGCACTTAAAACTTAAAACTTTCTCATAGTGTAGAGAAAGTTAATATATAATACTGAAAAAAAGTAACGATCTCGAGTTTTAAACGAAAGTATACTTTTTGAAACTAACTGATAACGACCCCCTCCTCAAACGTGTTTCTATTTGTCCATCTGTCACTTTGTCAATTTGTCTCTCGGTCTACTTGTGTATATATTAGTGAACAACATTAGCGCCTGAACTTCAGTTACGCGGTGTGCACGCTGAGGACATAATCTACGATTTGCCCCCTGCGGCATTAAAATTCTTTCTCTTTACTACGTACACAGTAAAGAGAACGCAAACACTGACCCAAATGAAAAAAAGTTTAACTTCAATGAAAGTTGGCAAGTATTGGCAACTTCCTTCTTAAGTCCCCTCGCGCGGAATCCGAACCCTAAATATCGCATGCTTAAGCGCCGTAGACGAACAACGCTCAAAATAGTTTTGTATTTTCGCTCTAGAAAATTGTATTATACTCAAAATTTACTTTTGTTGTAAATTCCAAAGCATACATTAAGCTTTTAACTAGAACGTACCCTCCGGATGCGACTATCTGAGCTAGTCCCCGTAAGCCGTCACTATACGAAGGGTGCGACTGCCCCTGAGCAGTTTTTGGAATTTCCTTACAAGAGGCCCCATCCGGACTATTTCCGGGAAGCCGTGCACCTCACCAATCGCTCCCTGCCCCACGACCACATCACTACGGGCAATCATCCATTTCCCTGAACAGGTATTCAGTGTACAAGGGAATCAAGGCCACTTTTAGTCATTTTGAACATATTTCGTATTGAATTTTTTACCCGAAGCTCGTTTTAGAGCTTAGAAACTAGATGTTCCATTATTATAACCAGGGATGCTACAACTGCACGTACTAGTATTTCCTTTCCTTTTTTTATCTTTTGGAATTTTCTAAAAATTAAAAAGCGCACCGAAAATGAGATCTGCATAATTATTAAGCGTTTTTCTCTCTTCGGGAGAAAATATTTAATCAAGAATGTTTGAGAAAATTTTGAAAATTTTAATGCTTCCTGTAAAGGGCCCCCAAAATCAATATCCGTTTCAATCCCCAGGGTCCCGAGTTCGGTGAGATCGAATGACGAATATTACTTCTGGAGAAAATCGTCTGAACGGTTTCGGCGTTAGTGTTGACCACAGACAGACAGTCAGACGGACGGAGATTTTGCCGTCAACCATTTTTCAGTATAAAGGATCCACAACGCGTGAATGCTGCCTACAAGTGTTAGAGGAAGTAATTAATACATATATGACGAGGATTTATCCAGTTTTTGGATATCAAGTCTTCACAACGCGAGTTTTTCTGTCGAAAAATCCCTGATTGTTTGCTACAGCATTGCTATACTTTCTGTATACTACGTGAGTAGTACGTATGCGAGAAACAACGAGAATTACTCAAATCGGAAAGCTGCGCGACCCAGCATGAAGGGCAACTCTACGGCGAAAGGCACGAGTGAGCGGCGGCAGCGATAAGGGAAACAGTTCTTCCCGGAGCGCCGTGGCGCAGCGGTCGGCCTGGCGAGCGGCGGAACAGTTGCCGGCGGCGATCGCTGTCTGTCGCTGGCGACGGCGCGGCCGAGCTCTCGAGCAAACACGCGCGGCCGCCCGCCCGCCCGCCCGGAGATTCCTGGGAGCCACGTGTTGACTCTGATTGGGCCTACACGAACTCTTGCCATGGCTCGGAACCCGTGTGTCTGTATGTTCACATCAATGTCAACATAAGGACTGTACTAGTTAGGACGTGTAGACCGGCAAACAGCGCGGTCGGCCGGCCCGCGGCGGCGGCGGCTGCGGCGGCGAGGGCGTCTGGACGGCGGCGGCTGGCGAGCAAACGGAGCGCCGCGGCGCCGCTATTGGCGAAGGTAAGGGACCCGGCGCCGTAGAGGCGAGGCGCGTCGCCGGCTGATATCCCCCGTTGTTCTCGGCCGCGACCGATGCGACAACGCGGAAGTTGGGGTTCGCGAGCTGGAGGTGGCGTGCGAGGTCACCTTGTGGCTGGGTGCCCTCAGCGGCACTTGCGACTGGTACACCAAGGAAAGCTATGAAGGAACATTTCGTAATTCATTAGATCAGAATTGTTATGCCGTCAATTATGATTTTTTTTATTTATTGGGTTTTAATAAAAGTAAAACTTACATTACCATTGATCTAGGTTGTCCGGGTGACGCCGCGTCGAAGGCTGAGGTGCCGACATTTCGACCGCTGTACAGCCCTGAAGAGGACCGCGACATGTCGGTCGAAACGTCGGCACCTCAGCCTTCGACGCGGCGTCACCCGGACAGCCCAGATCATGACTCTGGCCGTTGAAGCCTACGATAACATTTACTTTACCATTATACATGTTATATAAAATAAATGAGAGTAGTTATGGGTCACACACTTCTTCCATTCGTCAACGAAACTTAGTGTGATAAAATGCCATATGGTAGGTGTGTCACTGTAATATTTTATCAATGTCTTCAGGAAATCCAATATTGTGTAAGCATCTGCTCGGATTTTGTTTTTTCGTTCTTTCCGAATTTTATATATCAGTTCTTTCAAGACTTTCGAAGAATAACCTATTGAATTTAACTGTAAATTAATTATTTTTCTTGAAGAATGTTCATGAATAACTATGGTTATAGAAGCTGAATTGTTGTATTTTGCATTAAGATACGCCTTTGACTGTATGTCCATGAACTGTTAAACCATCCTGATTTAACCGGGATTTAACACAACGTTTTAGACGATGTATTGTACTTCCCGGCAGTAATCTAAAACGCAATACAACAACATATAGGAAACATTAGTTACATAGTATGCCTTTTATAATTATTTTTTTATGTTCAGATCTGAGTTTTTAACACCAAATTGATAATATCATCTAACGGTAAGCGGCAAGTACTTACTAATAAAGTATACCCACCTTTTGAATACTGTAGTATGAAGTGTATTAAAATACCCAAGCGAGGAGGTGATAACAATTAATAATTGGGTTCTGTAACATGATCTTCTAAAGAGGAAGGAAGATCGTAAGGTACATTGCATCACGAAGAGAAGGCGAATTTCATATTAGTGAAAGATCGACCAAATCTGTGACAGCAGAAACTGAAATGAACGATTATTATAATCTTTGATTTCATTGAACTGTTGTTTATTCGCCTGTAATAGACATATCATAGAAAGATGAGTACAGTGGTATATTTGTTAATGTTTTGAAAGTAATAGTGCTTTTAAAAAGTTATTTTGGACAAGTTATTTGATAGTACACGCCGGCGCGTTGCCGTACTGAAAACGTTTTCTTTTAGGGAGCGGGGTGCGGTAGTCACCAGCTTTGTGGCAGGTGGCCTTGTCTTGGCGTTCGTGGCCGTGACCAGTAGCTGCAGGGAGTGGCAAGAAGGGATGAATTGATGGGAAACTATAGAAATGAAGGGGCTCTTTAGAACGACACG
This sequence comes from Teleogryllus occipitalis, assembly GCA_011170035.1. Taxonomy (NCBI): domain Eukaryota; kingdom Metazoa; phylum Arthropoda; class Insecta; order Orthoptera; family Gryllidae; genus Teleogryllus; species Teleogryllus occipitalis. The sequence goes on along the minus strand of BLKR01002634.1, from coordinate 166,056 downwards.
GGAACAAGGACATATTAATACTTAGTATCAGAACAATATATTTTTTTCTCTACGACAATTTAATAATATACCACGTGTCCCATCAACTATGGGCCAACTTCATAACGTCTAAACAGTTCACGATATCGAAACGCAGTTTTTGCTCAACAATGCGTAATTATGGGGCAAGAAATATGCCGTAGAAATAATATTTGTACAATTTTTAGTTTTAGAGAAATTTAACCATTTTTGACTTTTTAAACGATATTTTGTACTTTTCTCACTAGCAATGTATATACCATAAAAAGAGAAATACAATGATGTATCGTTTTTTAATGTTTTGATTGTAACTTGAATACATCGTGTACTTTGACATGATATTTAAATTAAATGGACAATATTTTTTTTACACTTGCAAAAATCGTTTTTGGAAAAATTCCACATTTATAGAGTGGAGAAGGATAAAAATGTAATTTCATTTATTATGGATTTGTGTAGATAATGATCATTCATGAAATGTGAAAATTTGTTTATATTTTTTTATAAAAGAGGATAACGTTAACTACAGCAGAAAAATTTTAACGTTGGCTTATTTTGAGGAATGTAGATTCGTAATTCAAGTAGAAAATTCTATCAATAGTTTCAAATTTAACAGGTGCAAACATTAAAATTTGTTCAAATGTTTTGAACCAACTCCTAATCAAGGGCTATCAAGGGAAATGGAAAAACCCAATAAATGCATGATTTTAAATTTTTTCTTAAACGCTTTGGAAGCTTATCATGAGCACATCTCAAAGAAAATATTGCTTTATTCTCTCTTTATATCTTTGTCGTTCTTGATTTACTACAGATGAACATTTTTGCAGCAGTTCTTTCCTTCATTGTGACATAAATGGTCCTAGATACAGGAACTCAAGCTATAAGATTTAATTCCTACCATCCATGGGTGAATTAGTGAACTCTGACGCTAAATTAAAGTCGTTTCACGGATTTGCACGAGACAATACCAGCCACACCATGGGGGTCCGAAGCCTTGGAGTTTAACCTACTATGATTTCACGATTTAGAAACATGAACCAGACATAACGGTGTAAACCGTGCTGACCTGCCAGAATGCAAAAATTACAAAATCTGTGTTAGATATTTCAAAGGTCGTAGAGAAAGTATGGTCTTTTACTCGCGAGTAATGGGTACTACTCACTTGAAGAAATCATCTCTCCTTTCCCACGCCGTTCGATCCCGAAGCATCAATTCGTGAATAATGACCATCATTATATCTTCGTTGACGAATAGATTGTCCAACCATTGATTTCGTAAAGAGAATTCCTAATCGAGTATTGAAAATAATGTTATAAGAGAACCGGTAACATACAAAGATAATAATTACAATTTTCAAACTTGCTCCTGAATACAATAGACAACAGTCTTAACAAAGAAGCCTAATAGAAAATTGTTATCTATTAATTCGATATTTTTTTGTGAAAAACCTTGCAGTATTTGTTCCCTTCCCTTCAACCTTAAATGTTTTAAAATGCCACCTACTCCTTACAGGTGTTACAAATCTAGAAGTTTACCTCTCGTTGCAAATCCTACCAGTCAATATAGCTAAGTGCGAACTAATAAAGAAATTCAATCAATTGCGGTTTTTCAACTAATAAATTCTAGAACATTTTTTGTATGCGTGTCCTCTTTAGCCCCTCTCGCAGGGGTGCATCTTTGGGCACATAATACGGTAGTTCACGGGCGCACCGGCTCACGAGTACACCAAAATTTGTATATAGTTTGTATGTATTTATTCTTCTCGTTCTCAAGAACTTCGCAAACATGATTTTCTCTCATCAAGCCTCAAGAGAAGGATGTGCTCACAAGTCGATCAAGCGGAGGTCGCGCTAACATAGAATTTTCTCGCAGGTCGCTCTAGCGAACACTCCTTGCGCAGATCGCTAAAGCGGAGGTTCTTCACGCAGATCGCTCTAGCGGAGCTTCTTCGCGCAGGTCGCTCTAACGGAGGATCTTCCCGCAGGTCGCACTAGCGAACACTCTTTACGCAGGCCGCTCTAGCGGAGGATCTTCACGCAGGTCACTCTTGCGAAGAATCTTCAAGCAGATCGCTCTAACAGAGAATCTTCCCGTAGGTCGCTCTAGTGGATGATCTTCGCGCAGGTCTCTCTAGCGAAGAATTTTCACGCAGATCGCTCTAACGGAGGATCTTCCCGCAGGTCGCACTAGCGAACACTCTTTACGCAGGCCGCTCTAGCGGAGGATCTTCACGCAGGTCACTCTTGCGAAGAATCTTCAAGCAGATCGCTCTAACAGAGAATCTTCCCGTAGGTCGCTCTAGTGGATGATCTTCGCGCAGGTCTCTCTAGCGAAGAATTTTCACGCAGATCGCTCTAACGGAGGATCTTCCCGCAGGTCGCATTAGCGAACACTCATTACGCAGGCCGCTCTAGCGGAGGATCTTCACGCAGGTCACTCTTGCGAAGAATCTTCAAGCAGATCGCTCTAACAGAGAATCTTCCCGTAGGTCGCTCTAGTGGATGATCTTCGCGCAGGTCTCTCTAGCGAAGAATTTTCACGCAGATCGCTCTAACGGAGGATCTTCCCGCAGGTCGCATTAGCGAACACTCTTTACGCAGGCCGCTCTAGCGGAGGATCTTCACGCAGGTCACTCTTGCGAAGAATCTTCAAGCAGATCGCTCTAACAGAGAATCTTCCCGTAGGTCGCTCTAGTGGATGATCTTCGCGCAGGTCTCTCTAGCGAAGAATTTTCACGCAGATCGCTCTAACGGAGGATCTTCCCGCAGGTCGCATTAGCGAACACTCTTTACGCAGGCCGCTCTAGCGGAGGATCTTCACGCAGGTCACTCTTGCGAAGAATCTTCAAGCAGATCGCTCTAACAGAGAATCTTCCCGTAGGTCGCTCTAGTGGATGATCTTCGCGCAGGTCTCTCTAGCGAAGAATTTTCACGCAGATCGCTCTAACGGAGGATCTTCCCGCAGGTCGCACTAGCGAACACTCTTTACGCAGGCCGCTCTAGCGGAGGATCTTCACGCAGGTCACTCTTGCGAAGAATCTTCAAGCAGATCGCTCTAACAGAGAATCTTTCCGCTGGTCGCTCTAGCGAATACTTTACGCAGATCGCTCTAGTGGATGATCTTCACGCAGGTCTCTCTAGCGGAGGATATTCACGCAGGTCTCTCTAGCGAAGAATTTTCACGCAGATCGCTCTAGCGGAGGAGCCTCCCGCAGGTCGCTCTAGCGAACACTCTTTACGCTGGTCGCTATAGCGGAGGATCTTCGCGATCGCTTTAGCGGAGTATCATCGCGCAGATCGCTCTGGCGGAAGATATTCGTGTATGTCGCACTAGGGATGACTCTTCACGCAGGTCGCTCTACCGAACACTATTTACGCCGATCGCCATAGCGCAGGATCTTCCCGCTGGTCACTCTAGCTATTTAGCTTTTGAAAGAAGCAAAATCCTATATTAATTTCCGTAGTGTGACTCCAGTTATATTGCTACAAAATTGTATGAGCATGCTACATATAAGGTTAGAACAAGTTAAAAATGTAGTACGCGTATTTGTACTATAATATTGAATCATCTTCGAAGGAGAAAGTCCTATTGCATTGCTTTGCGCCTTATTGCTTACTCTTGTTTACTCTCTTTGAAAATAAACCAGCAATAATATCCCATCATTGCACAATCCTTACGCTCTCGGTATCTCTTCTCGATTGTAACTATCTTGATGAAAATGTTTACCATGTTTATCTCTAATATCACTCAAATTCGGCGGGACAAAAATTAAGATGGAAGTGAAGAAATTGAATATTCTCAGAGATTCTACACCCTATATTTTTGTAGCTTTCTAACGATTCTGTGGTCAGTGATTTAGAATCTTTCTTTGCCTCGATAAATGCACGCACAACTCTAATAAAGGATTGCCATGTCACCTTAATGTCTCGCAAATTTTCTTCTAATGTTTCTTTCAACTCTAGCTTTATGATTTGTGCGCCGTTCAAAATTTCTTCCTTCGATTTTGCATTATTCATTCGTGGAAATATTTTACCAATTTGAAACTATGTTTTCAAGAATCTATAGACAATTGCTACTCATCTGGATTATAGAGAACACATAATTCACTCATTAACCCCCTAATGTCTGCACAAAAACAAAAAGTACCTTCAAGAGCAGAATATTGGGCAAATGTCGCGTGTATGTTTCTAAACTCTAAATATTTTACCCCAGCAGCAAGTAGTATCCATTACTGTAATTTGGAACCTAGCAGTTCAGAGTTTTTTGACAATATTCAGAGCCGTGCCAAATAATGTAGTTATTCTTGCTCTACATAGTGCAGACCAGTGTCGCACTATCCTGGTAAGAGTCTGGATCTTTTGAAGTCTTTTGATTTATTGACCATGTTTCTTGGATTGCAGGGACTGGTATTTTGTCATTGAGTGACAGGTCGAATGGCAGAATTATGTAAATAATTGTGCTGGACAGGCCAGATATCTTTATCATGAGGAAGTAGCAGTCATTAAAATGGTAGTTGTCCTGATCACATACAGAACAGACAAAGTATAAAGAATATTCAAAATTTGTAATTTCATATACATTTTTCCCTTGAAATTTGGGTGTAAATATTCCACAAAAGTAACAGAAGTTATCGAATTGATTTACACACTTTTGTTGTGAAATGACGATTTCCATTTTATCGAACTGATTCAATTCAACTGATCATGTTGGGAGTTTCACTTTATAGAACCCACAGAACTAATGTATTAATGTATTTGAGGCACACGCAAACCACTACGGGTACTATGAACTTCAGGCACACTACGGGTACAGTACCGCAAAACTGGAGAAGGTAATTTGAAAGTAAAATATTATTATCATCAATGACGTCAAAATCTTTGGAGATATCTAAAAATATTCCGATAAGTCTTTCATTTTGATCAATTGATAAAGGACATCTTTAAGAAAAGAAAATATGGTTGTGTCCGTAGATTTTGATTTTATGAATCCAAGTTGAGAATCCGAGGAAGGTTCATACATACAAAAGTTTATTTTTGAGAAACCAGCAAAATCGAAATTGGACGATAATTTTGAATTTAATTTTTGTTGCCTTTTTTGAAAATTAATCTTTGCTGTTTTAAAAAATCTGAAAATGTTCCGATGCTTAAATATCTATTGTGAATGTGAGTTAACGGTAAATTGGCAGGAGCACAAGACTTTAATAAACAGTTTGGAAATGCATCTATCACATTTTAGGTCTTTCGTGAGATCGACCGCAATTATCTAAAAATATTGGTTGTAGAGATAGACAACGGATGCCATTGTTTCCCTATCTATTAGTATCTTTTGAAACAAAATTATCATCCTGCTTCAGGATTTTAGCCCGCTTTTTGACTTTTCTTAACTCCTATTTCTTGAAAGTAGTGGTGGAAATCATGAGATAGTACATTATGATGTTTAATAATGAAATAGAGAATTCATTTGGTTTTACATGATGCTAACCTCCTGTTATCCAAGCATTGCTTTTTTCATGAAATATATTTCTTTAAAGAGGAAAGCACCTATGAAGCGACTGTGTGAAATGAAAGGGTTGAAAAAAACTTATATTTGCCATTTCTATCAACAGTATTGTAAACAGTGTCCAATGATTTCTGCAGCAAGTATTCTATGCATAATTTAAACTTTTTGTATTTGTTTTTAGTCATATATGTCCCGTAAAGGGCAATTGTCCTTTGTGACGTTTGATCCCGGGGTTCCTAGTCCGTCCCCCAATCAGGAGCTCGCGATGTCTCCAATTCGCTCAACCGTCGGGACTTCACGTAGTTAACGAATTCGGCTAGCGACGCCGGTTGCGCGGTCGTGGCCTTTCAGTAAGAACCATCCTGGCATTTGCCTGGATGACCGAGGGAAACACGAAAACCCCAGTCAGGATGGGTGGCATGGGGATTGATCCCGGGCCTTCCGAATGGAAAGTCAGCGCGCTACGCCCCGAACCACTTCGCTTGGTAATTTCATAATACTTTTAGTAAACAATCTACTCATACGTGCTTTATTTATGTCAGTGTTCAAAGTTCTAGTAATTGAAAGAATTTGTGTATTGTAGTCACACTAAGCCTTTCGTTGCAATTTCATATCTAGTAATGTTTTTTTTAATTTCATTATTTGATAAATTGCCACCTGTGAATTAGATGTGGTCCATGTAGGTAAATTTATTGTAATAACTAAACTCAAAAAATTCATTAAATTGAGAAACTGCTCTTTTTCTCGAGATTCGGCAAGAAAATCAATGTTAAAATCTCCGCAAACAACAGTTGAATCAAAAGGAAGATTACTGAATCAGTTTAGCGTTATCTTTATATTATCTAGGAAAGTGGTGTAATCTATGTTATTTTAACTATAATTTACTGTTGATAATACCAATATTAATTCGATTTTTTTCTCTATTCTACAATTTGTGTTTTAAATATATTGACGAATCTTTCAAAAATCCGCAAACCTTAATTAAAATTTGCCCTCTCTTTTCTCTCTCTTAATAATACAATCTAAATGTAATATGAAAGAAAAATCGAAAACATTGATTATTATTCGCGCAAATTTTCTTGAGCCCTGGACTGCATATCCCCATGACCTTCCTAAAATTAGTTGAATTCAGACTAAGGAAGAGCAGCGAGCGTTACTGGCAAATCCGATAACCAGAAATGTTTGCTCTCCCGTATTTTGCATCAAGAAACGAGCTACAGATTTGACATAATTTACCGGTCTTCGAAATAACACAATCCCCTCTCCTCTCACACCTAGCATATTGAGGGCTCAAGAAAACGTAAATGTGCAGGTATCGAAACTCTTCTGTCGGCTACGCTCCCGACTTTCGTTTTTTTGGTTAAAGAGAGGATGGAGAGTCATCCATTGGAATTTTCTTGTAGAGCGACTGACGATTACAGCATCCTTAATCCACTCCTTTCAGAAATATACTCTGTTCTCGCGTTATCAAAAAGAACTGCTCTAGGTCCTGATGGAATACACAACCAAATCAACATACTATTTCTGAAATGGCAATGTATTTTCTCCTCCGCCTTCATAATCACTTCAGGGAAGAGCACTCCATCCCTCCTCTATGGCGAGAAGCCGTCGTTGTGTCAGCCCTAAAGGAAGAAAAGGAAAATATCATTTCCTTCAGGCTAGTATCTTTCTGTATCACCAGCTGCGTTTGAAAGGGCTAGAATGTATGGTTAATCAGCATTTGATCTGGACTTACGAGTGCAGGAATTTCCTCATCCCAATGCAGTGCGGGTGCAGAAAACACCTGTCAACTCTGGACCATCTCGTTCCATTGGCAACCAATTCCTACATATTTCGGCTTGAGACAACATGTTGTGACCGTACCATTTGATATAGAAAACGGTTACGATAAAACTTGGATGTGTGACATTCTGAGAACCTTGCACTTTGGAGGATTCAGGGGGAAGCTCTATCAATTCCTCAAACTTTTATATCGATTAGATCTTTTCGTGTTTGAGTTGCTGACAAACAATCTAGACCTTCAGTCACCTTCTTGAAAACGGCATCCCACAATCCCATCCCATCTGTACTGACTGCCAATATGTTTTCCATTGCCATAAACATTACAGCGTCATACGAGAACCTGTGAAGACAACGCTGTTTGTGGAGATTTTTGTCATCTTTTGTTCATCCAGCAGTATCAGTATCGTCCAAAGGCACCTCCAACTAGTTCTTAAAACACTTAATAAATGCGAATGGAGCACCTTCACAGCCTTCAGTTTGTCTACAATGAAAACTACTGGTGTGCACTTCTGCAGGAAACACAACATACAAGACAATTCAAATCTCTATCTTGGAAGCCATCAGCTCCCATTCTCTGAATCTGTCAGGGTCCTAGGACAGACGTTTGATAAATCCCTAACGTGGGGTGCCCACATCCGCAGTCTGCAAACCAGATGTCTCTTCCGTGAATCTCCTAGGTATGGTGACTGATGCCTCATGGGGAGCTGACCGCATTTGTCTTTTGCGGCTATACAGAGCACTCATCCGCTGTTCTGGATTACGGGAGTTTTTATATGGATTACAAGCTTCCTCCGCTCTGAGACCCCTTAATATTATCCACCACTCCGGTGCCCATGTTACCACATGTGCATACCAGACTAGCAGGATTAATCGTCTTATAACTGACGCCGGTGAGCTATTCCTAAAACGAAGAAGGAAAAATCCTATTAGCGTCTTATCAAACGAAAGTTTGGCCTCGACCCATCCATCCCGCCGAACTACAATCCAGAGTAGATGCCGTACTTAGTATGTTCTCCGAACATCACTTCCCCAGCCTCCTAGTATTCGGTTCTTAAATCTATTGGGAGATCCTGACATCTGCCTTCTTACCCCCATGAAAGCCCCAAACAACCGCATCCCCTTGGAAACTCTTTCGATAGAACATTGGATTCAGACTGTCGAACCTTCCCAAACGTACTAGTTTCCTTGAATATTAGATCCAGTATCGCTGTATGAGGGTTGCATATCCTGCCCATTTGTTTATATGCACTGATGACGCATTTTCCAATGTTGCTGTGGCTTGCAGGTTGCATTGTGTTAGGGTCAACAAGTCATTTCGAATTAATTATCTGTACAGTCTATTCACTGACAGGTATGCAATACTAGAAGTCCTTAAATGTATCGAATCAGCCTTTTTGCGGTGTGTAGTTCTTTGCTGTGAGTCTCTCAGCTCTCTTCAAGCCAAATCCCTGCTTCTATGCCTGTGTCCCTCTTTACCTTCTGCAGATTATTGCCAATGAGTTAGCTGACTAGGCTGCAAAATTAGTGACTTCCCACTATCATTTGATTCACATTAACACTGTCCCATCGTCAGATTTGAAGGCATTTGCGGTCCTTTTTCACTGCATGGCAGGGGGAACAATGCCTATTTAAAATTAAGGAAAATTAAGGTTTCTATTAAGTCCCGGAATTCCTCTTCCCGAGCTTCTAGGCATGGGCAACGCGTCTCTGCATCGGCCAATGCAACTTTTTGCTTGGGTTCCTCCTGCAAAGTGAACCTCCCCCACATGCGGCGCATGCAAGACGAACCTGTCCATGGAACAGGTCCTTATGCATTGTGTACAATTTAATGGCAGCCGACGCAGACTCTGTCCGGGCATCTCTCTAAGAGACGTGCTCGGTAACTTGTCCGCTCTCTCAAACCTTTTCTTCTTTCTTTGGGAATATAGTCTTTACAGTTTGGTTTTAGAGAAAAGAACATTGTTTTTCTATGTATTATTTGGTCTCAATTGAGCCAGTATTAAGTTTTGTATTGTTTATTTTTTACGATTTCTGCACTTCAGGTCAATAGAATTTTTAATAAGAGTTTAGCACAACATTTTAAATAATTTTTACCAATTTATCCAACGTGATAGTTGCAAATGAAACGAGTTTTGGTTGTTTCCGTTTCGTTTTATGTAATGTATATTACAAATTATGACTTGGCGCCAGTGATCATAGCTGTTAATGGGTCCTTTAAACCTCAATCAATCAATAAATCTTCTCTATTTCATTAGTTGGAGTGCTATTTCTTGCCATTACATGGACATCATATTCCACTCTACTTATGAACGTATACCATGATGAGAGCATAGGCTTCCGCGGCTAGAGTCGGTATTTACTTGGGTGTCCGAGAGACGCCGCGTCGCAGGCACAGATGTCAACGTGCTTGTGAGTTGGAAAGCTAACGCCAGCCAAGTACATAGTGTTTTCAGAAGACCGACTCCTATCAACTGCTACCAGAACGCCGGCTGTGACCATCTCTCGGCAACTAAACGGGTGTTGAGACTGCAAAATAGCTTAATCGGAGTTTATGGGAGAGCCATAGAAGCTGAATCGGGTTGTCTACATGACCTTGGCCACAGTTCCACGCTTTGCAGAATGGAGAAATCTGAAAGGCAATTATTTAAGAACTATTAGTTTATCTCAGCTTAAAAATTATTGAATATTGAGGTTGAACATGTTTCCTTGTCTTGATGAAAAGTAATCGTTTTCTCTCATAATGCGGGAGTGATAACTCCTGTGCGCCAATAACTCTCAGCTGGGGTCGCAATACCTACCCTACATAATTAAATTGACAGTCACTAGCATATATACGTGAATCTTAACAGCTTTTTACTCCAGCGAGACGAGTCTCCGCGAAACTGTTTCGGCCACCTTCTTTTCATACAATGCGATCCCATCGCGTCTTATTTCGAAAGGAGTTTGATTCCGGAAATGTTGACAATTAATTATTCTGACTCCACGACGTCTCCAGTAGTTGGCGCGATCTCGCGAGCGTCAATGGCCGAGATACAATTTTTGCGTAAGTTTGCGTCAAACATCGGCAAGTTTTAAATTTTAAACAATTATTTTCTCACAAACGCCTACAAGTTTGTTCTGTAAACTTTTCTCTCATATTTAGCAAATAACTCTAAATATGGCCCATTTTTGGAGCATTCTATCTATTTTCGAAAATTGCAGAAAAAATCGTATTTGTTAATTCGAATTTCACGCGATTTGTAAATTCGTCTGACGCGTTGATATTTCTCAAAATGGCAACACGTTTCCAAATTCTTCGAATTCATCCCGTTCTTGTCGGTCGTGATGTTTGTATGATGTAGATAACTTAATTATGACAAGAAATAGATTGAAGAGAGGTAATAAATTTAACTTAGAACTAACAAACACACTTATTTATTTTAAGAAGCTTTGATCGTTAATTATGATATTCAAAAATTGAAAGTCCCTTCAAGGTAATCAAGAGAGGCTTGCGTGAAATGAATCTTGCTATTCTGTCTTGTGTTCCAAATACTGTAACAGTTAAATTTATTCAGGTGTGTTTCATTTGCAAAAGTAATAAATGACTACTATTCCTGTGGCGATCGAAATAAATTCAGATATGCACTGAAGCATGTGCTGTTTGTAGCACCGCTAGATACATTTACTTACGCTCAATATTAAGGCGTCTAATAGTAGAACGAAAATTCGACCAGCAGAATATAATGAAAGAATAAAATCAGGTTCTATGAGTTAATTTTATGGCAAAATTTGTAATGCCATCTTATAAAGTGAATTTAGCACTATCCCTACAAAATGTTAGAAATAAATTGGAGCCATTTTTGAGAAATTTTAACATTTGTTTTTTGTATTATGTGTTGTTAAATATTTGTTGAATTGTTTTTAATATTTTTAAATATTGCCCATATTGCACTCAAAATTACGTAAAAGCTACTTAACTGGATAATATCAGATATGAATTTCAACTTGACAGTTGAAAAAGGTGTTGAGAATAGACATACAAAACCAATTTCGTAGATGATTTTATTTTCTAAAATGGAAAAATAACAAAATTTATTTACATTGAACATCTTTTCGTTAAACAAACTCGGTTGTACAAACCCTATAACCTATGCCGTCTATTTTACTGTGTAAAATATTGTACGACTTTCATTTCCAAAGTCACAGTATGATAGCTGAAAACAAACATGTTTTTCTTTAGGATGACGCACTCCTCGTTACAGTATTAACTGAGGTAAATTATACTCTGAAGTTCCGGTGTTTAGGTAACTTGATAAACTAAAATAATAAATTTTAATTTAGCATAATCTCTTTCCTGAACGTCTCTCTTCGCTCCATTTATAAATATCATTACATCTGCATGTTCTACACTAATTTTCGTGTATAACACTCGATACCTTCTGAATAAAGGACGGTTACCGGACCATAGAAGATTTCGATGCATTCCATTACATTTCAAGATTATATTCAATGGAATACTAAACTACATTTATATTAATATCTAAACTGCATTCATATCGATGTTCGTTTGAAGAAGAAATACGCAGAATCTCTAGCTTTCTCATATACACTCCTTCTTCTTCTTTTAACATTCTCGCCAATGTCCTCTCTCAGCTCATTTACACGCGCACCTCACAGCTTGGGTACACCCCTGTCGACCACGCTCTCCTTCGAACCCCGCCCCCTGCCCTCCCCCTCCCAGCCCGCCTGCTCGTTCGTCGACGGGCGCGTTAACGACGCCATCACCGCCAGCGACACCTCGTCCCGCGCCGCCAACTCGGAAATAATGAACCGAAAGTGTTTACTTTAGTGGAAATAAATTCCTGCGCCACCGCACCGCCCCGTTCATCAGTTGCATTACACAGCGATTTGATTTCTAAAAGGCGTCGCCAGCCTCTCGCAACCCCCGGCGGATTTCCATTCAGGGAACCTCAACCGGCGTTGGCGCCCAGCACGGGGGCGCGGAGGCCAAGGAGAGAGAGAGAAAAAAAGTTCGCGAGCGTTTATATTATTTTTGCGTGCCGGCGAAAGACTTCATTAAAATGCGATCGAAGAATCTAAGAACATTCAACGCCATTCGAAATATAGAATGGCGTTTCACACCGAGCTGTTTGCTCGCAGCCGTCGATGTTCCACCCCGCGCCTATTAATTAAGGGCGGGAAAGGCAGCCCCTTGGTTTTTAAATCGGCGACAGAGCGTCGCGAAATTTCGCGTCGTGCGCTGTTCAGTGGAGCGCGTCTAAAGAGAAGTTCGCAATTATAGCTTCGAAATCTGCTGATGAAGGTGCATTCGACGTACGTGGTACGGTCGGTCATTCGTAGTTTCCCTGGTCGTGAAATTCGGAGAAAAAAGGTGGGCCTTCTGGTGCTGCATAAACGAATATGCAGGAAAGGTTCCAGAAGCGAGGTTCTGATCTACACTATTCTCAAAGAACCTATAATACAAATGTTTTATGTAATAATTTATATAAATGAAAACACGGTTACATGAGGGGGGGGACAAATTGAACTCCAGCGGTTTTAAATTAACCAATGATACACATGTAGTATGTATACGTAGAAATAAACGTATTAGTGAAAGTTATGTAATGCTGCGGCGAAAAGTGTCGTTTTTTCGACAGAAAAACTCTTTTGTGGTTCCTTAATACCGTAAAAGATAATTGTTCTTGCTTCTAAATGTAGTAAATTACTCACCTCTTACCTTATCTAATACCTATTATAGCGTTTTCCATTCGTTGTACTGAAACCCACCCTAGTGTAGGGCAAAAACGTCATCGCTCCGCAACAGTGCTGCCCCACACGCGTGAAGGGCAGCTACGAATGAAACGGATTCCGGAACTGAGTCAGCGCGTGAGCGCTACGCAGTAAAATTATAGATACCTGTTCTGGGTCTGTCACACTGATGGAACTCGCAAAATAATAATTTTGAATTATGATCATGGTTTTAATTTTTATGAAGTCTTTTGGTAGTTCTTACTTCTTAATTCATAAATTATTTACGTGCGATTTATTTATTTAAAAACTACGAAAACTTCAAATGCGAACATGTCGAAATTTCATTTTTCGAGATTTTCCAGTTATCGATTTGCCAGTGATCGAACACAAGATTTTATTGAAAATCATAAAAGTATTAACATGAGTATTTACGCTGGTATATGTGCGAGAAACATTTCTTTGTACATATATTTGAATGATTTTGTAAGGGTCACTATTTTTATTTTCACTTTATTAGCGTTTTGAAATTGAGACATACCTACTCTTTGGTTTCTAAATAGCACTGCATTTGTTAACATGAAGTAATTCAAGGTTAAATTTTAAGAAAACACAAACTGATTTTCCGAACTTCGCGAGTCGCAAAAATTATTTTATGACATTTCTTGCAAAACTTAATATACGTCATCATTCGAAGTATCCCTGCGTGACAGTAGATACTCAATTGCCATCACAATTTCACCACGAATCCAAATCAGCATGGATAACATCCTTACCTAACCTCACAATGGCCCGGTGCACTGGATTGCACTGACGCGATTGTCAGTGCAGTTTGAGGCGCCCCGAGTGCGCCCTGGTTCAGTGTGAATGGAACTTGCGCTTCTTTGCACTGGTGCGCCCTGGCGGTCGAATGGAACACGAAAGCTGCCCTGAGTGCGCACTGGGTACGCACTAGTGCAGCGAATGGAAAACGCTATTACTCTCTTACGAAATATTAGAGAGTTTTGGTACGGCATAGCGTACAGCAATCGACTACATTGTTTTAACCTCTACTGCTGCGAGAACTCAAATTGGAACTCGAAGTGATCGTGGAACCCACTATTGCACCGCATTTAGTGGGCGACTTATATCGCATGCTAATCGATCACTTGCTTATGCTGTACCAACTGGTATAACCGAATAAGGCGGCGAAAAGTGCCCCCAAACCAAATCGATAATCGCCATGCTCATAAGAAAGAGAATATAAAATGCCGTAGATTCACAAAAATCAGCTTCCTAGGCAATCGATTATGCCCCAAACTCAATAGCAATATCTTTCGTGGAAAGAGATGGGTGGCCTCTGGCGCATCCGACTTTTCAAACCGATACAATTGGTTTTATTTTTTTCCACTAACGTCCACATTTTTTTAAATCTAAAAAAATAGTTTATAGAATGTTATAGGGGACATTCTACGGGGGAAATTGCGACAGTACTTAAACGTTATCACGTCTAAAATCAGTGTGGTATCCCAAGCAAGTCGATCAAGTGTGGTATCCCAAGCAAGTCGATCAAGTGTGGTATCCTAAGCAAGTCGATCAAGTGTGGTATCCTAAGCAAGTCGATCAAGTGTGGTATCCCAAGCAAGTCGATCGAGTGGGGGATCTCTAGCAAGTCGATTAAGTGGGGGATCTCTAGCAAGTCGATTAAGTGGGGGATCTCTAGCAAGTCGATTAAGTGGGGGATCTCTAGCAAGTCGATTAAGTGGGGGATCTCTAGCAAGTCGATTAAGTGGGGGATCTCTAGCAAGTCGATTAAGTGGGGGATCTCTAGCAAGTCGATTAAGTGGGGGATCTCTAGCAAGTCGATTAAGTGGGGGATCTCTAGCAAGTGGATCAAATGGGGATATCTAGCAAATGAATCAAGTGGGGATCTCCAGCAAGTCTATCAAGTGGATGTTCTCTAGCAAGTCAACCAAGTGAGGATCTCTAGCAAGGCAATCAATCAGAGCTCACCCCAAAAGAGGCGGTGACTCGCGGGGGGAGATATCCGAAGAGGGAAAACTCTGCAAGACAGTGTCAGTAGACTTAGTCAGACTGAATTTAGTCATTTATTTTAAAGACGAAAATTGTTTTTCGATAACTGTGTTACATACAAATGCAATATGATTGTAATGAATATGATTGTATGAATTAAACATAACAGCAATAGCAACGTTTCGGATGTAATTATTTCTGAGAATGTATTGAGAATAATAATAATTCGCATTATTATTATTATTATTATTATTATTATTATTATTATTATTATTATTATTATTATTATTATTATTATTATTGCTGAGGATTACTTCAGACTGGAGTTAAAATGACATAAACATAAATAACAAATAAGAAATTTATTTATATTTATTTGTTTTGACATTTTAACTCCAGCCTGAAGATAAAAATAATTGTTTCCGGAACGTTACTATTTCTATCATGTATCACATATTTTAATACATTTTAATCATATTGCATTTTTATGTAAAGCAGTTATCAAAAAACAATTTTCTGTCTTTAAAATAAAAGACGTAATACAGTCTGACAAAGTTGATAATCTATAGACAGAGAAAAATGTAATAGTGTCAGTAGACACCGGAACTCACATTCGAGAGGGGGCTACCCTCTCAGGGATATTACATTCACTACACGTGCAGGACTAACGCCCATTATAGTTGTCGCGACCGGAAGTAGTCGGTGCCGATAGTTCGTGCGCCGCCCCATGTCGTGGCGCGCTGCTGCGGGTGCACGCGAGCTGTGTGAAGGCGACGCCAGTATCAAAGACGCGGGCGTGGGCGTGGGCGGGGCGAGGGCGGAAGCGTGGGCAGGGGCGGGGGCTTGGGCGAGGGCGGGGGCTGGCGGGTGGTCGCGTGCATGGGTGCGGGCGTGGGCGTGGGCGGGACCGTGGGCGGGGACTTGGGAGAGGGTGAGGGCGGGGGCTGTGGTGTGTGCGTGGGCGCGGGGGTGGGCGCGGGCGCGGGCGTGGGCGTGTGCCGGGGGGCGGGCAGGGGCGGGGGCGCGGGCGTGGGCGGGGGTGTGTGTCGGGCGCGCGCGGTCGCCCGCGAAAGGGTCGTCGGCGCTGAATGTCCCCTCGCCCGCGCCCCAAACGGTAAGGGTTTCGCTCTTTCACGCGCGGCGGCGCCCCAACGAGACGCGGCCGCCGATCATTAACGCGCGCGGATGTGAGCGCGAATGGGGGCGCAGCGGGGGTGGAAGTCTTGCGCTTCGGTTTCCGTTCGGTTGGTTTATTATTTTGTGTTTCCGGGCGCGTCAACGCAGGTCATTAGTCCCGAAGGAGTAGTGCGTGTTTATCTTGGAAGGCATCAGTTCCTACTCCGCTAAAACGTGCAGTCCTTCACGTTAGTTTGAGTTTCCCCCTTTTTGTGTCTCCGCTGGGGGGCAACGACTTAAGAGGTTCAGAGCATCGACATCGCAGTGTGACTGACAAGAAGATCGTTGGGTCCGAGACCCGAAGGTGCAGGAATTTTTACAGCTTCTCAGTTTGGTCGAGTTCATCCGCTGTTTGGGGGAGAATTCTAGCGGCCGCTTGCTTCAATAGGTAGTTTTAAGTGGTTTCTCCGATCAACGCCAGGTGAATGGCGGAGCAATACCTTAGCAAACGAACCACGGACCTCTTCCTTGTCCTAGCATCACCCCTTACTTACACACACTTACATGCACTACACTGCCACATATGACCGTAGACCCGTTAACAGCATAGAGCTAGTACCGGCTATAGCGGTGGGAGATACCTGGTTGGGAAAAACCAAGCAAGCCGTGTATTTTGGCGCCGGATCTCATCGTCCAACAGGGGAAAATCACATCCACTTCTCGAGGGAAAATGCTCTACACTTACGTAACTTATTATGTTAGCAGTTGACACTCCCGGAAACACGAAATAATCAATGATGATTCATTGATAAAGTGGGTCACCACTTTAACCGGGACCAACTGTAAGTTCCCAACAAGTTTCCCGTCTTGTGAAGCAGTATAGTGCGTGTATGAGTAAATTTGTGTGTGTAAGGAGATAGAGGGAAAAAGGATGAAGTATGAATGATCGCGAAGGATAGAAGCCGTCCGCTAGAATTTTCACAGAGCGACTGACTACGATCTAGCAAACCATCTAGTATGGAAAATCCACCACTATCGTGATTCGAACCTTATAACCATCTGGTCAGAGATAAACGAGGCACCGGGTTTACCCATGAACCGTTTCAGCCGTGGTTCCTAATCATGAACGAGACCTTTTTTCAGTTTTTGAGTGCTGTTGTTTTGTGAAAATTGTGAGTATAAAATACGGAAAATATTTATTTTGCGAGAGTTTCAGTACTCATATAGCTGTAATTAACTTTAAACTTCTTGTTACTAAAATATTTTGTATGGAAATGTTCATTAGAAAAAAATATTTCTCTGAATCCTTAAGACCAATAATACTCTTTACATTATTGCGTAATTTTATTTTAGAATATGTATACGATGCCTTGAGTAGTTGGGTATTTTAATAATGATTGCACTAGAATCATATCCGTTGTTATTTTCATGATGTTGGTACTCTTTAGGAGCATGTATTTTTAATAGATTTAAATTAAACTCTCACGTTATAAAATATCTTAAAGAAATCTAAATTTTAAAGTGAAGTCTTACTTTAATACATGTGTGTGAAACCTGCGAATGAACTGTCGTTCATGAAAAGCGGTCACTGTAACATGCTGAGACTCATACATTTTATTCTAAATCACATGCGACAGGATGTGGCAAATATTTGACAGCCTCTCGAACCGCCTTCAATTATTACAATGGTTATATTGTTAATGTTATATTGATACAGTTATTATCAGTAGTTGGAAGTGTAGGATGTAGTGGGATGATTATAAATGAAAAATTTACAAGAACAAGCACACATGGCCAAGGTAGAATTTGAACTCACAATTTTTTTGAAAAATGAGGGTGTTCCAACTCCGGTACATGAAATATCACATAATTTCTAGTGCTTCGCCAGCAATTTCAAATGTGCGTGCGTTAAGAAGTGCGTCGGGAAGTGTTAGAATGATTTTCCCTTCCTCAGCTTTGCTAGCAAATCTCACGCACTCCGACGAACCCGAAT
The DNA here is from genome assembly GCA_011170035.1 of Teleogryllus occipitalis. Lineage (NCBI taxonomy): Eukaryota > Metazoa > Arthropoda > Insecta > Orthoptera > Gryllidae > Teleogryllus > Teleogryllus occipitalis. The sequence goes on along the minus strand of BLKR01002634.1, from coordinate 147,905 downwards.
AAAAAGTGGGAAGTGCTATTTCTTTGAGCTTTTTAAAAAAATACTCTCTTTGTAGTAATGTCATTAAAATGTTCAATATAAAGGCTCTGTCCTAGTCTGATGTCATCATAACATGTGTAAATATGACTCATTACTATTACTGAAATGGGTCATTGAATAAATAAGGAGATAGTTTGAATTCAATAATTATGTTTTACGCTTTAATATTTTTAAATTAATGGTTTCCATTCTCATTTCACGTAAAATAAAACACCTACAAGCGCTCTTGGAGGGTTATCCACTTTTCCAGTCAAGGCAGTCTCGAAGCAGGTGTCTTAGAAAAGCACCCCACGGAAAATCCCTCGAATTCCAGCAACGTAAAAGATGAAATGGGCGCTGTTGATGTACAATCTGTGGAATGGTTAGACTATGGAGATGTTTTTTCGCTGCGTGAGGAAGACTCTTAGTTGCTCTTCTTTCTTGTAGACGAAACACCTTTGAACGACACTAGTTTTCACCCACATTGTCTTGTGCCATCAAATTTTTCAAATTTTCTTTGTTCGTTACAGCGCGAGAGGGTAAAAGATCAGCGAGAGGAGCTCATTGGCGAAAAAGGTAAAATCACACTCGCTAGTTTCGTATTCTGCATTTCTGGGAACGTATTCTGCAGCGTCTTTGGTCATTAGACCTCGTTTGTGGAGTGCATATTATGGCAAGAAGGATGCGGTATTCTTCCCCTGTTGGAATGTAAGATTCGACGTCGTCCTACATGGCTTTGTGTATTTCACTCCTCCAGGTATCTTCGCTCAATGGGACACCGCTCCACCCGTCACAAGCTTGTAGAATATCCTGACTGTTCTTCCGACATTTGTTATAGTGTAGTGCATGTAAGAGTAAGTATCTGTGTGAGGAAAGATAATGTGGCAAGGAATAGGAAGGAAAGAACGCGGACTGTCTATTGCTCTTTTGTTGAGGTGTTCAGTGCTCCAGGATGCGCCTGGTATTCATCGAGAAAACAAAGGAAAACAACCGTTCAGAGCAGTCGTTCATCTCCAGACTGCGGCTGAATCCGACGTAGCTATTTAGTTTGTGTTGGAAATGTGTCGCCGTCAGGATTCGACCTAGGCCTTCCCGGCCAGAGACGCTGCCCTGGCAACGAATGCAGTCGCTGAGCAACTTCAGGTGCGTCACATATCGACCACCACATACCATCGCAACTAATGTCTAGGCACAAACCACGCTTCTGTACAAGTACGTTTGCTGTGAGAATAAACACGGAAACTTCTCGCTTAGAACAGAGCCTGAACTTCGCGTTGGTTCTCTGCGCTGTGAATTCTAAAGTATGCGGCGATTATAAGCCTCCTTCGGAATGTGCACGCGTTTTCCCGTACATCATTATTATTGACGACAAGCTCTCGGCTCACCCGTCCTACCTCCCTTTCCTCAGCCTGACTGCAAATTTTTCATCCCGCTGCTTTGCTAGGGTCCTCGAGGAGCACAGCCATGAGGAGTCATGACTTCTGACTGCTTAGTGCGGACTTCAAGTGCTGACATTCTGACTGTTACTAAAGAAATTTGATCTTAAATAAATCCAAGAGAAACTTAGATTCTAAATGCCCTGTGCCTCGGCAATAAACGCGATGTACTAATCATATATAATCCAGTAATTACCACTTGTGGGTCTTTTGCCAATAGATAAAATTTTCGCATACTTTTGTATACTTATTATTCACTATTACTGTTTTACATTCACTATTATACATTATACATTTACTATTATTTTTTTCATTGTATTATTTTTACCTCTTTTGGAAAATTATTTGTAGAATATGTAGAATTCTCATGTTGACAGTTAGTTGGTATGGTCTATGAAAATATGTCTGTGAATTGCGAAACAGGAAAACGAGATATTCCCATTAAAATCTGCGGTGATGCCTGTTATTTAGCACCAGTCTCCTAAGGAGTGACTGCATTTTGAGTTCGAATATCGTGAGGTGGAAATCTGCTCCCCTGGTCGCAACTTGGCTGATCGTCGAAGTACGTATGTGATAATTCAAGTATTGGTCTGTTAGGTTGGTATCGGATCGGAGCCCCTTTATGGATTCTGCCCTGGCGGCGGGCGTGAGCGCGGAGCGGGGCGAGGCGGGGCGGGGTGGGGTGGGGGCGTCGGGCGTCATACGCGGCAATAAGCGCGCCCGCCGCACCCACGGCTCACGCGCCGGTAATATTCTGAAACTCGCGAATTCCCCGTGCGCGGCGCTGGCGTCGGCGCTGGCGACGACGGCGGCGGCACAGCCAACTTGAGGTATGCGCGATTAATTACGACTCAATGTCGTCGCGCATGTTGGGGAAGTCAATAAGCAGTCATTTGGCTGCGGCGTGGCGGGGAGGGGGCGGGGCCGGTGGCGGGGCGAAGGAGGTCGCGAGCGGCAAGTATTCTGCGCATCTTAGAAGGCGTCGTTCGCGTGGCTCGAATCGCTACGCCGTGTCGTGCGCCCGCCGCCTCTTCCCCCCTCTCACACCCACCATCAACTATCCACCCGTGCCTCACCCCTACGATGCGTTGCACGCCCCTGTGGCACTCCTACTCTTCCTACACCCTTACCACTATCCTAATCCTTCTTCGTCGCTGCCCCTTCACCCCAAACCTTATTTCGCCCCTCCGCCCTGCCCCACCTCTACGACGCGTTGCAGGCTCCTGTGGCACTCCTACTCTTCCTACGCGCTTACCACTACCATAACCGTCGCTCGTCGATGCCTCCTCGTTCGTCCCAGTTACTTATTTAGCCCATTCTCCCTGCCACACTCCTATGTTGCGTGGCATTCTTACTCCATCTACGTCCTTACCACTACCCTCCTTGCCGCTACCCTTTCCTTTACCCCTACTCCTAAATTCGCCCATCGCCCCATCACTCCTTCACCCGCCACACCCCCGCCGGACACCCGTCCCACTCTCTTCTCTCCCATACCCCACCAATTCTCTGCCTCTTCTCTTATCTCATTCCCCCCACTCGTCCTTACCTCCTACTTTCCGCCTTTATTCCGCAGCTCTCCTATCTCACCCTTATTCCTTCCTTCTCTTGGCAAAGTGCACGTCACCCCACTACTTCCTCCCCAACCCCCGCTCTCTCGTGTCCGTGCTCGTCCCCCACCCGACCCCATCCCCAGCGGCGCCGCGCCGCTCTCCTCGTGGGCTGGCGCTGGAAGGCACCGCGGGTGCCACTGCCCGCTGAGATCACCCTGGCTGGGCGCCCCGCACCCCCCTCGCAGCAGCCTTTGCGCAGTCGCTGCCTCTGGGGACTCGCGCGGTGGGAAGATTCCACCACAAGAGAGTTGGAAGATCGACTTCTGAATATTATCGTTCCGCTCTGTAATTATTTAAATCATTAGTGTTTTGATGGATAATATTCAAAATAATATTGAATTCAGTTTTTGAAACTTTCTTGTTCAAAGTTATGAATCAGAATTTTGTAAGTTCTGTTTAACTTTCATGTTGATATTTTTTAAGTATATTTATAATGTTCAACTACTAATACGTATTATATATAATACGTAACCATAATTAATAATTAACTCTAGATTCGCATCTACATCGTTACTAACATAATGTTTGTTATTATTATAATATTGAACCACTATCATTATCGAATAAAATATTACAAATTTAATAATTTAAAGATTGTAGAAATACAGTGAAGTATGAAAAACGGTGAGAAGGATAAGCGATTCTTTATGTATGAATATATACGAAAATCTCTATTTCTTTCTGTTTCCTTAGTAAAAATGTACTAGTTTCTGAACATTTTTCTGTACTTCAGTGAAACAATAATGCTTTGGACATGTGCCTCTTTTTGTACACCGACGATGACATTTTCACATTGATTTATCTTTGAAGTTAAATTCAGTTTTATGACGCTTCTTAAAAATGTTCAAGTTGTGTACATGACCCAAAGAGATCAATAGAATTTTTCAATCACTTCGATTATCTTTGAATTTATCATAAAATTGATCTAACAAGTACCTGTTGTATTTGGTGGGACACTCAGTGTACTGACGACACCCATACCGTCAAATTACAAAATGAAAAGAGCTTCTTATGACTTATTTAGCACTCTCTCTTCATTTTCAGTACCAATACTCTAAAGATGTCAGACATCCATGATATATGGAACTGATGTAAAACTAGGTACATGTTTCGTACTTTATATTTAAGGTAGGTCAATTTTTTGACTCATTAATTTATAATATTCAGTTAATTTATTTAATTTGCAAAAACAATAGTTGGTACCCATAGAGTTCAGTTCAGACAAAATCCTGAAATATGCTTCAGAATGTGGAGGAATCACGAAATCATCGAGAGGAAGCTCTGACAAAGAGAAAGGTAATCATGAGCGTAGTGCCAGCCGTGAAACTATTCAGCCAGCGCATTGAGGACGAAGTAGATTTATGGACAAGTTTTTGCGTCGGCTTCAATAGGTTCCTAATAACGGGCACCGAATCAATACCACATTCCTATATGACGCGTGTGTTGGGGAGGAATTCACAATGAAGATGGAATAGAAATGGTGAGAGAAGAGGGAGTACAACGACCGGTTCCTCTCGCTTTTTCCATCTCGTCTTTCATATCCAGACACATTAGCATTCATCACGTGCCCTCCAAGTTTCCATCAGTTGAGGTATAGTATGTCTACTCGAATTTGACCGAGAATGTTGGAAAATTGCATTTTTGCCATTCTGAAAGCGTGATTTATTACATTTCCTTGAGGTTAAATAGTTTTTTTTTCTATTTGCGATATTTTCGGAGATATAATAAAATGTTTTCGAGATGGCGTTGCTGCCACGCCCCCTTGGCCCCCTTGAAACATGATTTTGGGAACGCAAGCATGTGAAATTAAGAAAAAATCCAGCTATTCAATTGAAAACACCAGAGAACAAAAGCAGGAGAAGGTACTTGTAAAGAAGGAAAAGAAAGAGGGAAGACGAAGTTGAAGGAGAAGGTGTACTTTGTGCTGCAGGGGCACTATAGGTATGCAAACTTTAATTACTTATCCTGGAAAATTCATTTTACTTGCGTATTGATTAACGAAATGCATCATAACTCGGGAACTACTAGAGATATTGAAATGATTCGTTCTGTATATTACAGGTTATATTTCAGGTTATTATGTGAACCACGTATAATGTTACAATATTTGAAGAGATGCATTCAAAAGAATGCAAAAGAAAATAAATCCAAAATATTTTTTTAAAATTTAGAATTTTTTTATCCCTTTAAAATTTTACTTGCCAAAAATTTGACGTTTACATAATGTAGCAGCTATTTCTTTCTATTCTGAAAAAAGAAGAAAATATATTAAATATTAACCGAGATATTGTGTCACAAATGAAACACTAAAAACTCGTATAACTCAAAATGTAATTTTTATTTTAAAAAATTGGGATGGAAGGAAATCTTCCCTTTGAGTAGACATATACCTTTAGGGACGTCGCGCCTCGCACTGTGGCATTTTGTGAGTACATTATTAACATATAACGTCGTTAGTTGGGTGGCGATGATTTCAGTTGTGAAGTAATTAAAATCATATTGAAAAAAATTGCGCATATAATCAAAAGTTGTTTTTTAAGTTTTCCTCCATTTTTTCCCTCTTTGCGGTGCAGCATAATTTCTTTGAGTAAAATACACAACTACTTCAGGATTATTGCCAGATGGCTCTTTTACAACGCTAAACCAGTGGGATACTAGGTAGATGACAGGGAAACTGGCTTCAATCTCTCCTGAAAGGGTTGGAAAACTTCACAGTAGCAACTTAAAACACTAATTGAACATTTGAATTCAAAAATATGTAACTTTGGGTTATTATTATTACTTACTAGAAGGCAAAACAAAAGTAACAAGTTTGTTAAGCTTGTTTCCATTAATTTCTTTACTAAATAACGTGATTGCTGTAGACCCTGTGATTTAAAAAAAGTATGCTTTTTATACACTGAGGTGACAAAAGTCATGGAATATCTCCTAATATCGTGTCGGATCTTCTTTTGCCCGCGCAAAGTTCAGCAACTTGATGTGGCATAGACGAAACAAATCTTTGGAAATCCCTTGAAGGAATATTGAGTCATGTCTTCTGTAGCCGTCCATAATTGCGAAAGTGTTGCCAGTGCAGGATTTTGTGCACGAACTGACCTCTCGATTATGTTCCATAAATGTTCTACGATACTCATGTCGGGCTATCTAGTTGGCCAAATCATTCGCTCCAATTGCCCAGAATGTTCTTCAAACCAATCGCGAACCATTGTGGTCTGGTGACATGGTGCTTTGTCATCCGTAAAAATTCCATCTTGTTTCGGAACATGAAGTCCATGAATGACTGCAAATGGTCTCCAAGTAGCTGAACATAGCCATTTCCAGCCAATGATCGGTTCAGCTAAACCAAAGGATCCCCTTCCAATTCAAGTAAAATCAGCTCACACCTTTAGGAGCCACCACCAACGCAGAGTGCCTTGCGAAGTGCCAACCTGGCTCCAGGGCTTCGAGAGGTTGCACTACGTCCTGAACCTGCCAGCAGCCTTACCAACCTTCATCGGGACTTGTCTGACCAAGCCACGGGTTTCCAATCGTCTAAGGTCCAATCGAGATGGTCAGGCGCCTAGGAGAGGCGCTGCGGGCGAGGTCATGCTATTAAGCGAAGGTATTCGGATCTGTCTTCTACTGACGTAACCCATTAAAGCCAAATTTCCCCTCATTCCTAATACGTTCCTCGTACGTCTCATATTCATATCTGCGGTTATTTCACGCAGTGTTGCTTGTCTGATAGTACCATCATCTCTAATCAAATATAGCTGTTCTCGGTCATTAAATGAAGTCCATCGGCCACAGTTTTGTACGTGGTAAGAGGTTATGTCTGAATTTAGGTATTCTCGGCACACTCGACTATCGACTATGGATCTCGGGAATTGAATTCCCTAATGATTTACATAATGGAATGTACGATGCGTGTAGCTCCAAATACCATTCCGCGTTAAAAGTCTTTTAAGTCCCGTCATGCGGCCATAATCACGACAAAAACCTTTTCACATTAATCACTTGAGTACAAATGAAATCTCTGTCAATGCACTTCCATGTTATACCTTTTGAACGCGATACTATTGTCATCTGTATATTTGCGTATTGCTATTCTAAGACTTTTGTCACCTCAGTGTACTTAGTTAATATAAGAAATAAATTTTCCCACCAACAAATATAAATGACAAAAAATTAGGTTCACTATTATTTTAAATAACTATGCGATTATCTGGTGTCGCCCGAGAATTAATTTATCACAAATGTTTATTAAGTACCGCTCCGCCTTCGTAGTAAAATATGGGTAAAACAGTAAAAATGTAGAATTATACCAAAATATGTAAATATATGAAAAATAAAAATGGTTTTAATTAATTGGAATGTCTTGCAAACAATAAAATGTTATTGAACAAATATATCTAGTGCCGGTAAAAATAAGAACTTTCATGTGTATCCGTTTCCTATTAATTATAATGACAACCGTCGCCACTCGCGCTGGTATTTGCGAACTGCACGAAAAGGTATCGAATTACGAACTTACTAGCAAAGGGATTCATGGCAAGATTGTTTATACATGGTGTTCCATCAACTGTGGGCCGCCCCCATGACTTCGGAACGGTTTGCGATATCGACATGTACATTTCGCTCAACAATGCAGAGTAATGAGGAAAGTAACATTTTGTTTAGACATTGTTCGTAATATTTTTAGTTTTTGAGAAATTTAATCATCTTTGATTTTTTTAAGTGGAACTATATATTTTTCGCCGACCTGGATGGCCGAGATGGCTAAGAGCGAATACCGACTCAGCGCTTCGGTCCGAAGGGTCGCGGGTTCGAGTCCCGCCTTGGGCATGGTTGTTTGTCCCTTGACTTGGTATGTGTTGTCGCGGAGGGCCTCGCGTTCTGCTGACCCCAGATCAGAGGAGCTCACAAGTGTGTTAGTCTAGTGTATGGTCGAATATGCGTCCCATCGGGACGTAAAGGATAACTGGCTGTTGGCTGGATAAAAGCCCTAGAAAAAAAACTATATATTTTTCTCACCAGCAATGGATAGATCAAGAAAAGAGGAATTCAATGATGAATCATTTGTTAGTATTTTGTTATAAATTTTAGTATAAAAATATACTTTCTGACATGTGATTTTAAATTAGACGGAAATATTTCTTGCAACTGTCGCCTTTGGGGAAGGTAGTCTTCGCGGCGCCGAGCCTGTTACAAACGGCGGCGCCGCGAAGCGAAGGCCATCTTCCGCAAAGGCGACAGTTGAAAGGGTCACTAAAGGAAATAATGTCCGTTTTTGCTATCTTATGGGTTGGGCGCAGCCATAAGGTTGATTTCAATGTATGGTAATCCAATCTTATTTATCACTTTTTATAGCGAGAGTTGACATTTTGATGTGGATTTTTCAGTACCTTTCGTAGATATATCGAACTCCTGATTTACCGCAGACTACAGTAGTAGTTTACGCGACTTGCGCTACCGTTTCTGACTGACGAAGTCGAACGTCACTTAATGGTTTTTGTGCTGCTATTCTGAAATTCGAAAGTGATTATATTGGGCAATAAGTATGAGTAAAATGTAATAAGTCAGTGGTTGTAAAGGAAGGAGGAAGAATTTGATGTTACAGATGGAAGAAACAGTGATGAAGACGAATTACTAAAATCAGTGCTCGACATAGTAGGAGATCACTGAAAAGGATGAAATGCTTTATAATACAAATAAATACTTTGTATACATATAACAGTAAAGTAGTCAGCATAGTACAATAATATAGTTGTATATACAACGTAGTCGGCGTAGCTACTATTCCTACAAGTGACGGTGGCTGGATCGTGTAGGTTGAAGACTAAATGCAAAAACTGAGCATTGTGCAAGACCATTGATGTTATTTTATTGTCTACTGAGAGTTGTTTAGTTGCACTTTATCAAATCAGTGTGCGAGGAATTTATTTATTTGAGATTTCAGCAGAAAAGCGTTTTCAGGAATTTGAAGATAAACAATTTCTCATATTGTATCATACGCAAACCGCTCGATTGGTAAAGGAGACGTAATTTGAGAGCTATTATTTTGTGGATTAGCTTAAAACAGCCTCTAACCAAAGTGATAAGTCAATCCCTTTCAGCTTCGTCATTAGTTTTATCTTGTTAAAACATTGCTATGATGGTGGATCTTCTGAAGTAGATCGGGATGTGTGTACTGTGTTCAAGATGTCAGTAAAAACTATTGATAAACAGTTTTTAACATTTGAAGAAAAATTTAAACAATTGCTGACAGATTCCGTCATGACATTCAGCGTTCCCTGTTTTAAAGTGTTTCTCCCTGCTTCTCCAGAGCAAATGGAAAAGGAGCTTTGAACTCAGTGGTCGCCTTGGTTTCTCTTTTCTAGAAATTGAAGTTTCTGGAGAGTTCTCTCGAATGAAACTTCTATTGGTTCTTTAGAAAGAGAAAGAATTATCTTACCGATCCCTTTCGGATAATATTTGGAATTAGTTTCATAGAATATATGTGTTGTTATCGACTTTCTTCGCTAGCACCAAACTTGCTGTGAAAATCTAGTGAAGTTTACGTTTTCGGTAAGTTTAGTCATACCAGAGGAGCCAAAAGACATTACCTACCCAAGATTACTTTTAATCTGTTGTGGTTTTAATTTTGTATAACAAATTTTCCGCCTGTCACATTCATAAATTATGATAATTAGTTACCAACAAACATAATGAAGTACATTACTAAACAATCATCCCCTCTCAGATGTTTAGTTAGAAATATGCTTACATATGTTAAGTGTCAATGCCATTGATTTGTTGTTGAATGATCGAATTTTTGTATTCAAGGATGGTACAAAGGTGTTTATGCGTCAGTAACTTTCGAGGGACAATGGAAATCACCAGATCTCACTCCCATGAATTTTTTCATTTTCGGGATTGATAAAAGATAGGGTATATGCTTCACCATCTACAATCGAGGATCTAAGAACAGTCATTGATAATGCTTTTCATAATATTGATTCGAATCCAAAACTATGTGCAGAAATATGCTTAAGTGTCCCAGATCGTCTTCGGAGATGTGTCAATGCAGAAGGAAAACAATTTGAAACAATGTACTATAAATGAATAAATAACTGATATTAATGGGTAGTGACTTTTGACTCACCTGTATATTATCTGAGTAGCACACTTGTCCACCTACACGTTATCCCACCCCCTTAACATATCTTTTACAGAGAATGTCGCTTTCGGAATTCCAGTCTGAGGCATTTTCTCTTCTCAATGCGCACAGGGTGGTATTTGCGGTCTTGATAGTTGCCGAAACGAATCCGCTCATACATTACTTTTTTCGTGATTCCGGGCGCGTCAACGGTGTGATGGTCATTAGACCCGTAAGTGTAGTACATGTTTTATCTCGGGAGATGGCGGTGATCTCTCCCCCTGGAGGGTGAGATCCGGTGCCGACCTACCGTCGACTAGTGGGGTTTCCCCCTACTCAGGACTCTTCTACCAGTGGGGCACCGCCCCAGCCGGGACAAGCTCTAAGCTCCCAACAGGTGATAGTGTAGTGCATGTTAATGTATGTGTGTGTGTAAGGGGAGGGATAGGACAAGGTAGAGGAAGGAAAGATCGTGCGCGGTCCTAGGGTACTGCTCCGGCATTCGCCTGGTGTTGATCATAGAAACCACGGAAAACTACCGATTAGAGCAGCCGGTCGCTAGAATTCTCCTTCAGACTGCGACTGAATTCGACCTAGCTGAAAAGCTAGTGTCGAAAATCCTGCCGCCGTCAGGACTCGAACCTCGGACCTCCCGATCAGAGGCGCTGCAGTGACATCAGTTAATGCACTGAGCTACCGCTCCCGGTCTCTAATGTAACACTTGTGGTAGTTTTCATCTGATTAAACAATCAAGAACTATCGAGAAAACCATCCACCAGTTAGCCTAGTTGAACTTCTTTCTTAGCCGAAATGTTGATCTAATACCCTGTATTTTGTATCCTCATGTGTTCAGTTCGGGTCGATATTGACTATGTAAGGAATATTTCCTCTCTCGACGTGTAATCGCGATGAGAAGTGACTTGGAATTTTTACACTTGCAGCATAGGCCTCGATTATATTTCTGGGTCCACTCACACAATAAAAATGCAAAATGGTCCTTGGCATCGAATGCCTCGTCTTGGTTCGGGGTCTCGACCCATTAGATAGTGCCAGGCCCTTTCTACCATTTTGTATTTCCAGCTGGTATGATGGCAAATAGTTAACCGACCAAGTCTTCACAGACTCTGTTAGAAGATGGGCTCTCACCGACAACCAATTTTTTATAAATGGTGTCTCTAAAGAAAGAGAATTTCTTGGAGACGTGAGGAATTGCATTTTGACTTCAAAATTTGAGAAGGATTAATTGAAAAAAGTAACTAAATATGCGTATCAAATGCAACCCGCAACGCTCAATAGCATTGTCAAAATCTATATGTTTAAATATCTCCTAAACGAAGCATTGTACATCCTTTAAAACTAAAACGTTGATTCCCAAAGAAAAGTTTCTCACACCGTAATCTACGGGATGAGATATTTTTGGTCATTATATTACATTTTTGCCCGTTCAGCGCTTATCGATTCTATCAATGCCACCTATATTTTAGCCACTAGTGTTGGTGGCCATCTTTGTGAATGCACACTTAAAAGGCTTAGATTCCTCCATCTAATATTTACGTGTTACTTGTATAATACAACGTGTTTTGCGCAGACTGACGAGATTTATTTGCCTCATCATTGATATTCTACGTCAAAAAAGAAGAAACAATATTGCCAAAGAATGGACGATTGTGTATAGTTAACATATAACACTGTCTTGTTAGGTTTGATTTGTATTTTACCTGTACCCAACGCCTCCTACATTAGAAAGCCCTGAACAGAAACGTGGCAACGTGGCTGAGAGCTCGAGAAGTGAACCGTTTGCCGGCGCACGCGTTGTTGCAGACCAGCAGTTTTGAGCGACGAGTATTACTTCAAGTAATTTACTTGGCAGGGCTTAAGAAATCAATAGCAATTGTATCATTAAGTACTTCTTAAAACTAAATTAATCTGTAATTTTTTATTTTCAAACGCACCATAAATGAACATTGCATTAAAGTTGATATAATTTAATAAAAGTTGGGGGAATGTGGGTGTAGAAATAATGAAACGGTTTTATGTAGACAGAACTTTTTTATTTCTGATAAATTTGCAATTTTCTTTTCTTATTTTCACCTCGTTGGCAATCATTCACATACTTTGTGAAATTGTTTAAAATTACATTGGCATATACAGAAGTTACATTTCTAATTATTTTTCTTATATCATTTCCACATACACACATAGAAATGTAATTTAGTACTTCATTGCAGTCTAAACTCTGCATTGTCAATTCCATCAGGATATTTTTTTGATTAGTACAATTAACAAATTTCAATTCTAGAACATTGTCACTTATAATGTATTGAAATATAGCATACATATGAAACAACACAGACTTCATAAGGTCACTGGGGACAGACAATCCACCTCTCTGCAGGTAATCAAAATATTGTTCTTGTACATAAGTCCCCGTTTCATTTAGTAGTACATCGGTACACAGTGAGCAGCTGAGCTTTTTACTTACAGAATGAGCTGCATAGCCTGCTACATAAATATGTGCTGCTTCATCAATTTCACAACTGTTGAGGTATTCAGTACTAAAGACAGACACAAACTCACTTATCACAGATTTATCTGTATCACTTTCAGTAACACACGTGTTTAAAATATCCTTTACAGACAAAATGTCCTTTGCCACCAACTTGAAAATTTTTCTTAATCTTAATTTCTTTTTTCAGATTCTACCACTTGCCGAAATGAAATATTATAATTACACCCAGAAAGACGTCTATATTCCCCAAATCTTCCTTCCATGTTGTCAGTTTGAAATTTGCCACACAATACGTATGGAAAATGCAATTGATATAATGCTAACTCTACTATTTCCAAAAGGACAGCTGTGCTTCTTTCCAGGGCAGAAAATGTGTCATCTGACAAACCAGCTCTTGTAGAGAGAGAAAGAAATTTCCATTTTTTTACCCACTGCAAAAAACTTCGTAGGAACTTCATTTTGCAATCGTCCCTACTAGAAATACACCCAGACCACTCATTCAATTTATCCGTACCTTTAAAAAGGCTGTTCGAATTTACAATATCCCACCATCGACGAATAATTGCAAGGAAGTCTGCTGTCTCTAAACCTTCTGATTTTGTTCTCAGAGCTGAAATCGAGGAAGAATGAAAAATATTATCTACTAAGTGAACTTTCCGCCTCTCCAACCGTGAAGGATACAGAGATTTATTATTCAATTTATAAGCTTTTCTTACAAGTGAAGCTTGCTCTTCTTTGTGAAAGAGCCTCAGAAACTCAAAACATGCACTTTTCGGCTCACCATCCACAAAATCGGGATATATAACTGACTTCAAGTTGTCACTCTTTTGCAACCAACAGTTCCTAATGTTTTTGAAGATATGAACTGTATCATACATTAAAAATATATTGCCTGCAGTACAAGGATTTTGGAAGAAGTCTGACTTAGAGAGAAGGGAATACATATTCTGGTTGATCCTGTTGTTGTCAGCAATAACAGCAACTACTGTGAAATCTAATTTCTGGACAAAATTGATTACATCAAGAGTAATTCTTTTAAGTTCTTCTAAGTGGTAAGTTTTCTTCCTCTGCTACATCGCAACATTTATCTAAGTTTTCTTTACATTTCTGCAGATGGTAATGCACACTTTCTTTCTTTCTACACTGGCTATGAACATTTCTATACCTGCTCAGCAGATTTGTGATTTGGGACCACCTACTGAGTTTGCAGTCAAATGGCAGTATCCACTGCAAATCAGCAGATGGAATGTCGGTCCCATTACAAGTCACATACACTGTTAAATTTGATAACACTTTTACTGAGCACACTACTTGCAAAGAATTATTTGAAATATGAACATGACTACTAACACTAGAACTATTACTACAATTCACACTATTTACATCCACATTTAACATGTACAGCCATATACAATCTTTTCCCTCTTTCAAATTCCATCCTTGAACATTATCAATTTTCACCTTCATATTTCCTACAAAGTCAGCATAATCACGGATTATATCTGATTTAAGAAACTCATCATTTCTCCTTTCCTGTTCTTTAACTTCTTTCTGCAGGATCCCTTCTAGGTGTGGGGGCTACCCTTGAAAGATACGAAGGTGCACCGCTGAATATAGAAGGAACAGCGTTTTCCCGTAGCCTAGGATGTGCCAGGGGGATTTGTTTAACTGTGCCATCTTCCAATTTATATGGCTGTAGACGAATAACGTCGTCTGCGAAGTGTTTTTCACAAACAAACGATCCCTTCGTTGGCTCCCAGTTCGCCCTTGGAACCGCAGAAGCCCACTTCTTTCTTGATTCTTCACATTTGGGAAATTGGAATGTGGTTACAGCTGCTTCCCCAGCCTTCAGCGAACTGTCGTAATTTGACTTGCACTCCGGTACACAGCATCTTCGCGGCATCTGTAAAATAAAATAACAAATGCTCAATAAATATATTCAAGGTTAAGTCATGAAATGATAATTTTCGTCTTAAACACACTTACCTTCACTTTTATTTCATACAGCACCTTCCACAAAATTTCAGGAATGTTTCTGCATTCACATTAACTACCAAAGCCACAGTGTATAGCCAAGAATACCGAAATCACACTTCGTAAGAATACACAATTTCACTAAACGGAGAGAGCACAGAAAAGCATGCAGACCATGGTGGAAATATGGTCAGAAAAGCATGCAGACCATGGTTATTTCCACCATGATGCAGACTATGCAATGCCTCGCACCAGTTTCGCAACAGCGTTGCCAAGTATCGCTGTTCAGGGCTTTCTATTGAAGGAGGCAGTGGCTTAGGTCATCTCTCAGGTCAAATGGGAGATAGCTCGATGAAGGACACTAAGAAAAGGTTCTCTTCAATGGAATTATTATTTCATAATTCAATTGTTACGAATTATGTATGGTTTTCATTTACATACAAAGTATGCAAAATGTAAACACCGTAACACAAAACATTTACAATAATAAGAATACACTTTAATACAGTTGTTGCTGTGAGCCATCTCCTTTTATTTTTATTAATTAATTTATTTATTTATTACTTTTCTTGTGAACGACGACATGTAATACTTCAATATTATGCAAGCAAAAGGAAACGTTTCATTATTACGCTAGAGAGTATTTATTTTAAATCAATTAATTAGGAAGAAATCATTGCTCTACGCTAAACAGTTTTGATCATGAGTCTCTCCCGAGCTTCGGTCGGCTTGGACTGCTTAGAAGAATACTCTGTCCCTACGAGATACGAGAATCTCGTTGTCTCGTTGCCTCCCGCAGAGAAAGAGAATCTCCTTCGCCAGTGCACCCCCTTGGCCTTGGCTGGGTGCTACCCCCTTCCACGGCCCTTCTCCCTTCTTCGGCCAGCGAGAATGATTCTCAGGTCGGACGAGATACTGGATGCAGTTTTGTCCGTCTCTAGCGATTACCTTTATTTACTATTGTTTACTATATTTTGGGAATATATTTTTATTTTAGTGATTATTATCTTAATGGATGTTTCTATCCCTGTGTTATTATTCTACGCTTATTATTGTTTGATCAGTATATGCAATATTCTTTATATTATTCTTAGTCTGTATTTATTCTTATTATGTTTTGTTTCAAGATCCCATTAATATCCTGTGATATAAAACCCCATTAACTGGAGTTGAAGTAATAAACAATTTTATTACAATACATACGATAAATCCTCATTTTTAATCCTTCTATTCCTTAAAAAACATCTGGAAATGGGGAAGGATGGAAAGAAGAGTTCAGGGAAAAAACGACAACAGTTTTGTGAATATTTGGGATATGTTTTGCATCTTTTTTTTATTTACACAATGAAAATTTACAATCTATTTCATTTCGAACTAATAAGTAAATATGATAATTCAAAATAAAATACAATGATCAAAGAAACAATAATTTGCAGAAAAGTCCCCCATTGGTACTTTCCAGGATCAATATACAAGGACTATAACAGAAATGCGAAGATCCCGTCCCTTCCCCGAGCGCGCGCTTGCTGTTGGAGCGCTGCGTGACCTGTGGTGGTTGGTTACTTTCAAAATATCCGTTAAGAACTGGTCGCAAAAGAACCAAAATTTCTCAAAAAAATCCTTATCTAACATATGACAATATGTATATCATTGGACTCGTCTTTTTACGCTCTTTATGATAGAAAAATATGTATAGTTCCATTTGAAAAAACAAAGTTACCTCAAATATCTCGTAAAATACAAGTGAAAAAATAGAAATAAATACACGCATCTGTTAGCCCTATTTTCTCATGCACTTCCGTGAAAACTGCATTTCAATATCTTCAACCGTTCAAAAGTTACAGAAGGTGCTAAAGTTACGTGACTCACCCTGTGTGTGTGTGTGTATATATATATATGTGTGTATATATATATATATATATATATATATATATATATATATATATATATATATTGTGACGTTCGTGGCCCGGCCACAAACCCACAAGCACCCCCACACAACATCCGGCGTGTTCTAAGAAACATTTGTAAGAATGGAATGTTGATTGGAATGGAGTAGCAGATAGTACAAGAAGAAAAATAAGAAGTAGAAGGAGAAGAAGAAGAAGAGTATGGGGTAAGAGAAGAATTAGAAGAAAAAAAAAGTTAAGTAAAAGAAGAGGAGAATACGACATTTTTTGACATGGAAGCAGAAGTGGAGGAGACGGATCTAGTAGATGAAATAGAATTAACAATCTGCGACGAAGATGATGAAAACGATGGCAAAGATGGTGAAAAGGGAGTAGAACAGTTTACTGATTGTGAAGCAAACGAAGAAATTACATTTGTGAAGAAAAGAGTAATCTGGCGAAGAAATGGTTTCGTTAACCCTTCTATTGAAGAATATTTTCGGGCAGAAATATTCTACGAATGTTTTGTGACGTGACGCCAGCCCCAGGTGTGGGCAGGCCCCACATTCATGAACGCATGACTTTGGAAGCCCCGCGCCTGTGGAAGACGCCGTTTCGTGGTTCTCGCACGCCCCTCCCCTCCCCAGGCGGAGTTGTCGGCGGTGACTGACGGGGTGAGGGGTGAAAGAAAGCGGGGAAGCAGTGAGGGGAAAGGAGGGGAATGGAGTAGGAGGGAGGGCACCGGGAGAGTGCACCGAGGAGTGTCGGGAGAAAGTCGCTGCCAGGGAGAGCGGCAGGTAGTAAGCGGTGGAAAGTGGAGGCAGAGAGAATAGGGACGTTAGAGCATTGGGCTTGCACGGTAGTGAGGTGTCTCGAAGAGTGTCGCGAGATAGTGAAAAGGGAACAGACGGAGAGGTGAAGAAGAGTTCTTGAAGTGTTACGGCCGGCGAGTTGGGGCAAACCGCCGAGTGGGGGCATTATGGGGCGTCCGTTGGAGCGGCGCCCAGGCAGCGCTTGCTAGCGCACGGCCTTTCCGAGGACACGGTGGCGATCGACGGACTGTGGAAGGCGGCACGGCAGCGTTCCCGCAACGATAAGTACCCGACGGATATACCGTGTTATGGGTTACAGGTTGTTTGACATTGTTGTGTTGAGAGCGCGGAGAGAGGACTGGATGAGCCGCGACTGCGAAACTGTAGTAGTGAATTCTGTAAATAGGACTGAATTTTGTTAGTTTTTTTTGTTGTTTTGACATTGTTGTGCTGAGGTAGCGGAGAGAGGCCAATGAGCCGCGACTACGGAACTGTAGTAATGAGTTTTGTAAATAGAATTAAGTTTGTTTGTTTTTGTGTTTGATGGGTTACAATTTGTGTGTTGTTAGACAGAGAGGCCTCTCGTCGTTCACGGATGGTGATCTTTTGTAGGTGCTATTGCCAATTAAAAGACGTTCTGTTTTCTGTTTTACAAAATCTGTACTTTGGTTTTTCATTTCGAATGCGTGGGGGCAACCAGGAAAAGAACTCCGCCCCTCCCGGTCCCCGACTTCCGTCCCTGGAGGTCTCCAAAAGAAATTAGTGTACCTTGTCGACGGACGGCCCCGCGACGCGGACGGCGGACGCCATTTCGCCGCTCGCGCGCACCCCCCCCCCTTACGTCACAACGGTTACAATATATATATATATATATATATATATATATATATATATATATATATATATATATATACGCCACCACTAGTGTAGCAGTCGTCCGAAAGAATGCTCTTTCGAGCTTTGAATATCTCAGGGGCAGGATCTTTAGGGTATGAGAAAGACACACCCAGACACAGAATTAGGTAAAACAGTAATATATTCTTAAAATATTGCACAAATCAACCCTTTTACACTGTCACCAAAATAAGAGAACAAAAAAATACTCAATTGCTGGCTGCGCGTTTGAACGCATGCAAACCACTGATGGTCAGACCTCTTAGAGAAATTTACAAAAGAAATATTTGCTTATGGTTTCACTCTTCGCCTAGCTAGCGATATTTTCCTTATAACATCCGTGCACGGAGTTCTTGCTTGGCCAACACTAGTGAATGAAATTTAATTACTTTTTTTCACACTTCCTGAATTAATTTACCAGCACACATTATTATAAGTCTTACTGCTATTCGCGTACGAGATTTCCTCGTCAATTACATACAAAATGAAACACAAATTAATTATCTTTAATACAGCTTCGGAATGAAATGTACTACCGGCGTACGAGGTTATGAAATACTTCACCGTTACTCAATTTTAAGGCGAACATGCAAATTTTAGTATTTCTGGTTTCTGGTGCCAACACTACCTTTCTAGTTCCTGTCTCCCACCTCAGTTTTATGCAAATTTGGAAATTCAGCCGTGCCGCCACTCGCGTTCCTGCAACGTAGCCCGCTTCAATGCCGCTCCGAAGGCCACTCGGTCTCCTTTGCGCCTGCCACCAGATCCAGGGACCAGTCTTCTTAACGCCCACCACCAGATCCACGTCCAGTCTTCTTCGCCCACCACCAGATCCACGGTCCAGTCTTCTTCGCCCGCCTTCTTGCGACACGAGTACGCGTATTGCCCAGTCTCTCCGCGTGTGCTAGTTAGCGTGTCGCCTCACTAATGCTTTACAAAAACTCTCACAGTTCCGCAACCACAGCCACTATTCTGATCCGTTCTAAATTTCACAGTTCTTACTGCAATCTCCTATAATGTTCTCCTTACACCACGTAGCCTCGCTACTCTATCATTTCCCACTTCCTACCACCTCCAAAACTACCGCTTCTCTACCTCAACTATTCCGCTACCTTACTCGACTTCTCACCTCGGCGTCTCACACAAGAAGGGGCTCTTTTCCTCGCTGCTCCGCCGTTTAAATGGTGCAGTGACGTCACGGTACAAACCTACCGCGCTGCCCATATTCCGAAAGTGCACCGCCGCCGCGCTTCAGGCCGCAACTAACAGGTAGCGCCTTTTTCGATCAGTCACCGTCGTTCTGTTATATCTTCGCTCTCCACGTCTCCGCCGACGCTGCGTGGGCGTTGTGGCGATGCCCCAAACGTCACTTATATATATATATATTGTGACGCCGAGCCCAGGTGTGGGCTCTCGCCACTGTTGATAGTATGGGAGGCCGCGCGCCTGCGAGGGCGCAGTTCGTGGTTTTCTCCTCCCCCCCCCAGGCGGCAGTATCGCCCGTAGCGGAGGGGCAGTGAAAGAGGAGAAAGTGGGGAATAAGAAAGAAGGGGAGTGAAGTAGGGTTGGGGTCGAGCAGAGGTGTCGCGACCCGAGTTGGATGTGAACGGTAGGCGTGGAGTGAAGGCAGTGAGAGATGAGATACTGCAGTTTCTCTGTGTAGTGCAATATTTTATTGGAGTTTGTCTAATATCACAATTTGTGATATACGTAGCGGAGTGGAAGGATAGTTACCCAGCTATTTCTAATGTTATAATGTTTCGGCAAAAGTGTATCCATGAATTTCTTCTGATTGTAATTTGTGTGATGTGATTTCATGGCGTGTAGTATCAGCATTTGACGTCCAATATCACAGATTGTGGTATAAATAGTGGAGTGGAAGGACAGTTACACAGCTATTTCTAATGTTATAATGTTTCGGCAAGAGTGTATCCATGAATTTCTTCTGATTGTAATTTGTGTGATGTGATTTCATGGCGTGTAGTATCAGCATTTGACGTCCAATATCACAGATTGTGGTATAAAGAGTGGAGTGGAAGAACAGTTACACAGCTATTTCTAATGTTATAATGTTTCATCAAAATGTGTATCCATGAATTTCTTCTGATAGTAATTTGTTTGATGTGATTTCATGGCGTGTAGTATCAGCATTTGACGTCCAATATCACAGATTGTGGTATAAATAGTGGAGTGGAAGGACAGTTACACAGCTATTTCTAATGTTATAATGTTTCAGCAAAATGTGTATCCATGAATTTCTTCTGATTGTAATTTGTATGATGTGATTTCATGGCATGTAGTGTGAGCATTTGACAGGGTTGCTTTGTGACCCTGCAGGGTAAGCAAGGCACAATGTTGCAATGATTACTTGTATGGCAATGAACTAGTATTATCGTTTAAGAGTTTGAGGAATGATACTCCAAAGTGTCCTGAGTGTTTAACAAAAGCAATGAAAAGCTTTGTCAATTTTGAATCTTCTTTTTCCTTAATTTTTTGTAAAAATGGTGCAGAATGTTTATTTCATTGCTTACATTTAATTGCTTACATTTCTGTTGTTGTGTGTCGATCAAATTTGGAGGTAAATTTTTATTGGAAATAAGGTAATTGTGTTAAATAATGTACAATTCTGAAGTGTTTGGTGCAGATGCACTTAATTGTTGTACAGATCATATGGAAGGATAATGTTCATTCCAAATGACTAAGTTATTTGTTCAAATTAAATAATTTGATTTTCGTTTTTCTTTAAAAAACTGGTTGTTTATAATCCTCAGAATTGTTCTAGGAATAGTACTTTTGTGTTGTTGGTTTCCATTTCGGGAAGCGTGGGAGCAGCCAGGGCAAGAACTCCGCCCCCCGGGTTCCCGACTTCCGTTACAGGAGGTATCAAACTATCATGCAAACCTTGAAGTACGGCCCTCCGCACGGCGGACGCCACGTCGCCGCGCGTGCATCCCGT
Source organism: Teleogryllus occipitalis (assembly GCA_011170035.1). Taxonomy (NCBI): domain Eukaryota; kingdom Metazoa; phylum Arthropoda; class Insecta; order Orthoptera; family Gryllidae; genus Teleogryllus; species Teleogryllus occipitalis. The sequence continues at coordinate 126,690 of BLKR01002634.1, read as the reverse complement.
TACGTCACAATATATATATATATATATAGTGACGAATGCGGGTGCCCACGTTCGTCCCACACAACATGCAAACGACGGCTGTAAACGTGAGCGAGCGCGGCGCTATTCAAATGGGGCGAGTCTCCAAGATTGTTGCGCGCAATGCGCACGGCACGGCGCGAGCCAGGTGACGTATCAGCGGTTAGACTGGAGAGAGGGATATGACGTGCCGCTACCCCTACGAGGAGGGCGGACACATAGACGGCGGGCGACCGAGCATTCCTTCTTTCTGGTTCCGATCGCCGTTTGAGCAGCAACTTCGACCTATAAATTCAGCGAGAGATTAAGTAGGAGTTTTTGGACATCAGAGATGCGTATAGATAGTGTAATTGTTCCTCCCTCCCTATATCCTCCCGTATTCACGCCCCCTCGTTTTGGGCGCCACTGTAATGTTTTCCTCTATCGAACTCCCGTTATTCAATTCACGCCCACACGTTTGGGCGCCACTGTAATGTTTCTACCTCTTTCTATATCCGACCCACCTCCTCCATTCGTCTACGCACAACTCTAAGTTCTTGGTCTCAAACACTATGGTGCCCTAGCTCTCACTATTTTCCTATCATAATCCTACACTTCGTAGAATCTTCTTCGTTTGGTTGAGCGCCTGGTTTCGTTGACATTCTTTGACAAAACAAGATCCTCACTCACCTGTTACCCGTGCCTCAGCTAGCATATACAAATAGAGCCTTACCTGGGCATGACTGTGATCAATCCATACGGATTGAAACGGGATACCTGCACATTCGTGCCTGGGTCAGTTTCTAGCTAAATACAAAACAATACTCATAATCCAGATATACATGAACCGCAATGAGCGTTCATTCATTTAATTGCCTTTTTTCTTCAATTAACCAGTTGTCAAGGCAGCTGTTTGACACCCTTTTATATAAATTGCCCGTTATGGCATGCAAAATTTTACACAATGGCATAAATGCCCTGGATTTGAAACAAATACAAAACCATTCATTCACACTTAAAAACATAAAGTAAACATTCATACCAGAATGCGCATTCTGTCGTGACTTTATACTGTTATTACTCTTAACTTAACACGACTTGGTCTTCGACAGAAGCTTCAAAATTCATTCCCCCTCTTTACTTTTCAAATGAAAATATAGATGTATATTTGTTCATGCGACTTTCCTGGTGCTGCTCATATGCGGCGACACACACTGCCATCGCCTGTTGTCGATCAATGTTTTGTACACAGCTCGTGTACCCAACTCCATCCGATCAGCCGCTACCAGTTCTTGAAATCCATGAATCACCATCAAAGTCCCTGTTCAAAACTATACGATGCACCTCGCACGAACTCAAGTTTCATAAAAATGTTCGATCGTTTTCGCGTCCTAACTTACGCGAATTCCCGTTTGTTTGTTTTTTTGAATTTAGTCTACTAAATTGTTCGCAGATCATTTAAACTTCATCTAATTGATAGTGTTCCTGCATAAAGTTTCACAAAACTAATTACACGAAAATTTCGAATTTCCTATCATACTGATACGGATGATAGTTCAACTCACACTGCCCTATCCTCTCTTTAGCATTGTTGGTCCAGAAGCTCTGGAAATTTTTTCTAAAACACTTGCCCGTCACTGCAAAAACATATCGTAATATGTTCATAGTTCTACGTTTTACGGGCGTCTTGCGTTTCATTACTGGTTTCATAAATCGTCTATTCTTTAATTATATGTCACATCGTTATATTTCTTCCCCTTCTTTTCTTTCTTTAAAATAAATATTTCCGTGTCATTCATCCATGAAGACGTCACTCCACTACGTCAGGCGGTGCGTCGTTTGTTTTTACTAATCCCTCACGTAATAAATCCTAATATTCAATTTATCCCGTTCCCGTGTTAATTATCCCATTGTATACGTTTCTAAACGTTCTGCATGCAATTTGTACATTTTCTTGTATCTTCTTAACTCGCGGTTCGATTTTCCTGATTTTCGCTTTAGATTTTTTCTGAAATTCTGTTCTGACTGTTCGATGGAAGTTTGAGAAGGAACTGAAAGAGTTCTTTCCATCGAACGGTTGACCTACTGGAGCCAATGTAGACCACGAAACATCATGCGTGTACTTGAGACCCTGTTATTCTACTATGAGGACAGCTTTACAACGATAAAGAGGTTGTAAATTATATTCGGTTCAAGCTGACTGTAATTTTTAATATTGTCTGAAGATGGAGGCAATTGTCCTCCGAAACGTCATTTATGTTATTGATTAAATTGTATCACAGGTGATTGTCAATAAATCAAGTTTGGACCTTTCTTTTTGTAATTTCATGTTACGAGAAGTCTGAGCCATTCTGTAAAACCACTAGTTACTTTCTCAGATACAGAATAATAGTATAGAGAAAGTTATGTAATACTGTAAGGAAAATCAATTTTGAGATTTCAGCGGAAACACGTTTTGAGGTCCCCTGATACCAAAAAAGTTTTTTTCAAGACATTCGACTGAACACCACTAGTGCCTAAACCATACGTAGGATTAGTAGGCGGCGATTTGTTCACTTTATTATATTGATGAGTATAGGTGCTTTAAATAATGTCATATTTTTGAGAAAAAGAAAAAGTAAACTTGAAAATTTTTGATAAAAGGAAATTTTTTTGAAAAATTAATACATTATATATATTATTTGTAAATGTATGTGTGTGTGTATATATATGTGTGTGTGTGTGTGTGTGTGTTCAATGGATATTTAGGTGGTTGTTAGAAAATTAAAATATACCAAATTATTAAACAAGAAATAAAAATGATAATTATTACCTTGGATTGGTCAACAATCAGCACCGCTTGTTCTGTTGTCTCTGTCCCGCGTTCTTTAGCAACGCGCTCATTCCTCTTGTGGTGGAAATATCGCTCGATTCTGTATCATGCCTCAATGACAATGGCCACATGCCCTGATTTCCATTCTTCTTCTTTTTTTTCTTCTTCTTCCTCTTGGCAAATTTTGCCGGAATCGATGGATCCATATATATATATATATATATATATATATATATATATATATATATATATATATATATATATATATATACGCGCCACACATGCATGCATGCACGCACACATGAAGAGACCTTATTAATCAATTTTAGGCCAGTTTTGTGGCAGCACACTTCAAGAAAAAGAAAAATAATAACTTATCTATTTTAGTTTATTGTTAAAATATATAAATGGGTATTTCACTAGGGACTAAATCTACAAGGCTCTCGTCAATCTACAACTCCATTATCATTTTTAACTGTATGGCAAAATTGTACAAATACCAACAGCTTATTTTCAAAATACATTATTATATTTACAATTGCTTTCATAATTCCCAACATTTAACACAGATTATTTAACAACACCACAAATGTTTTGGTACATTTTTGTTATATCACAAGCTTTTGAAACAAAATATATTTTCATTTGCAATAAAAAACTAACAACTAGAGAAGACAAGAGAATCCCTACGATTGGATTAATGAATTTTTAAAAAGATCTTTTACAATATACAAATATTTACAATTATATTCATACAGTGTTATTCATTATAAAATCATTTCCTACATTGGAATCCTGAAAGTACTCTGCTGTAAATTATTTTTACTCCAATGTCTGTTAAGAAAATAAAAGATAACTGTCATTAGGAAGTAAATAACATCCTTACTGAAAAAAAAAAAAGATATTGTTCTCCCAGTAACATATTTGACATATGAGGGAGACATCTCTTGAGTTAAATTTGAATTTTTCCTACATATCTCCACAAGACCTTCAACATTTCACTTATCAATTCATTTAACTTGCATGAAATATCAAGCTGAAAGATACCTTTAACCCGCCCAATATTGTTTAACTTCAATGGGAAGGCTTTTGTTATTTGTTAAGTTTGTATAACTAATTTCAAAATAAAAGGTTAAAAAATATTAGTGGAAATCAATATGAAGTTTTCTCAATACTCCAATAATACCAAATTTTCCATTTTCAAATACTCTAGGTCTATTAATTTTCTTAGAACACCAACAAGGTCTAAGTGTAGGGAGATGACTCTTCATTGGAGTTGCTGAAGAAGATCCTGGAGTATGAACATTCCAAGATTTAATTTTTGTGTAACATTTCAATAACTGTGAGGATACAATTCTGGAATCTCTCAAAATCTGAAACAAAAAAGCAAATGTTATGTTATTTGCTAATCATGAGAGCAACCAATTACATCTGTAAAATTCAGAGAAGTCATGTTTCTTTGTTTTTTTATTGTTACTGTCTTATTGAAAATAAAATATAAAAGGTAATCCTTCAAATATAATTGCACACTTAGAGCCTGGATATCTATGCAGTAAAAATTCCTAAAATATTCCATATAACATGCATGATAAATCTTTAATATGCAGTATAAAGTTCAGAAGGAAATAAATGTTTATTAATAAAAAGAAATGCAAAATTTTTGTAGATAAAATTTAATTGTCAGTGTTAACTTCAAAACACTAACAAAAGAATAATTTGTAGAAAAATATACGTGGGAATTGTACCGAGAGGGTTTAGTGATGTGAAGTGAGGAGTGTCGGTAAATAGCAGCTTTAACCTGTTTATGCCAGAGTTTTTTTTTTTTTCATAATTATACTTTTAGCAAATAAAGGATATGGGTGATATACAGTTATTTTCTAAATGAAAATGATCATTTTCTCTGTTATCATTTTTAAAATATGGACTGTTCTAATATTGGAAAATCAGGCATGAACGGGTCCAGGGTTTTTCAACATGTACAGCACATCTATATTTTTTCTTTTAAACCTCAAAGAATACTACAAATTGGTTATTTTCTATAATAAAATAAAAGCCAAATAATTAATATGGAGTATGAAACAGTTTTCATGCAATTTTGGGTACCATTTTTGAGATTAATTGGTTGTGTACGATTTACATGTTGCACATCTACCTTGCTTTATTGTTGCTAGTGCTGGTGTCCGTGCCAGTGTTGCCGGTGCCAGTGTTGCCGGTGCCAGTGTTGCCGGTGCCAGTGTTGCCGGTGCCAGTGTTGCTGGTGCCAGTGTTGCCGGTGCCAGTGTTGCCGGTGCCAGTGTTGCCGGTGCCAGTGTTGCCGGTGCCAGTGTTGCCGGTGCCAGTGTTGCCGGTGCCAGTGTTGCCGGTGCCAGTGTTGCCGGTGTTAGTGTTGTCAGAGTTGTTGTATTAGTCAGTGTTGTTAGGGTTAGTGTTGTTTTCACTCAGTGCCAGCAGTGAAAAGTTGGCTCAATAAACCCTCTATGTTCAATGTACAAACGAGAACTAAAATCAACTCTTGGCACTAACAGGAAATTCAATTCTTCTGATGAAGTTCTAGTATTATAACGAAGCCTCCAAGTGCATTCCGCGATAAGGAGTCGCAGACAAATCCACTGTTGCTTGTTCCAATAATGGTACACAGAGCATATATGGGTTAAGATAAGTTATTTTAGCTTTAGGTGAAGATAGTAACAGTGTTAGCCAATAGGTGACACCCTAAACATTGGAAGCAAAGGATGTCTTGGAGGGAAAGAACAGTTCTGGTGAGGACATAGAGGCGGTCAGTTGTGTGCAATAGAGCATGAACGGTATCCGCAAGTATCCTGCTAATTGCAGAAGATTTTTTTTTTACTGAATAAGAATGCCTTCAGTACTGTGTCCCATTAAATCTTACATATATTTAATTTTAATTTTTAATTTCACGAATTAACCATCCATTGAAATGCTGGATTTGGTTCATGTCCTAATATTTGGGAATGGGAAGGAGATTTAAGAAAAAAGGAATTATAAGATACATTTCTAAATTTGTTTCTGAAAAACTGGTCCATTGCACATGCCAATGAGCATGTGATGTTGCTACCTGTCATTACAGAGATCTTACTACTCTCTTACTCTACTGACGACCAGCGAGCACATGATGCAGTGATGCCCAAGCATAAGCTCTTTTGCTGACAGGAAAACAATTCCTGACAGTTAAGAAAACCACGACATACCACATGTTTATATCATTCGAGTCTGAGACACTGAGCACAATGACCTGTGCCCCCTTGCCCAAAATTCAATCTTATCCTTGGTTGCGCACATAATACAAGCTAAATATACACTATATTAACAACTGTTGGCAACAGTTTTGAGGCTGACGGGACATTCACCACTTTTTGGTGACGGGTTTCATGAACCATAACTACAAATCATACAAATTTTAAGAGATTTGATTTTAATAAATTATTACCATTTCCCCCCTTGGTTTTTACAATAATGCCGAATAAGCACGAATATGCAATAACTGAAAAATGTGGCAAAATATGCAAACTAAATTTTGCCATGAAGGTTTTAAATGGGCAGGTTCGTAAAGCTACGAGATCATTTTCCAAATAACAATTAGCAAACAAAATATGGACATTTGTGTGCAAATCTGGGCTCTATTTATAATGAATAATGGGACACTGCCTCCTCTGATACTGCTGTAATTCTGAGATAGAGAAGTATGAAAAGGTGACCTTTCAGTCTCAGCGACCAAAGGGCTCCAATTGGCTTGTGAATAGTGAAAATCTTTCACACATACAGAAAATATTGAAATTGAAAGTGGATAATTTAAAACTATTTTTCTATAGCTATCATGCATGAATTCCTGCTGTACATACAGTGAGAAATGACCAATCACTCACTTTGCATTTTTGGAATTGACAAGAATTACATTCTCTTTGCACTTTAGGGTTCTTTTAAACCGCAGTAAACAAGAACAGAAGAAGAAGAAAAGATCATTAATAAGAAGAAGCTGGAAAAGAAGAATAAAGCAACAAGAAAGAAAGTGAATAAAAAGAGAAACTCTTGACTTCTCCCTCCTCTTCTCCGATACAGTAATAAACTAGTGGTGCTAAACAGCACATCCGTCATTGCCCTTAGTAATATTATTATATCACAATTCCTATCCATTTCAACACATCTCAATCAAAGGGCAATGGCAAGAATTTTTGCTGCCTACTTGCTTTCAAACTCTTCAATTTCACTTTTGAAAAGTTAAAATAATATGAAATAGTAAATGAACAAATACTATTATAAACAAATTTGTAGATAAGGCAGTCAAATATTACCCACTTCTAGCTTGTCCTTTCACATTGTGTATATTCGAATAAACTTGTAAATTTGAGGCAAATACTACAAAAGTTTTCAAAGCTTAGTGCTATTCCTATCGAATTAATATATATATATATATATATATATATATATATATATATATATATATATATATATATATACGGCACCCACGCATCTTAGATTGTGGAAGGAGTGAATAAATAACATCGCAAGAGCAGCACGGAAAAGGCGCGACCTGGAGGTGGCGGCCAGAAGCAGCGGCGGGGTAATTTCAACGGAGGGGCGGCGCGGCATAGGGGTTCTATGACGTCAGGGCCGCATTTATACGGCGGAGCGGCGAAAAGCTGCCTTCTCGATTTGGACGGCGACGAGCGAGGTACTAGTTTTTCTAGAGCTAGGCGGCGACGAGCGAGGTATTCCTCTGTAGTAAAGACGCGGAGTCGTAGAGATTATCGCGAGTAATGGTGGAAGAAAACGTTGCAACATTGAGGCGGCGAAAAGGCAGCAAGTTAATATTATAACGAGGCCGCATAAAGTAAAATAAACGTGATTGTGAACAATATCATAGTCAACGCGCTGGTGGGAGCGACACGTGCTGTAACACACACGAGGGACGGAGCAGTACGCGTGCAAGGGTCCTGGATCTGGTGGCGAGAGCTTAGAAGACTGGTGCGAAAATCTGGTAACGGATTGCGGAGACGGCTTCGAGGTCATCGGGAAACGCCAGTGGCAGCGCGGCTGGCAGGTGTGCAGCTACTTCGACGCGACGGCGGTGCGTAACCCGGGGCCTTGGGCGGCGGCAAAGGTAATTTGTAACTGAGTAAACCAGAGTGGGAGACCGTATTTTGGAAGGAGTGAAATGAAGAACCAGACCATTAAAACTTTGTAAAATCAACTGAGATTTGTATCACGACAGCATAAATTTACCTTGTACAGCGGTAATACTTGCAATAGAACTCGATCTAGAAACTGTGTGAATTTTTATTAGAGTTCCTCATTTTATTGTATAAAATTTGCTAACGAGGAAATACTTAATGTAAAGTAGGAATAAGATCTTGAATAACGAGTGATTGTGTTTAATCCCAGGAGTATGGGAAAATTTAGTTTCAATTAAGTTCATAACTTAGCAAAACCGTGCACGGGTGATAGGAGAATCAGACTCGATATAGCGAGCGCATTGTTAAATAAATTTTGTGTTGTGTTGTAATTTTGATTTAATTCTGAACTTGAATGTTAAGTGTGAACAATTTCTCATGCCATATTACAGAATATACTGTTATTTTATCTAATTTTGTGTCTGGGTGTGTTACTTTCTCATACCCCAAAAGATCCTGCCCCCCGAGATCTTCAAGCTCGAAAGAGCATTCTATCAGGGCATTTCCACGAGTGGAGGCGTTACAATATATATATATATATATATATATATATATATATATATATATATATATATATATATATATATATATATATATATATATATATATACACACACACACATAAAAATCAGCCACCCACTCAATTTTAAGCTTAAGTATACAATTATTATAATACGTTATTTATCACTTTCTTTTTTACACAAATAACAGTCATGTATTTGAAATTCATCTGCTTGCATCTGAGAGCAATGTGTAATAACACCCATTCAAATGAAATGCAGAAAATTCAAATTTAATATTTCGAATTTTCCCAATTTTCGAAAAATACAGAGAGTGCATCGAAAAGGGAACCACCAGCACTTTCTTTACTGTACTTCGCTGCATATGTGAAAAATATTTGAAGAAAAAAATGTTGATCTGTTTCTGAGAAAATAATAGTTTCAAATTTCAAAGATGCCCACACAAAATATACTCATTATCAAAAAAATAAACATGACCTTATTTGAAGAATTTTTTAGATGAATACATTTCATTAAGAATAAAATGTTATTCATAATTATAGTTGTAGGAAGGCCACACAAAAATATGGAACTTTTGCAATTTTCAAAAAAATCAGGGATTTTAAAGAAAATTAGCCCTGCACTATTCCCTGAAGCATTGCCAATAAAACTGAAGAAGTTAAGAAAGAACTTGCAGTGAAACGGGTACAAATAGAGGTAATTATGGAAACAAAAGAGTTGCAAGGATCTCTGGAAAATGGAGATTATATTATATAAAAAGCTAGAATATGAATTCTAAGAAGCTAGAATAGCAAGTCTGCAGATTTAAAAAAATATCATTTTGTTACAACTTCAATTGAATAACAGCTGTACCAATTTCATTATTGCTTTGATGACAAATCTTTTCAACAAGTTCATATTTCCTTTTCCAGAGTATATTTTACCACCTAAGCAAATCCATTCCCTGAATCACAACATCAAAAAAATTTTATTTCTCATTTATGTGGTTGTGATTTGTGTACTTGTGCAAGACAATTAAAGAAAGAAGTCTAAAATGAGTGAAAAATTCCAACTACACAAATATGTTTCTTATGCTTTCAAAGAGCTGTTAAGGTGAAACAGGCCCACTAAATGGAAAGCACGACCATCATTTAGGTGCTAACATTGACTCAGGACATAGTAATTTTGCAGTCAATCAATTCTTTGGTATTAAGGACCCACAAAACATTGATTCTGGCTACATCTCGAATTATAGGAAGAAATTTACTATTTATAGGAACAGGATTTATCCACTTTTCCATTACCAGGGCCTGACGGAAGTTTTTTCTGTTTGAAAAAATTTAGCATGAGAATTATGGGAATTTACCAACCAAACAAAAAAAGTACAATATTGAGAAACGTATAAACAGATTTTCACTGTAATTCATTTGTTTGCCTCACGTTTTAATACTGAGTCCCAACATGAGCATAAGTCCTTTGTATATTTAAGTACTGCAGATAAGGTTAGGATTCTCTGTCATAGCTCTTTGTTGGGAAATGTTTCCCTCCTAGGGCCCTCTGTACACGTAATGGGTCACAGATCTTAAGTTAATAAATTTAATCACTCCAATGCTGTGAAAATGTTCCTTTTCTATTATCTTCATTCTCCCACGTATTCCATCTTATCAAATATGTGAGAAACCTTTTCCCCTAATGCGTAAGAATTTTTTTAACCTTTTTTATTATATTAAAATTTTGAAAGTGGTCAAGCAGAAGAACATGCCAGATGACTTAGCCTTGCCATCAATAAAGATATTTATTAATGTTATTGATGTTTTTGGAAGTGGAGAGAAGAAAGTGCCATCCGAGATATTGGGTAAATATTTACCATTAGTAATACCAGTGCTCATTAAGATAAAAATCCCCAGCTGTGCAAAGCTTTAAACCCAAGTCTCTCAGGTGAGCAAGCATGTTAGCTAACTGACGGCCCTTTCTTTCTTTTTTTCTTTCCTCTTTCCATAACAGCACTTATGAGTGGAAAATCAAATTACATTTTTTCCTGCTCCTAAACAAAAGGGAGGATTGAATAATGGAGATAATTTCATTAGAAGCGTCCCCACACAAAGAATGGATCAGGGAACCCAAGGGTTAATTCGGCCCTGATTGAAAAGACATCCACAACGTACTAAAGAGAGGTGCCACAGAATGGCACTGACTTTCTCAATGGTAGAACTGAAACTTCACTAAGGGCCGGTTTCACCAAACTCGTTCAAGTATCTGTATGTGCATCTGTTTCACCACTGAATATGTAAACTCGATTAGGTTAAACAATGTTTTCATGCTAAAACCCTGAGGTTGGTACTGGCCGCGGAGCATTGTGGGCCTAAAATTTTGTGTCGTATACTCTTTGCAAGCACGAAATTATATAATATTCTGAGCAAAGAGGTTAGAAACCATGAAGTTCATACAGACTTCGGGCATAGATGAATATAGGCGTTAATGAACATGGGTATTAATCTATGTTTCGGGTTAGTAACGATATATTTTAACCTCCGTGGTCCTCTCAGCTGCTAACGTGCAGAAATAAAATATTGTAATGTAATAACAACTGAATTATTTTTTGTTAAATTATAACTGTAATGTATAAAAAAATACAGCATTTGCTAATATAAACATTAATATTAACATAATAATATAAACATAAATTAATATTAATATTTGAACTACAAATAATAATTTCCAATTTTTATTTCCAACAAGTGAAATATTCTATTTGTCTTCTATGAACTATTAAAAAAATGTTTTTTGTAAAACAAATATTTTTTTAAAATTATTTTTATTTTAAGTCGCATAAACTGCATAGGTCATGAGCGACTAGTACAGTAATACAATTACAATTCTGAGAAAATATCGATAGTTTTACAAAATTGTTAAACTTTTTCTTGGAAACTTGGCGATGATAAAATTTCATTGAAATTTTCATTTCCTACACATTTTTTTTCTGTCTTTCATGTCGATAAGGCATTCCAGAAGGATGTGCTCTATTGATAGAATTCTATTGCAGATTGTACAAGTAAGTTGTGGAACTTTTCTAATTAAAAATTTATGAGATAATTTAGAATGGTTTGATCGAATTCTTGACAAAGCAACTTGATTACGACAATTAATAGAGGGGTTTGTGACAAGTCGAAAGAAATTAGTTAAACACTATTTTGAATAAAAAAAAAAGAAATTCAAGCTGCTTCTTCTCAGTCCACATTTCTTCCATCAGAGATATAATGTTTTAAAAAAGTTCTTGACCATAAATCTAATAATGAAAGCGGCTTCTTCATGGGACTTTGGCAAGTTTGAATTATTTGTTTCCAGTTGTTTTTGAAAATTTATTTGTGGATTATAGTAGATTCATAAGACCAAAAAGCATTAAAAATATACATAAACATAATTTTACTTATATACACTATACATTTCAAGTGACTCAAAATTAACACTCAGAAAAATAAATTGAGAATACATTCCATACAACAACATAATGGAGGTAAATACACATGTTGACTAGTAAGCAGATGTAGTGTGTGGCCTATTGTTGTGGCATCACCTCACACCTCACCATATTTACGATAAGCTGAATGTTTAAAAGAAAAGGAAACTAGCCAAGCACGTAGCATGTACTAACATATTTCTGTTGTAACAATGTTCAGACAAGGTTAAAAAAAAATAATATTGAAGATTTGATTATAGTTACTACACACAATGTTAGCCACCTCATTTCTTATTAAACTCATCAATATTTTTATTTCAAGGCATTATAACAAAATTGATATTGCCAATACAACTTGAAACAGTTTAGGTTTTTTCGTTTCTTTTATCTTCTCTTCCTTCTATAGCTATATTGTGATTGATATAAATGCAAGTACATGATTAGTAACAACTGTTGTATTAGTTTATACTTTATATTATCTTTTCACTCAAGAATCCAATATTCCTGGGTTGTGTATATTGCAATTTGTATATGTAGTACATGATTTGCATGTATTATTTTTGTATATGTATGTAGGTACGTTTTATTAACGTTCTTATACATTTTCTCAGTTTTCTTAGTTTATTTTTAATTATTTTATACTTGTATTTATGCTTTTCATATTTACTGCTCTGATATATGTCTAGATGAACATAGTAACAATATTTATGAGTGCTACAAGCAACGATGGCTAACATTAGATCTCTCTCTCCCTCCCATATATATATATATATATATATATATATATATATATATATATATATATATATATTAGTGACGTCACGGGGTTAGACAAACCCCATAACGCCACCATCAGCCATGTGAAGAAGCTCACTAACAGAGGACTAGAGTACGCGGCGGAGCGATGGCCGGTAAACGCGCCATCTGCCCGCAGCTTTTCAAACTGCGACGCCCGAACTAGTGGGTAATGTTTCTTCCGAGAGGTTACGAAAGGAGGAGAATATGCACCCCTCCAAAAATTTCCCCAGGCGCGAGTATCTCAAGTATCGCAGCGCGCCTCGGAGGAGCTCTCATTTACGGCAACTGCGGCGGCGACCAGAAGAAACTCTCTTTTACGACGACTGCGGCGGCGACCAGAAGAAACACTCTTTTACGACGACTGCGGCGGCGACCAGAAGAAGCTCTCTTTTACGACTGCGGCGGCGACCAGAAGAAGCTCTTTTGCTACAACTGTAACGGCGAGTACAAAAAGATAGTATAGGAGTTTACTTCAACTTGATAGTTAAAAGCTAGCTCGGAAAAGCGTATCTTAGAAAAGTGAAGTAATTAGATTGAGTGCAAAATCATTCGTCGCGGTCACAATAATTCGGAGAGCAAGCCAAGTAACTGTTTTGACATCGGAATAACTTCAAAAGTTGTAAAATTCGCGCAGAAGGACAGTAATTTAATCCAGCATCTTACATTGCACGCTGAGATCACACATGCCTAAAGTGTGGTAGGTCGGCCGAGCATGTGAGCATAACTCTTGCAACATTAATAATTTCGAGGCTGGAAGCGCGAACGAACTTGTACGAAGCGGTGGAAGACGGACGACCCCAGGAAGAAAGAAGCGTAGGCGAGAAGGACTTTGTCTAGAGCGAGGATAGTACGGTTTCGGAACGAGAGAAAGGTGTGGAAATTGGTGGCTTGGCGGCGTTCGAGCAGAAGGGACTGCTTTCGTCGCAACACAGCACGCGAGACGAGGCGGCAACGCGGGGCGAGCGGCAGAAAATCCCCAAGGTTACCTACAGGCGAGCGACGCAGAGCTGGTGAGGTAAAGGCAGTGTTAAAAGTGGGTGAAACGTCTAAAATAGGAGGGAGAAGTATTTCGAACTGTGTGAGGGGCAGTTTCCAGGCCATTTACCGCACGTGTCAGTAGATTCATTTAAAGAAGTCTACCTTGTACAATTTTACGTAAATGATACAGAAATTTTATATGTTGTACAGTTAATATTATCCAGAAAGATCACTTTGTTGTATTATGTTGCAAGTAATTGCTTTTTGTGACATGTAAAAGGGTTTGAATTAAGTAACGTGAATGCCACGTATATTCTTTTGTGTTCAGTATTATAGTGAGTGCGAAGCCGAAGGCTAGCACCTGTGAAAGGGTTTCTTTGAAAAAAGTATCAAATTCATTTGAAACAAAAAAAGCCGTGCACGGAAAACTAGAGGCCAAAAGAGTAAATAATTTAGTAGTGGAAAACTCAGAAAGGAGTAATCTAATCGTAAATTGTAATTGATGAAAGTGTGTTCAGGCAGTCGAGGTGACGGCTGTATGTTTTTTGGTTTTTTGTCTTGTTTCATTTTTTTCAGTGACCAGCTACTTAAAGTGCAATAACCTGTTGTGAAATTGCGTCACTGTAAACTTTCTCATTGAATATATGTTCATATTATTCATATTTTATTTGATTCATTGTGTTAAGGGTTCAGACATTTCTCGTACCCGAAAGATCCTGCTTCCTGAGAATTGTAAGCTCGCTTCACGAGCATTCATGCTATCACGACCCACCACGTGTGGTAAAGTAGTTAAAGTAGATGGGGGTGTTACAATATATATATATATATATATATATATATATATATATATATATATATATATATATATATATATATATTTTAACCAGAACTGAGCATTGTTTATACATCTTTGGACTTACCAGAAGTATATTTCTTTTGAACACTGCTAATTGTAGACATGGTTTGGGTGTTGTGAGAAATCATGGAAGAGCCATAAATTACTTTTGGTTATCAATCAGCATCTGTATTTAGCTCCATTGTTATTTTGTAAGTATCATTCGTTTATAATAGTTTCCTCAAACTCTGTTATTTTAGTGTAATTGTTTATAATGTATAAGTGTAAATAAAATTGACTTGTTTTTATAACATTGCTCTTTGATTTTATGTACTATATGATACACTTATATGATAGAAATACATTTTCAGAAATATGGACAAACAAATAATTAACACTATATTCTATCAATCAAGAAACATGGACCAGCTGCTAGCGTACTACTATACTGCGTTTAACTAAACTCAAACATTTTGGAATAGGTAGGTTGTGAAAATTGTACATTTTATAATCAAGTCACACCCAACAGAAAAAATTAGATAAGCAACCATGAAATCAACGAAGTGGGTGCTGAACACAAAAGCATCAAAATGACCAGGCCCAGCGATCAAATCTAGGCCCACGAATGTTCCAAAAATCAGGTTTTGCTCAAGATCGTTGTCATTCAGCATTCTGCATTTTACAGTCTTTAAACATTTTATTATAATATAACGAGATCATAATGTGTCGAAACGAGGATGGATAGCTGATAATCACGATTACCTGAGCATAATCTGCCGATCTCGGGCGTTTAACTCCACGTGAGTTTAACTTCCAGTAATCGCATTTAAATCACGTGGTGAAAGACGCGAGAACTTCAAACGCGATTAAACTCCAAGATAAACGAAGTTAAACACATAATCAAAGGTGGTGAAACTGGCCCTAAGAATATTATGGAAGAGCAAAACCTCACCACATATGAATATTTTCATTGAAAAATATGGAGCAGTTTTTGAGACGTTATTTGAGATTTTCTGTAAATGCACATTTTAAAACTCATTTTCACCCAAAACTATTCAGTTTTTGAGAAAATTCAAAGGAAATTATTTAAAGTAATTGTATTAAAAAAAGAATGATGTATACAAATTGCTGATAGTATAAATATAGTGTGCGAGACATTTAAAAAAATTACATTTGTATAATTTTTGACAAACAAAATGAAGTTTATGTCATCTTATAGAGTATTCCTACCTATTCCTACCAAACGTTTGAAGAAAAAATTGGGAGCCTTTTAGATAAATTCCTGTTTTAGATATTTTTTATACCGCACTTATCGCACTCAATATTACACACTCAAAAACTATCAACATTTTCAAAGAGAAGAAGAAAATAAAATATCTTCATTTTCAATTTTGAAGTAGTAGGACGACAAAATAACAAACTTTCACAATTTTTGAGTTAACAATGGAAATCAGACCCTACGCCATCCTTACATTTATTACTTATGGGTATTTTGCTCTCTTCTAATAAAAAAATTACAGAAAAGATTTGGAGTAATTTGAGAAATTTTTGAAAACGTCTCCAGGGCTTCATGTAAGTACCCACAGAATATTATTGAAAATTGCGGAGCGCCTCCCAAACACCCACGCAAACACACGCGGGCGCGCACACATACACGCGCGCGCGCGCACATACACGCGCACGCACGCGCGGGTTCACGGGGATGTGATGCGATTGCAAGTCTCGCTGAAGAGTCTCCTAGCCTCTCCATCCCAACTCCGCTCTCACTTGCAAGGGGTGGACCCTGTCGAGTCGAGTAACCCGTGCCAAGGTAACCGTAACCAATCCCTTCAGCGGTAAGGGTCGACCAACAGACGAGAGAAGGGGGTTCTGACAAGTCACCCTGTCGGAATCGCATGTAACCGCCGTACTGGAGCGCCCCGAAATTATGTCGGGATACGGTCTGGTTGGGTACAACCCTAGCCCAAGGTAAAGGGTGAAGCCGGGGGAGCCCGTAAACCCCTAAGCGACGTATCCCCAGGTGGCGGACAGGGGAGGAATCTCTAGATATAGAGGTCAAGAGGCAATTAAAATACCTCGCACGGACCAACAGGCGGGGAAGGACACTCCAGTCAAAAAACCAATATGGAAGGTCTTTTGGGATCTGTTTACGGTGCAGGGGCCCGGATCCCCAGTACCGGCGTCTGTGGGGAGTAAGCAAGCGGGCTCCCAGGCGTCGTCAACCAGTGACCGCAGTACGTCAGTGGACCACTGGGCTGCTGAAGTGTCCGTTGCTACAAGTGATGATCATGCGAAACAACAGGCACTGTCTAGCCTTGAGAAGAAAATAATCGAGCTTCTCAATTTTGTTAAGCCTCGCCATAATGTTCACGGTGAGATCAAGAAATTGGCGTATTCGATTCAGACGCACTTTAACGAAGTGGTAGCACTGCATACAGGAGGATCATCCTCAGTGCAACAAACCTACTGCGAAAGAAGAGTGCACTCAGACATTCCTTGAGAAGGTGGTTGCGGGAGTACTCATAACGAGAAGCGATCCTTCGCGAAACCAGAACTCCCAGGTGCCCAAGGTAAGGAAGGAGACTGCGAAAAACCCAGACAAAATCCGGACAGAAATACCCTCTCCGGAAATGCCACGAGAAGAGCCCGAGTGGCATGTGGTCACTCGTAAGAAAACACGTGTTCTAACACGCGGAATGGGCCACCCAGACCAGATGCCCTGATGATTAAGAAGGACGACGCGCTGACGTACGCGGACATCCTTAAAAAAATGAAAACTGACCCTGAGCTTAAGGATCTGGACGAGAATGTCACGCACATCCGGAAGACAGCTGGCGGCGATCTCCTCCTGCAACTGAAGCGGTCTGCCAGAGGCCAAACAACAGATTTTCAACAGAAGGTGAACAACAGAAGGTGTTTGGATCGGACGCTGATGTGAGGGCTCTTTCACACCGTGACTATTCAGGTGAAGGACCTGGATGAGGTCACAACTAAAGAGGAAGTGCATAGGGCTCTGGTCGACAAACTTCCCGAAGCCAGTGATCTCCCAGCTACTGTGGTCAAATATCGAAGACCATCCTATGATGGAACACAGGTAGCAATAGTCAGCGTTCCTGTTGCGGTGGCTAACAAATTGTTGGCCATCCGTAAAATAAGAATAGGATGGGTGTACTTCACTCTGCGTGAGAAGAAGGTCCCCCTGAGGTGTTACAGATGTTTGGATTTTGGACACCTCAGAAAAGCATGTAAAAACTCACATGACCGGTCCAACTTGTGCATGAATTGTGGTGGTGATGATCACCTTGCTAAGGCATGCACAAATGACGCAAAGTGCTTGCTTTGTGAAGAAAAGGGGAAACAAGGCAGACATGCAGCAGGTGTCCATCGTACCAAAAAGCGCAGAAAGCAATAACCGATAGAAAATGAGAATTATACAACTCAATTTCAACCATTGCGCAGTCGCCCAGGATATCCCGGCACAGTCGGTTAGGGAATGGGAGGCTGATTTAGCAATAGTATGCGAACAGTATACTAACCGTGAAGATACAGCGTGGGTATCTGACCTTCACAACCAGGCGGCAATCTGGGCCTGTGGAAAACACACATTCCAGCAAGTAATGACGAGACCCGGAGCTGGATTTGTCTGGGTAAAAATCAATGGCGTTTACTGTTATCAATGACGTTTACGTTATAGCTGTTATGCCTCGCCACATGCAACAATGGACGAGTTTGAGCAGTTCCTAGACCTAGTGTACGACGCAGGAGGACGAAGCCCCTTGGTGATAGCTGGAGACTTCAACGCTTGGACGGTTGAGTGGGGTAGTTTGTCCACTAATGAGCGAGGTCGAGCGGTTCTGGCATCCCTCTCCCTTCTGAATGTAGAGCTCGCCAACACAGGAGACATACACACCTTCCGCAGAGGGGGCGTGGGATCTGTTATGGATTTGACGTTTATGTCAGATAATCTACTGAGAATGGGAGTGTCCTGAGAGTTAGTGAACACTATACCCGAACACTATACCACCAGGCACTTTTGTACGAGGTGAAAAATCAGCGGAGAATTTTGCACCGAAATATCAGCCAGCTGGGTGGAAAGCAAAGACGTTCGACGAAGTTTTCCGACTATGTTGGGAGACGACAGTACAACAGGTACCGCAAATGAGGCTGGGCAGGTTATGAAATGGATAACCAAAGCCTGTGATACTGCTATGTCTAGACGGGGCGCAATCACTCTACGTTCACCAGTTTACTGGTGGAAAGAGGAAATCGCCCAATTACGTCGGAAGTGCCTTCGAGCCAGAAGACAGTGCCAGAGAGCTCGTGGCAGAGACAACTTTCTTCAATTGCAAGAGCAATACAAACTCGCTCGAAGCCAGTTCAAGATATAAATCCCCAAGAGCAAACGCTTATGCGCCAAAAGCTTGTGTGACGAGGTGGAAAAGGATCCATGGGGCAGGCCGTACAAGAAGGACATGAGTAGGCCAAGACGGTGGCACCTACGTTCTCCAACTTGCCCAACTCCAATATGCTGCTCAGAATTGTGACAGCCATATTCCCGAACCACCCCGGTGAACCAGTTAATATAGCGTTATCTGAGATAGAAATAATTCTTCCAGTCACAAAAGAAGAAATTCTGCACGCAATCAGCAGGAATCGGCAACACAAAGGCTCCCGGACCGGATAACATTCCCAATATTGCCCTCAAGACTGCGATACTCGTTCACTCCGACATCTTTGTGGATTATTCTTGCTTGAGAAGGGGTGTACCCAGAAAGGTGGAAAAAACAGCGTCTGGTGCTCCTCCCTAAGGGGAATAAATCTCCCGAAGATCCATTGTCATACAGGCCACTGTGTATGCTTGACACAGCTGGCAAGGTTCTGGAGAGAATTATTAGTACCAGACTGGAGAAAGCTGTAGAGGGAGACAGCCTTTTGGAAAATGAGTATGGTTTCCACAGAGCCCGCTCGACTGTTGACGTAGTCCAGATTGTCATTAACACCGCCCGACATGCAATTGGAGGAGGTAGATGGAAGTGATGCCCAAAACAGTACTGTGCTGTCGTTATGGTGGATATTAAGAATGCATTGAACTCGGCCAGGTGGAGTAATATCCACCAAGCTCTCCGCAGATTTAAGTTGCCAACGTACTTGATTGTGGCCGAGTATCTGAGTAATAGAGCCCTGATTGACAATACAATGGGCCGAAGGTCACAATGTCACCGCTGGAGTCCCGCAAGGGTCAGTATTGGGTCCACCATTATGGAATATGTATGACGAGGTCTTTCGGCTTCCCTTCCCAGAAGGCACCAGTATTATTGGTTTCGCGGACATTGCTATCGTCGCCGTTTCGAAATACATTGAGGAAATTGTGTACATTTGCAATGAGGCGATCGCTATTGTTAGTCGGTGGTTGAAGTGCTCAGGGCCACAGTTAGCAGAGCACAAGACTGAGGTTATCCTGGTCACTAGCAGGAAAAAGAGAAACCATCACTCTCAAAGTTGGAGACCATCGTATTACATCACAGCCGTCGATCAAATATCTTGGTCTCATGATTGACGCCCGTCCAACATTTGCTGACCACCTGAAGTACGCCAGCAATAAAGCGGCGGTAGTTAATGCAGCACTGCCGAGGCTAATGCCAAACATAGAAGGAGAAACGGAAGCTTTTGGCCTTTGTTGTGAGGTCCGTCTTGCTTTATAGAACCCCAGTATGGGACAACTCCACGTCGACAAATAGTTACGTCCGAGGGATGACGTCAGTGTACAGTTTATCAGCACTGCGGGTAGCTTGTGCATTCCGCACTGTGTCAAACGATGTAGTGTGCGTCATCGCGGGGATGCCTCCTGTCGATATCTTGGTGTAGGAGAGTCGGAGGCGATTTTATACAGTAGAGGAAAACCCAGACTGCTCGACAACACTGCTCGAATGGCAAGATCGATGGGACAAGTCCATTAAAGGAAGATGGACGTACCGCATCATTCCCTCCATTGCATCGTGGATCAACCGTAAACACGGCGAAGTAAATTTCTGTTCGACTCAGCTGTTGTCTGGACATGGATGCTTTCTGTCATATCTCCACAGGTTCAAGCTGAAGGATACCCCATTCAGTCCACTATGTGAACCTTCTGTCGAAGACGCCGAGCATGTGTTCTTCCAGTGCCCGCGATACCATCTGCAGCGACGGCACGTTACGAGTATACTCGGAATCGACCCGCTGACACCCGAAGCAATGGTAGGGTGCATACTCGCCTCAGAAACCAACTGGGATGCGGTGAGCGCATATGTGTAGACCATAATAGCTGAGCTCAGGAGAATAGAAAGGGAAAGAAGGGAAGTCGACTGATCTTTGGATACTTCCTACGATCTGGCGAAGAGAAGTGGCTTGTGACTAAGCCACTCTCATCATGTAATGCCTAACGGCGGTTCCGCGGGGAGGACGGAGGAGAAGGAAGGTGGTTTTAGTGGGTAAAAATCTCACACTATCATGTGGTACGGGCCACATGGTGTCTTTTGAAGATTTCCACCTACACTTGTAAAAATGCGCACTCTCTCTCTCTCTCTCTCTCTCTTTGGTTTCATAGGATCCAAAATTGTGCATTTCTATTGAAAATTGATTTTTCACAGCATTTACAATTGTTAAGAAAAGAAACCAAGGAAAAATGCCATACCTGAGCGGTATTACAGTCTTGAGCAAGCAGCCACCACACTGTACACACATGACAAAATGTTTCTTCTGTTCTCTTAGTGCACCAAATACCAGTCAGGTCTACCAAACAAGGGATAGTCCTCTCATTCTGAAATTATAAAAACAATGCTGATTCACAACTGTAAAATTATTCTGAAATTGAAACCATGTAAATTTAAAGATAATTTATTAGAACATGGACTTTAAATGTGTACATAACAAATATTTTTTAGGCAAAATACAGTTGCCTGTAAGAAAGCCTTTTTTCAGATTCCAAAACTCAATTTAGTACATGAGAACTTTGGTTCCTTGAGTCATGTTATACTTGGGTTTCTGTAACCTGGTGGAATACAGTTCATCAGCTGTTACGGTTTCATCCAATCAGGAGCTTAAACATCTCCGTAATGATGTTTTAGCTCTTGATTGGATGACACCGTAACAGCTTATTAACTATTATCAGCCAGGTCAGAAAAACCCCTAGTATAAGATGGGTAAAAATTTCAAACCTTTAAGAATTGGTAGGAGAAATGTTGAGTAAAAAAAAAAAAAATTTCATATTAGTTTTCTTGACAGTATTTCCTTTTCTGTTCTCAACAAACCTAAACCAATGCTTTTGGTCAAAAGTCCTTTTTCAAATCAGAACTGAACTGATCTTTTGTCAATGAGCCTACCAACTTCAGGGATTTTAACCTTAAAAATTTATTAAACTGTATTCTTGACCGACTCTCTCAAGATTATTGGAGTAAGAAGTGCACAATAGGATGAGACTTATTCCTATTATGACAATGATCCTCAATTGACAATAGGAAACAATTAGCTTAGATGGGCACATGTAACATTGGACGAACACACACAGGTTACCTGATTACTTAAGTACAACGCAGTTCACTAAACGTAATGCAGGTGTCTGTCAGGTGTTTGGTGAATCCCTGCTTCTATATATCTTTTCACCATCTTAAAACATAGAATATTCACTTTGCAAAAAATCCTGGTCACAGTTCATGCACGAGTGTCAAACTTATGTTATTTTATATTATCGTAAGTTGGAAACTGATCAAAATCTGTTTCTCAAAAGACAATAGAGAAATATATAATAATGTGCACATATGCTATCCAATTCATGTTGCAGCAGATTAATATACTCTCTCTTTTGATTTTTTGACAAATTATAGTACAGAATTGAATTGTCTTTCTCAGCTGACTATACCTAAATACACTGCACTCTTATGACATTGTCATGATCATAATACCGTATTTAGCTGAATACAAGAAGGCATTTTTTTCCCCCAACAGAATCTCATAGAAAAATAAGGGGTTTTCTATTCGCAGATAAAGCCTACATGGTTGGGATGGTTTACTCCACCTTTTCATGTTCAACTAATTCTGACTTAAGAATAATCTGCACAGCTCATAAATTCTGCAAAAGCTGATAAATATAATCTGCAAAAGTTGATAAAAGGGATAAGCAATGTAAAAATGAATACAAATCATTGTTGAGATTTTTTTGCACAATCAATGAGGTCACATGGATTTTCGGTTCGACACTCATCAAAGAAAGCGAGTAACAGAGTATGAGAAGGAAAGAAAGAAAACAAAAATAGAAGAAAAAGAAAAAAAATGAGGAAAAAAAAAAGAAAACAGGAAAAAAAGAAAC
The DNA here is from genome assembly GCA_011170035.1 of Teleogryllus occipitalis. NCBI lineage: Eukaryota > Metazoa > Arthropoda > Insecta > Orthoptera > Gryllidae > Teleogryllus > Teleogryllus occipitalis. Next base: position 103,783 of record BLKR01002634.1, on the reverse strand, counting down.
AAATAAAAAAGGTAAAAATAGAAAAGGAAAAAGCAAGCAATTATATGTGCGATAATAGTGACAAAAACAAGGATGAATTTAATTAAGAAAAACGTGATAGTTCAGGCAAACAGATTTTAAATTCACATCAAGACTTGGCTAGCAAATTAGACAGACAACTATTTATTTTTACTGAATAATCAAATTTGAAAAAGAAATCTTAGAAGGCCTCTTCATCACAACAAAACTTTCCATGGCTGACCTTTGAAACAAGTTTGCCTTTGCTAGTCCTATTAAATCTTTATAAACCAAAAGCCAATTATGATAACACCATCTGTTTGAATATCAGCGATCTTTACGAGACATTTAGAAACTTTTGTTGGCAAAATGACCTCCTCCTCTACAGCAAATAACACCAAACTTTGTTTATACAAGTTTGTTTCTGATAACAGCACTGAAATATTGATACTTAACCCTTTGACTACTTTGAACATGAATGTGTTCGCACACTCGGGACTTGAACTGACCCAGTACTATGGACATGCACATGTGTTCTCACTGCTGTTTGGGTTCATTAATTTCAAAAAGACTGTATGTGACTGGGATCATCGTTAGGCACAAACACATCTTTTCATGGCAAACACATGGAGCTAGGGTCAAGTTTGAAACTCAAGTAAGTAAGCAAGCAAGCAATTGCACATCGCCACTGCCAATTGTAGCCTATGCAGGATATAACCTTTGTTTCCACAGTATAAATGAGTGACAAGTTCATCAGTAAGGTCTCCCAATGAGGGTCCACTACCTCCATCTTAACCTTTTAAAGAAGCAGCTTCTTTCAATATCTTTGTTTTCAATGAAGACAAGCTTTAAGAATCGATGGTATATGAACCATCGTTCATATACCATCGATTCTTATAGCAGCAGGAGCTTTGCCGCGGATTCATGGGTGCACACTGTGGATTTTTTCTATCTCTGGAGACACAAGTAAATAGTGTCATACTTCTAATAAATTCCAAAAGAGGAATTCCATTGTGAACTTGCCAATACAGCAACCTAGGTCCAGACCACCGGAGCACCATTCAGACAGAATCTGAACATTGGCAAGTACCACTTCTTCAATCTGATTCTGCCTTTTGTTGGTCAAATGTACTGACATCACCCATGCTTGAGTTGTACATTTTTATAAGGGATGGCTGCAGTACAGGAACTTTAGTTAAGAATACTCAAGTTAGTTGTCATTACCACCTGGCTATTGTCTTTCACAAGAGTAATATATTTCTCTCTTATCTATACATACATAATATGGTCCCATTGCCTCATTTAACTAAATACCAAAGACTCGTGCAATGAATGGAATGGCATGTTTAGATGATTCAGAAGAGGATTTTATAAACTTGACTGCTCTGTCAATGTTTACTTAATCTTTGAAATATAAATATTTATGAATAGCATTAAAACAGTTGTGGAAAGAAATTTGTTACAAGATGATTGTGTACATCATCATTTATAATTTTTGTTTCCCAGTACATATGATGATGCAGCAATATTCAGACACTCATAGAATCCCAAAACACTTTTACAATTCTTCAACTCATAACTGGAAATTAGTGCAGCCTTCCGTCGCAGTATAATTCACAATTTCTTTACAAATGTGTTCATTATTTGATAATCAAAAACAGTTATAAATAATTGCAGCGGAGAAAAGATTCCAGAAACCTTGAAGAAAACATAGGAATATCATTATTCTAAAGAGTATCCGTATTTTTTTTTGTATACATCAACATCCAAATTTAGTTCATTTTCATTCCAGATACATTTTTCAGTCAAAGTGTTTTTTCCGTGTTCAATCTGCCTGCCCACCACATGATACATGGTTGATTTTCAATTGACAATATTTTCCATCAAAATAAGTATAACAACAAAACCTTGTTGATTACAAAGGAAGCGAGTTATAGTTAACAACAAACTAGTGTTATAAGGAATAACATTTTTTTACTGTCGTGTCTAGCATTTGCAACTATTTAGGCTTATCATTTAAAAATGAAGAGAAATAAAGTTCAACAATGGAAAGGGGCTTTAATTTTTGTTTCAATGAGGTCCATTCACTAGCAGAAACAAAAAGAAACTATCATCGTTATCTTCATCTATATTTAAAGTATTTCTTTTCCTAAATACATCTATTTGATGAATTTAAATACACCTCTAAAATATATGTTCAAAAAACTCAAAAATATAATTTTTCACTTACTACAAAATATATTTCAAATACAAGTATTTAAATACTGCCCAACCCTGTGATTTTGTCCCTTTGCATCTAAATATATTTTTTCCCCACATATCGAACTATGGATGCTGTAATAGAGGCGAATGGTCTCGTATCATCTGTAAAAGTAGTAAAAAACTATTTAACTCTTACTCTTACCATATAATTTACTTGTACTACATACAAGTAATCCATCGAATCTTCACTTCGATGCCTGAGTTTTCAAGATTTATAATAATTATGAGACTCCCATCTTTATATTTCATGGTGAATTATCTTTGCGGGTCTAATTCAGTCTTCTCATTGTGAAAACATAGAGCACATTGTTGCTCCGAGAGTACCTCTATGCATCAGGCAGTCGTCGTTCCATGGCTATCCACTGCGCAGAGCTCGGAAAAAGTGGCCATAGGGGAGTCCAGGATTTCCAAATCCGATTTGGCACTGGGACAGTGATTTGCCAAGAGACAACGATACTCACTCCAAGTCAGTGATTGACTGGCTCATGTCAATCGATTTTTCGGCATCAAGGACCCACGAAACATTGATTCTCGCCACACCACGAGGTAGAGGAAGTAATTTACTATACAGCAACAGGATTTTTCCACTTTTTTATTACCAGAGCCCGGCAATAAGAGATTTACGGTGCACGATTACAAAACTAAATTATATTCTTACGAAGACTGAAAAGAAGGAGAAAGTAAAATAAATGTTCACAATAGATATTCCATTAATAAAATATTCATTAAACCGATTTTAAAAATAAATACTTTATCTGCCAACCGTTTTTATAAGAGAATATATTTATCTCAGTCAGCAATGACAACAATGGTACACACTTAAAAAACTCTACAACAAGCAGAGAATCTTTGAAGCACTCACTTCAAAATCTTCACTTGGTATAAGACAAAATAGGTTTATTGATAAAAAAAATTAAATAAAATCTATTTTCAAAATTAATCCAATATATTTTTGAAAATAATTTCAGGAACATTGGTAGATTTGTACAAATTTGTAAAATAAGCAAAATGTGCAGAACATGTAATACAGAACAAAGTATGTAACGAAAATTTAGATATTTTGTTATGATTGCAACAATTCGCCGAGATCACAAGTTTCAGAACAGCACATAGAAAGACAAAGCATATGTAATTATATTAGAATCTGGACTCTAGCCATAAGATCGTCAGGCAATTCCACGGAAGAGAATTTTGACGTTACTGAAGATCTTGTTTTCTACATTTGACAATAGAAGTGTATGTATCCGAAATCAGTGTATGATATATCTAAAATAAGATGTGAGAAGATGGAATATTGGTGATGTTTACTCTATTAGTTCAATTTTCTTTTTGAAATCAGTTTGCAAGTCGGAATCGATATTTTGAGTAATACCTCGAACAATTTTATGATGGTATTCGAAGGAAGATGGAAATATGAGAACATGATAAATAGTTTTATACTACTATTACAGATAATACGAGACCGTTTGCTGCTGTTACAGCATCACTAAATTTTTTGTGGGGAAAAACATATATATAGGTGCAAAGGGACAAAAGCATAAACCAACTGTTTGGCTTGCTTGCCTGAAAGTTCGGCCATAGACTAAAGAGGTAAATAATTCTTTACTCTATGGTTCGGCCACCTTCTGCTCCACAGCCATTTGGAGCAAGCTGTGCCACCCCGTCAAGGGAGGGCCCACAACAGTCGGGCAACGTAACGGGATGGAAGGGGGAGGCGTTTTCCCAAATTTCACTTTACGACACTCCTATTCATCCGATTTGCACGATTAACACTGTGTTGGATTCAGGAAGCTCGTCGTCATCGCACTATAAGTCCATATTTTTTAATTTCATCCCGGAACTATGAAACAAATTAAATTTTTTTTAAAAATGTTTTTGAAAAAATGGCTTTGTAATGTAAATTCTACTTTAAAAGGGCATCTAATCCCATTTACAGATCAAAAATCTGACCTTTTGTTCAAATGTTATTGGTCAAGTAAATTCCCAGTGATAGTGCTGTGATCTGTTGAATTTTCCTACCAGTATTTTTCGGTACATTTAGCCTTAAGGGAGACTCTTCAATTATGACCTTTGGCTGATGATATTTTTTCCAAACTGCCTAGGGTAGGAATTTGTGGCACTGGCACAATATATTTTTTTTTCAGGAGGAAAAGAAATTTCCAGGACTTTATATTTCCTAAATTAATTATAGCCAAGGTTCAGAGTTCACTGTCACTGAATCTGAGTCCACTATATCGGGAGTTGACTGGATATCTTTGCACAAAACACACACACACACAAAACACACACACACACACACAAAACACACACGCACAAAAACACACACACACACACACACAAAAACACACACACACACACACACAAAAACACACACACACACACACACAAAAACACACACACACACACACACAAAAACACACACACACGCACAAACACACACACACACACGCACAAAAACACACACACACGCACATATATACTAGCTGACCCGGCGAACTCTGTTCCGCCTTAACAGCCGGTCCCATCTTTTTCTTGCGTTGCACTCAATGTGAGAAACTGTACTATCCTTCTTGCACTCGTGCTAATAAAGCAATTGCAGATGTGTGTTTTTCTCTCAAAGAAGAATTTCAAAAAAAAAAAAAAAAAAAAAAAAAAAAACGCTCTGATATTACATAGATAATTAAAAAATCTAACTAATTATACTTCACTTCACTTTTTAACACACTTTTATTAGCATCATTTGTATCTTTGCTTGATTGCTTGCTTGTTCTCCGCTGCAGAACGCTTCTGCACAGAAAACGTAGGCGAAAAGGCGCGAAAACATACGAAAACGCGTGAAAACGCATGAAAACGTGCGAAAACCCTCGAAAAGGTGCGAAAACCCGCGAAAACGTGCGTTCTCACACAGGAACGCTGTCGAACGGGGTAAACAGTATTCTATGTCCGTCTCCTGGCTCTAAGCTTCCTGCTCACTAATTTTCAGCCAAATTGGAACAGCCGTTCTTGAGTTATAAATAGTGCAACTAACACAACTTTCTTTTATATATATATATATAATTTATTATATTATTATTTTGTTATAGAATATAGCTTATTTTATAGCAAATGAATCATTTCAATATTTGTCACTTAACTAATATATCAAGAATCCGATTTAGTTTTCATTACCTCCAGAACACGTTGATTGCCTAAAGGATGACGCAAAACATGTGTGAGTGTTTTGAGTAGGACACATATTAGATTTTCAGCTGGCAATGAACGATTCATGGCTCCCAGCAACAGAATCACTGTATCCAAATGCGAACTAGATAAAAAGTCTGCACATATTTCTGGAGAAAGTCTTACAGCAGATTCTGTGAACAAAGATTTCACCAGAAATAAAGTTTATTACAAGAAAAGTTTTAAACATGTTAGAAAAGGTTTTAAACATGTTAGATAAAATAATCTGAAGTCAAACCAAAAAGGTTAATAATCCCATATTGTAAACAAGACATGAAAGCTACAGTATAACAACTTTAATTGACAACAAAAAAGAATGGGCTTAAGATTTATTTTGTACTGCCCCATCAAACAAACAGAAAGTAATAAATACATACCAATTAATAGCCCAGCATTCAAAAGGGTTGTGTAGGAAAGAGATGGGCTTGACTGAAATGATGACAGAGCTTTTGAATACACAGCTCTCAGGGAAAATCTTTCATCCAAGACATATTTTGAAGTCTCAATATGGGGGAGAACATGACTAATATTCACTTCTTTCCTTACTCTTATGCCTCGCCACCATGCCTGAAAATTCCATGTCCATTTGAAAAACCTTTCAATTCCACCACAGAATCAAAAATGATCAAGTATTCCATGTTAGGTCACAATTATACCATTAAAAATTTTATTTAGATACTCTTGAATTGTAATGGTTTCAAAACCCCCCCTTGCAAGTAAATTTATGCACTTTTCTCCAGATAACAAATTGAATTATACATTCCTGTGTGTGTTTGTGTGTGTGTGTGTTTGTGTGTGTATGTGTGTGTGTATGTGTGTGTGTGTTTGTGTTTGTGTGTGTGTGTGTTTGTGTGTGTGTGTGTTTGTGTGTGTATGTGTGTGTTTGTGTGTGTATGTGTGTGTTTGTGTGTGCATGTGTGTGTTTGTGTGTGCATGTGTGTGTTTGTGTGTGTATGTGTGTGTTTGTGTGTGTATGTGTGTGTATGTGTGTGTGTGTGTTTGTGTGTGTGTGTTTGTGTGTGTGTGTTTGTGTGTGTGTGTTTGTGTGTTTGCGAGTTTATATGTGTGTGTGTGTTTGTATGTGTGTGTGTGTGTTTGTGTGTGTGTGTTTGTGTGTTTTTTCCCCCAAACATATTATATTCTACATCAGATTTAATACGTAATTTTTACCCAAATATTCGATATTCGTGTACTATATTGTTTTAAGGAAATCAAAGAAATGAGATTGTCTGCTTATTCTACAAACATTCAACTGATTAAACATTAAAAAGATTTAGTTTGGTAACCCAATTACCAGGTACATATTGGTACACTACAAACAGCTAGTTCTGCACAAATTCTACAATTTTGTCTCCTGGAAACTCATGTTTCTAACAAAATATCCACTACAAGTATTTCACATCACTGTCGCATTAAATTTAACTCAATAAATAACACATTCCAAGAGTCGTCATCTCTCAGATGCAACACGAGTTCAGTGGGAAATTTTATGACATCCAGGTGCTGCCTTTTGAGTTCACGATTGCCATTTGGTGTGTAGTATCCGAGTATTGGTTACGTCAATCTATAAATGACTTTTGAGCGATAGGACAAAACTATGCTAAATAGATCTTGAGCTCAAAGGGTTAAGTAAAGATAAGCACAAAGCAGTAAGTCCAGGTAGCATATAAAGGTCTAATGACAATACTCTGCTAATCATGTACTGTGGTATGCTCTGTGATAAGGTTTGACCACAGCAGAGGCTTTACACATCCTCAAAGAAATGATGTCACCTGTTATAAGAGTTAATATTTTGAGATTTCATCATCATGTCATACAGGTGCTGCCATGTGTGTGTAGTAACAGTCTGAGGGATACTTGTATGCTGCTGGTTTTGTAATTTTTATTCACAAACAATCATTATTCTTGTATAAGTGACCATTCACTTGTAAAAGGAAGATGGTCTGCTACTTTATACTTGGGGTTTTCTAACAAGGCAGCTATGGGTAGTATCTCCCAGATGGTATTCGGCACGACTTCATTCTCAGTCCTGCCGCTAGAGTTCCTTGATCTGCAGCACTGCTTGATGCAGTCGTGATCATGCAAAATCTTGCGGCAAGACTGAGAAGGACTCAAAAAGTCATGCAGAATTCCATCTCGGAGATATTACCCTCAGCTGGCATGTTAGAAAAACCCAAGCATAAAGTTTCTCGTTTGGCCTCTTTGCCACTTAAGGTTGTTCTTATAGCATTCTTGTGCCTTATTAAGCAATCACTCATTGTTTAAAGAGTCAGTTAAGTAACAACTACGAATTCAGCCCTACAAAAGCTCAGACAATTTGCACTAATTACCAGTATCCCATGTATTGACATACTAATTTACTGTACTGTGTACTGCCATTTATGTATTTGCTTTTGACTTGATCCTTTAGGACTTTCCTTATGGTTTTATGATTCACATTTTGATACTCAGGCGTACTCAAATCTTAAGCAGAGTTAGAACAGGAAGGAGTCAGGAATGATGTCCAGAATTCAGTTCAAGAATCAGAACATCCATGTAGTGTACAAAAAAAATAATTTTTTTGTTGTATTGCGAGTTACAGGCATGAACTGAAGTTTTTCAAAATCAATACAAATATTTGTATTATGGCAATTCAAATGAGCAAGTTTAGTAACACAGCAGGATATAACTATATTTAAGTGTGCATTTTCAGTAGTAATTTTTTGATTAACAGACACTGCAGTATTCAGCAATTCTGCAAAGAAATGCTCTTGTGTGGTGAATTAGAAAGTGAAATATCTCTTGTGAGACTATAATGACAAATAATTCAGTAAAACAACAATTTGGTGCACAATAGAAATGTGTCAGCCAGTCTCAAAAAAAAAAAAACAAAGATTCTCTTTTCAGAACAAAGAATTGCAATGCAAGCTGTGGTGGGAAGATAGTTGCAAAATATGATGGAATGTAAAATAAGGTAATGATTCCACAGTATGTAGAACAGACAAATGGAAATAATCTTCCCAGAGAGCTGACAATTAATGAATATTAAGTATAATCTAACCTCCTTGGATCCTGAGAATTCAGAATTAGTAGGAAATGTGACCCGGAATTCCTGAACTGAATACTGGATGTGATTCTTGAGACGTAAGCCTACCTTAATTCCATACTTTATAATTTCAAATTACTTGTCTCACTGTAACATGAAAGTTTACTTAGAACTACCAGGCAGTTGGCTTCCACAAAGTCACAGACTGAGCCTTCCTTCCCCTACAATGTCTCCAGAATAAGTGCACTCATGGAAAATAAGTTGCCTTATCACATCTGATCATGAAAAGCATTGCTCTTTACAAAAACCCCGTAAATTCCAGACATATGAAACATACCTGAATTTTTGTAGCACAATTTCTGAGAACAGCTTGTTGCCTCTGCTCTTCAAGCTGTTTTTCCAACTCAAGCCTCTTCGCTTCTTCCTTCTTTTGGAGAATAGAATAGTACCAATTTTCAATTAATCTGACCGCCACTTTTTCTCTTGGATCAGAAATAATTTGTGAATTTACACTGTTATCGACAGATTCATTTGTACTGCTTAAAGTTACTCCTGGTCTTGAGCTCTCAATTCTTTCCTTTCTTTCAATAACACGAGTACGATACCATGCTTGAATCTTCAGAGCAGCAATGCTCTGAATTTGCTTGGTTTCCCTTTCTTTTCTCAACTCCAAAACTCGAAGTCTTAGCTGCTGTTGAATCAAAACATTTCTAAACCACCTCTGTATTTTTAAAACAGACACTTTTTTTAAACGATATTCAAGCTGCATTTTGCGACATACAGATAATGCCTTATACTTTTGCTGTATTAAAATTACAGCATTTCTTTGTCTCAAATACAGACTTCTCTGTTTCCTCATAAGTTTTGTTGCTCTAAACCAGGTTTGAATCTTTATAGTACTGGTACGCAACTTTAAATAGTGTTCCCTTTCTTGTTTCATAAGAATGACACAATGATACCACATCTGAATCTTCACAACAGCACCTCTTTTCTCCTTAAAAGCTTTTCTATGTTCCTGGATCACCTTTCTTCTTCTATAGTACATCTGGATCCTTTGGGCAGCAGTTCTTTGCTTGAGGTACATCATTCTTTGATTTTTCATAGCTAAACAAGCTCGATACCATTGCTGAATTTTTAGAATTGCATTTCTTTTTTCCTTAAATGTTTTACTATGTTGTTGCATCAACTTAATACTCCTATAATAGGCTTGAATCTTTTGAGCTGACATTTGATAATTTATGTACTGAATTCTTTGTTTTCTCATTGCTAAACAAGCACGATACCATTGTTGAATCTTTAAAATTGCAATTCTCTTTTCATTAAACGCCTTCTGATGTTTTTTCATCAAACTCCTACTTCTGTAGTACATCTGAATTCTTCGGGCAGCTGTTTGTAGTTCAATGTACTGAACCCTTTGTTTTCTCATTGCTAAACAAGCACGATGCCATTGTTGAATCTTTATAACAGCATCTCTCTTCTCCTTGAAAGCCATCTTAAATTCCTGCATCAGCTTTCTACTTCTGTAGCACAACTGGATTTTTCGCACCGCAGTTCGTTGTTGGACATATATTGATCTCTGGATTCTCATCGCCATACAAGCACGATACCATAGCTGAATTTTTAAAACTGCATCTCTCTTTTTCTTAAATTCTCTTCTAAGTTCCTGAATCAGCTTTCTATTTCTATAGAACAACTGAATCTTTCGGGTAGCAGTTTGCTGTGCTATGTACATCATCCGTACATTTCTCATTTCTACACAAGCACGATACCATTGCTGAATTTTCAAAATTGCATTTCTTTTCTCCTGAAATGTTTGACAATCCTGTTGCATCAGTTTTGATCTTCTATAAAAAGCTTGAATCTTTTGGGCAGCAGATCGCTGCTTGATGAACTGAGTTCTTTGTTCTCTCATTGCTAGGCTAGCTCGAAACCATTGCTGTATCTTGAAAACAGCATCTTGTTTTTCCTTGAAAGCTTTTCTATGTTCCTGCATCAACTTTCCACTTCTATAGAACACTTGGATTTTTCGGACAGCAATTTGTTGTTTGATATATTTCATTCTTTGTTCTCTCATGGATAAACAAGCACGATACCATTGCTGAATTTTCAAAACCGCATTCTTTTTTTCTATAAATGCTTGCTGATGTTCCTGCATCTTCTTTCTATTTCTGAAGTACAGTTGAATTGTTTGGGCAGCACTTTGTTGTTTGATGTATTCTATTCTTTGTACTCTCTTTGCCTTACAAGCACGATACCATCGTTGAATCTTTAATGCAGCATTTCTTTTCTCTTTAATCACTTTTCGATGTTGCTGTATCATCTTTCTACTTCTATAGAAGATTTGGATTTTTCGAGCTGCTGTTTGTTGGCTGGTGTAAAGTAATCTTTGTTTTTTCATTGCTAAGCAAGCACGATACCATTGCTGAATCTTTAAAACAACAACTAGTTTCTTTTTATAGAACTTGTCTCTGAATCTTTTCTGTATCTTTATAACAGCACTTCTCATTTTGAGGTATTCTCTCTGCTGTTCCTTCATCATCCTCAAAGATTTGTACCATTTCTGAATCTTGTAAATACTGGAAATGCAAACTTTATACTGCTTGCGAGCTATGTAGCCTCGCCAATGTTTTTGAATCATTGTGCTAGCTCTATCTTCAATGATTTTTCTTCTCATTGCATCTTTTCTCATCCAAATTCGTCTTGAAATGCAAATGTGCAAAGATCTATACCAATTCTGAATTGTGTTTGCAGCACTAACAAAACGTGAAAGCTGCAATAAAAGAAGAAACATGTTAGTATAACTGTCTTGCTAACCTGTCTGCTACAATAAGATAAAACAAGATTATTCAATAGCATATTTCACCTGAAACTTGTAAATTATTTGCCACAACAATGACATAGTTTTTTCTCTATGTCCTTCCACAATATCTTTTGCAGTTATATCTCCTTCTACAACATGGCCTGCCTTATTCAAAGCAGTCAGAGCCAATTTAACATTATGCATTTTCTGAAGTTTAGATATTGCAGGAGTGCGCAGGGATGTAGACAGGGATTCTTGCAAAATAATTTCTGTCACCTTGCTGTAACAAAATTTAAAGATATTTTATTAAAGGTTAAAACCCCAAAGTGCAAAAAGTTTCATCGGAAAGCATCAACCACAAACCAATTCTGTCAAGGTGCACACAAATTTATTATGTAAGTATCTAAATAAAAGGCCATAAGGTAGTCCGACATTAATTACTAGGGAACGGATTTCCATGTAATTACATGTTTTTACAGGAACTAGATACCTGCATTCAATAATGCTTTTTAGAGTTTACAAGACGTTCTGAATGGATTGGAACTATTTTTATTTTACATATTTTTACATATTTTGGTATAATTACATATTTTACCTACTACTACATATTTCATCATATTTTAATATATTTATACGTCGAAACGGAACATTTCAGATGCGTGTTTGCATTATATTTTACGGAATCATCTTGCTTAAAAATCAAATGTAAGGCTGCTTCTGTGACCACCATATCTGCGCCATAATTGTCACCCCCCCCCCCGCTTACTTTGCACTTAAGAGTCAAGAATGAGCGGATTTCTGTGAACAAAAGTAATTTCAACTACGATTTTGCCCATGTTTCAACTAGCACATTCGTTACTCGATCGAAAACAAATATTTTTTTACAGAAAATTGTCTTACACGTTACTCGATTGAGGGGGGGGGGGTATTCCCTGTAACCCCCTCCCCCATGATCCATCACTGGATACACGGTACTAATATTCATTGGAACACTGGCTTCTCGTAAACATTGTAATATATTCTATGAACGTATTTAGTATTTCGCATAAAATTCATATGTGTGGTGAAATCTAGTCTAGAATTACTTCTGTAGAGGTAGAATCTACTTTTAGCCACTCCGAATGCTTGTTAACAACTGATTGGCGACATTCTATGCTCGAAAAATCCTTTTAGAGAACACATTTTTAACACAATAAATTTTTATTTTACATATTTTCTATTTTTTCTTACATGTTTTGGAAAAAATAAGTACATATGTATGTACATATTTTGCATTTTTTATTACAATAAAGTCTGTTCCCTATTAATTACATTAAATGCTTGTATTTCACAATGGGACTATTCCAATTAGAAACTATGGAAATATTTATGCCCAAAACATCAAAATAAATTAAATACTAATGGTCAGGACAACCACATGCCATATTTATCTTTTCTTTAGAGATGGAAGCTTTCTCATGGAGTGAATTATAAATTAAGATATTTGGGGAGCAATGAATGGATTGATTCAAGTTTCCAGAATACGTGTGTCATCATCAAGTCTGCTGTTTCAATAATATTTTATATTTATCTTTTTATATTGAGATATTAAAAATTAGAAGTTTGAAACAATGACACAAAGGAAAATGTCAAGGAAAAAATAAAGTTGATGTTAATCATTGAAGCATTAAGGTTCATAAGGGTCTTATGTGCTAAAACCATGATTTTTGAGCTGATAATTTTAAACGGATCTATGTGTTCAGGGCAATGATTTGCCAAAGGGTCTAGGAAGCAATATTAGTTGCAAAAAAATTCCAAGAGAGAGTGCTGGGTCTACCTCCGACACTGGTTCTCCATTCCTTTTACCTTGTTTGCTAGAAACAGTTCTTGGCACTTAAAACCAACATTGCCAAATTTCAATCATAAGAAATGCAAATGAAAAGGGAGAAATGGTAATGAAGAAACAATTTTGGATATATGTAACAACACAAATCCTATCCTTAAAAATGAATTAAAAACCTGTTCATGCTGTTATCTCATGCTGTTATCACATACTGTATTATATCCACTAACACAAATGTTTACAACAAATTCATGAGATAAGAGAAAAATTGTCAGCATTTTGAAACTATTTGTGAAAATACTCACGTCAATCTCACTCCATCCCGTAAATCTGATCCCAGATGTCTAACAGCATAGTTAAATTCATCAAGATAGGTTTGCTTGTGTTTAACAATGTAACCCAAATTTCGAAGGTGTTTAGTAATATCACCAATACCAGATAAGAACTCTCTTGCAAAGGCCAGAAGTAAATCACGGCTTTCCTGTAAAAATTATGTCGGATTAATTTATCTAATTCAATAACTAATTCAGATAATTCTTGTAACAACACCACGTACCTTGTATTGAGCATTTTTACAGAAGAGACAAGGGTTGTGGAAAATTAGTTTATTCTCTTTTGCATAGTCTAGAAAAAACACCAAGAGTAAAAATTTCTTTAAGATATGTTTTTTCATAGCTTCTTCAAATCCTGGTTTAAACATGTTGGTTACTCCAGCATATGCATAACGTTCGACTAAATAAGGATCAGACAGAATGTTTCTGGCAATAAAGCCAATTAATCCCACTCTATCTGAATTTGAGTCTAATGGAATTGTTCTTCCCATTATTGCTTCCAATCCAATTCTCAACCATAGAGGGTTGTAACATAGCAAGAGCTCTACAGCAGTAGTTTTCAAACCTATGAGAAACAAATTCACACTGGCATATAATTTGAGTTTCAATAAAATACTAGAATGAATTATATTGATGTTCTCAAAATTTATTCTCCCATGCAAATCGATTCAGCATTAATGGATAGTTAACAAGTACTTACTAATATCACGAACAATATTTCTGTCTTTACGAACACTTAATATTCCTTTTTCAATCTGTACAATAACTTTTGACAGTACTTGTGCAACACAAGGCAAACGAAACATGGCACATGCTTTCCGGCGCACTGAATCAAGTCTATGATTCACAAGGTAGCGGGAAGAAACAGTCTCACGGCTTGGAGCAAGTGATAACTCAGAATTACAAGACTTCTTCCAGAGATCAGCAACATCCACTAAACAAAATAACAAAAATTTACAATCATTATTATTTGACTTTTAGATACTCTGCAAGATATTTTTTTAGAATAACCTTAATTAACTTCTTCGAAACAGCTGAAATACTAAGCAATAATAAGCACTAAAACGAAATAGATTCCCCTTGCAAACAGCAGTTCAGAGAGAGTGTTTATTTGTAAATTCCTCTTTAATACCGTTCTACTTATATCAAACCTATATTATTTTTTGTTTTGACCACTCAGCAAACTTTACTCTTTCACTTTTAAAAATACCTTTTGGTAATTCGTCAGAGCTATTGAGCTGCTCTGGGGGTGTAAGCAACACATTTAGCCAGCGAACAAATTCCTTTTCCCTTTCATCAAACCAACGTTGATCGCAGAAAACAGCACTATTAATGAATGGATTTACATTTGTAGCTGTAATGCAATAGGATGGATTTGCATGCTCAGCTAAAATCTTCTCAGTGTCCATTAGAGTAACAGTCTTTTCCACATTCCTCTTTTTAGCACTCAAGATAAGTTTTGGGATAGCATGAGCAATATCTTTCTTCACCTTTCTCACCTGACTTGTTTTTTGTTCACAAGGGCCTATTGAAAAGATAATTTAATTAATTCAGCTTAATACAAAATATTAGTAAATTTAATCAAAAAAAAAGCATGCGTGCAAGCACACACACACACACGCATACGCAAATACCTTGGTTCACACTGAACGGTGTGTTTTCATTCAATGCTTTTCTGAAAGTTGTAGAGTTTTTAACTTGAGGAGGTATATTTTCTTTCCTGGAGCTGGGGATTCTTTGTGGTGGAGAAAATGTTAGATAATTTGTTTCAATAGAACTTGGAGCATGTGGAACAACAAACGAGGAGACAGGCGTTTCAGATTTCTTTTTCAGAGGCATCGTTTGATTTGCTGTAAAAACACAAATTTTTTAAGTTTTCATTGCTTCCAAACAGAAGAAATAACAAAACCAAAACAGAAGACTCACAGTCTGATCCTCTAATTCTCTTTGTTGAAGGGTACAAATCACAAGTTTTAAACTCATTACTAATGGACTCTACCATTACACCAGTTTGCCCATGTTTATTACGACTATCAACTAAGACTCTTTCAATTGGTTCTTGCAAGGTTTCTGAATGTAGAATCCTAGAAGGGTCATTTCTTGAAAATTCCTTGTTAACTACTGGAGTTATTTCAAAATCTGAAACAATAATGGCACTCCTTTCAATAAAACAAATTCACTAATTTATTTTAAAAACTAATTGTACTTACTGTGTACTGATATATGAGGAGTTGACATTTTGGCCTTTTTAATTCTTTCAATAGAAAACTCAGCTTTTAAATTTCTGCAATTCTTTGATGTCTTCCCAGCATTAGAGGAAATTTCACTATGTTTACTTATTTGTAAAGGTGTAAAAGGTGGGAGAGATACTTCAAAAGTATTTGTACTATTAGGAGGTTGGTTTATTAGTTCATCAATATCAGATATGCCAGATATATCAATAAGGTCTGTATCCAAATTCTTTGATAGTTTCTCACCAATTGCTGAAACACAACCATCCTTATTTATCTGCAATGGTGTAAATGGTGGGAGCAATATTTCAAATGTATTTGCATTGTTAGTAGGCTGATTTAATAGATCAATATCTGATATGTCAGATACGTCAATAAGGTCTGTATCTAAATTCTTTGAGGTCTTCTCAGCAATAGCAGAACTACTGGCATGTTTATTTATTTGCAATGGTGTAAAAGGTGGGACAGATATTTCCAATGTAGCCTTATTATAAATATGCTGATTTGTTCTTTCTCCCATTTCAGAAATGCCAGATATATTGATTTCAGTGTTCTCTTTTACAGGAGAAAAATTAAAATTCAGGAAGTCTGGAACATCTTTTTTAACACTAGATGTGTTACAGTTTATTCGAGAAGATGCTGATAAAGGTGTATTCAACATTTTGTGCTCTATTTTTTCCTTGAAAATCGATGAATCTTGGAGCAAACTATTGTCACACAAAGGGTCAATTTCTACTCTGGATACTTTCAATCCAGGCTTCAAAAAAGATATTTTGTCAACTTCCGACACACTTGCTAGAGGTGTTGATAAAACATACGTTTCACGCGCTGAACCTTCTCGAGGTTTGAATGACTGTGATGGCAGAATAGGACTAAGAACCATGTCAGCAAACATGTTAATTTCTTTCTTCACACAATGGACCTTAGTAGAACTAAATGTGGAAGCTGCAGCTGCACCTGCAGCTTCATTGAGCTCTAAAGACAAATTTCGACCAGGACTGATCACGTCATATGTCTCTGAACTACAATTTTTCAAATCATCATCACAAGGTACTGCATTTCCAACTTCACTTTTGACAGATGTCCTACTTGATATAGATACCTTAGTCAAATTTATGTCGGTCTTTGCTGAACTGGAATATATATTCTCTCTAGAAATTACTTTTGTTTTTGAAGACACTGATACTCTATTCAAAGAAGGCTTTTTAACTATACATTGTTCTTTTTTAAAACTTTGATTACTTCTCAAAATTACTCGTTGATTTGAACTCTTTGTCACTTGAGATATTTTGCCTTTTTTCTTCAGGGGCTGCGAAAAGAAAAACAAATAATTTATAGAAGCATTTAATTGCGAGACAAATTACAGAACTGATAAGTTACAAAATGATTACTTTTTGGTCCTTCTTCAGAAACAATTCTAAAGTTATTGTGGTTTAGAAGGTCTTCAACAACACGTCATTGGGAGCCAGGAGTAAAGATCGAATGTTGAGGATAAATGATGTTATAGTTAAGATCGAATGTTGAGGATAAATGTTACAGTTAAGATCTAATGTTAAGGTAAATGATGTAAGATGTTGAGGTAAATGAAGAAACAGAGGAATGAGGAGAACCTAAAGAAAAGCTGCCAAGAGCTCGCTTTCTCTTCCACAAATTCCACATTGTGTGGTTGAGGAACAAAGCCAAGGAGGCACATTGGCACTATTTTGCAAGCATAAAAAATAAAAAGGGAAGGTTTTGGAAACAAGTTGGTATAGATGGCACTGTTGAATATAGATGACTTAGAATTTTATGTAATCCTTGAGTGAGAGAGAGAGAGAGGGTGAGAGAGAGGATGAGAGGGAGAGGGGGAGAGGGAGTAAGATGGTCTTAATCCCATTATTAGAGTAGTGAATGTTTTATCTCAAGAAGTGACATTCTTCCAAGTGATGACAATGAAGTTCTTGTTAGCATGACAAATGAAGTAGACGATGAAATGAGTGAAACTGAGGAAGCTGACAACAAACTCAAGTCTTCAACGAGTACATCCACCATCTAAAGGTCTATTGAAACTAAACAAAATCATTCTTCCCCCACAAAAATCTGTTAAGTCTCTGAAGGAAGCTTTCAGTTTGTACATGTGTGAAAACATAATAAGTGACGTCATAAAATTCACAAATCTGAAAGGAGAGAGGGTTCACAAAGAAAAGAGCAAGAACACATGGCAATACTGCGATGAAATTGAAAGAGGCATGTTTCCGGTATTTTGATTACTGTCAGGCACATGAAAAATGAGTCCTGTAATCTCAAGATCAATGTGGTATAAAAAGTATGGACCCCCTATATTTCAACAGCAACAATGAGTCTTGAATGTTTCTTAAAAATTCTCACCTTTATCAGATTTGACAATAAAATGTATCAGGTCAGAGAAAAAGACAAGTTAGCTCCAATACATGCTATTTGGGAATCCATATATAAAAATCTAACAAAATATTATTCCCCACAAGCATTTTTGATGGTCTATGAACGGTTGATACCCTTTCATGTGTGTCGTCCATTTCAACAATATAGGAGCTCCAAACCTGGTAGGCATGGTATGAAAATTTTTAAGATAATGAACGCCTGAACATTGTCTTTTAAAAAGAGATCTCCTATCTTGAAAAAAATGGCACACTAAAATAACAAATGAAATTTGCTTAACTATATTACACAAATAACAGAAGTATAACTTGCCAATACAAGGCAGGAAGTAAGCAAAGATATACTGAAGAATGGTCTTGCTATCATGAGCACTGTCAGAAAAAGCAAGATATTTGTACCGGAAGAGTTCCTGCCTCATAAAAGAAGGGAAAAAGAATCTTCATTGTTTGGTTTCAGCAGTAAGCACACTAGTGTTGTTTGTTCCTGAAAAGAAGAAAGCTATTGTTTCGTTTTAGAGTGTGCATCATTGCAACACTACTGTCACAGAAAAAAATAGCAAGTTAGAATTTTTTTTTAACAAAACTACAGGTGGCATAGATACCCTAGATCAGGTGGCTCATGCATAAGATAAAGACAAGCACATTGCCAACACATCTGCTCAATGTGTTTGAATTTCCAGCTCTTGTCATGTAGACAACTTTTGTACATGAATTGGAAACCTAAGTCCATAAAAACAAGACGAAAAATACTTTTAGTGGAGCTGGCTGAATCTTTGGATAAGAAAAATCAGAAGTACAAAAACAAGTAAACAGCATATATTGATGGCTCTGGTCATGCAATAGAGTGTGCTAAGCAACTTCCCATTCTTATAAGCATGAAAATAAAGAATAGGTGTTCTTTGTGTGATCCTAAACGAGTAAGAAAGCAGCACCAAACGTATCAAAAGAATGTGTGATAAATATTCAGTCAGTTAATGAAAATGTCTTCAATGTAGTAAAAAAAATTAACAGTAACTTTTTATTCTCGAAACACTGAATGCCCAGAACTCTTAAATATTGGAAGTTAGTTTGGCTGGAGATGTAGAAAAAATGTAGGTTTTTGAATCTCTTTTCTTTTCTTTAGTTTCTTATCACTCCCATTGAGTAAAAGAAAAAAATCAAGAAGGCAAAAATAAGACTGAACGTGATGAACATGGAAATTATCAAAATATTTTTAAACATCTTGTACATAGTGTTGTTATCCATGACTCCACTGGACACACGTTACAGAGTTAATAAAATAATTATAAAAAGTAAAAATATAAAATATTAAAGTATAAAATATTCTATACAACTTACCTTCTTTGATATGCTAACACACACAATACTAAAGAAAAACCGAGCGTTTGTATTTGTCTTCAGATGTATCGAGTGTATTGATTTTCCTTCTTTTGCTGGCTGCCAAATTATTTCAAGAGAGGTTTCTTGATGAGGATTGATTTGCCATTTTTTACAGCTAAACTCTACACCACTATCAGGTGGAGGTAGCTTCAACAATTCAACCTAACAAATTGCCATAAGAAAAGAAATTCAGATCAAATAGAGGTTTCGGTTTATCAAAATAAAAATCCTGACACTTTTTGTATCTACCTCAAGTGTTTCAGTCTGCGGATTTTGCAAAAGAAGCGTCTTTGAAACTCTTTCTCCAATAGCAACATTTTTAAAAAATACTTTAGGTGCACTTCCGAAAGGACGAAAATTGAGAATTGGTATTTCATCACTGTCCTCAGAATCTCTTCTTCTCGGAGGCGTTGCCTGATACAAGTTTTCGGTTTATTAGTAATACGTAATATTCTAGTATCGAGCGTAACAAATCCATCAAAAGCATAAACCTCACCTCAAAATAAGACGAAAAAGCCATGGTGACTCTCCACAAACAAGATAATTTAATAGGTATCAATACTCATAACGAACAAGTAGATGATAACATAAAATTAATATATCCAAATGTTCACTTTTTGAAATTAAAGTAACATCACAAACTACAACTGACACACGGCAGAATTACCACAGCACCACAAAAACATATATCATACACAAACCAGACACGGACACAATCGAGCAACCTGCAAGAAACGCTGAAACTTGTCCTGACCGTCCTGTCACCGTTCAGCCAACTGCCATTTAAATTTTTCAAATTGAAACGGTTGAGTTGTGTTCCTGCTGCCCACCAATCACCGTATAGCAAAATAGTACTAGGTACCACAGCACTAAAACGAAATAAATAAATAAATAATAATAACTGAAAAATTTATTTGAAAAATGTGATAAATCTACATCTAAAATCGTTAATATTACTTTCCTAAATATTTTGAAACTTTTAGTAAGGCTCCTCAGAATTTTGAAGTTTCAAATATTACAGGGGCTGTTATGGCAAAACATGCCAGGACAAAATACACAAATTGACACAGCCAGAGAGTATACTACATGGACACAGCATTGCCGCGCGATACGCGAAATCGGTTGAATGCAGATACAATGTTGCAGAAAGACTCATTTACTGGATATTAATGTCTTTTATGTTATTATGTCAATTTTTATTGTGAATACGTTTTCAGTTTTGTAATTCAACACTACATTGAGAGAGCAAATCAAGGGGTTGCGGCCAATCATTTTTTTATCATCACACGATGCAAGTAAAATCATGAACTCATTCAAACTTCCTATGCCACTTTTCATTAACCCAAGCATTGGAATAATAATATTTTAAAGTTGTATTTAGTATTTTAAAAATGTTACACTAGAAAGGATAAAACACGTTTTTATTTTTTTTTAACTACTAAACAGTCGACTTTGAAACTATTGGGTATATCAATTCAGAAGTATACTCATAGTAGTATAATCAATATCCTTCAGATACTATACTCTTTGTATCAATTCATCTTGACATGAAACGTTGCATTTTTTTTACAATTGTATATTGAAATGCTTTTGCGCAATCTTCACTTCCTTCTGGCTTTGTTTTCTGCCGCTATAACCACGTGCCCTACATCATGATTAATTGATTGGTGATTTCGGACGCGTCATCTTCTAAGGTCGTTAGTCTCATAGTAAGTAGGGGGCAGATTTTGATGACCTGAACATCATCGCCAAAAATAATAAATAAAATGTTCTTAAAATGTTTTTAAAATGCCCCAAAATCAAAGAAAAATGACGTAAAATTATCAAAACCAGTTCGGATGAACAACTCATGCTGAGGGATACGTTACTGAAATAATCGAGGCTTCTTCCATTCAATCGAGTGAACTCATCTTGCAAACTTTTGGTATGGACTGTTCTTTATCAGGAAATCTCTATCCCGAAAACGGCCGAACCGGCAATGGCGCTGATAGAGTCACAAGAATTACATACAACGGCTATCAAATCAATTTCTGAGCGAATAATTCGAATAGGTAATTTTGTAAAGAACATTTGTTGCATCTCGTAAATATTATTTGAAGCAAGTACCATTAAAAACGACATCGATGAAATCAGCAAAAAATGCATTAAAAATGACGGTGAAATGACTTATTAGTCGAAATCGACAAAAAATGCAAAATAACGACGTATAAAAATGGGTCATTTCCTTTTGTCATAACATAAAATGAATTTCTATATTAAACGGCATTGTTCTGAAATGAAAAGAAAAAATGACATTTCATTAAAATCCACCCCTAATCATAAGTATAGAGCATTTTTTATCGCTGGAGGTGACGGTGATGTTCCCCCGCTGCATGGCGAGATCTGACGCCAACCTATCCGTCGGCTTTCGGGGTTTTCCCGTAACCAGGTATCTCCCACCAGTGGGGCACCGCCCCTGCCGGGACAAGTTATGAGATCCCGACCGGTTTCCCGGCATGTGGTAGTGTAGTGCGTATACCTGTGTATATTAAGTGTGTGTACCTAAGGGGTGAAGATAGGATAAGGAAGGAAAGATCGCGCGGTTGCTGGCCCGTTTAGTATGGTTCTGCTCTGGCATTCGCCCGGAGAAACCACGGAAAACTACTGATCAGTACAGCCGGCCGCTAGAATTTTCGTCCAGACAGCGGCTGAATTCATTTTAGCCCAGTAGTTTTAACCCAGTATAGTCATGGTGAAGAGCAAAATTAAGTTGTGATATCTTTTCTTCATTCTCAATATTATATATTTTCCATGAGTTGACAATGCTCTATCATTCAAGTTTCTTCTTCTTCTTCATCTTCTTCTTCTCCGTCTCCTTTTTCTTCTTCTCCGTCTCCTTTTTCTTCTTCTCCTTCTCCTCGAGATGTTTACCTCTTCTTTAACATTCTAAAAGTAAAATTTCGAGTTAACTATTAGGAAACAGAACAATTGAGAAAACTTCAAGAATGTATTATGGGCTGCAATAAATGGCAACTGGCAAAAGGGTTACACAAGAAGATGTGGGAACGCTGAAGAACAGATGGCAGGTCATTAATGAAGAGCAAGAGCAGATACATGAATGGATCCTCTTGAGGGAAGGTGATGTACAA
This sequence comes from Teleogryllus occipitalis, assembly GCA_011170035.1. Taxonomy (NCBI): domain Eukaryota; kingdom Metazoa; phylum Arthropoda; class Insecta; order Orthoptera; family Gryllidae; genus Teleogryllus; species Teleogryllus occipitalis. Next base: position 81,191 of record BLKR01002634.1, on the reverse strand, counting down.
ACCAAGAATACCAAGCATGGCAAGAAGAGCGGTGATGCTCTAAAGGATAGGGCGCAAGAAGTAGCGGAAGAGAAGAGAGCCCCCAGAGATTCTGAGCTCTCTGACAAATGTAAGAGAGAAAGACATGACAAAAGAGAAATTGGATGCTATGCGAACGAGGGCAGCACCTAGCCCACCAGAAGAGTCTAATTGAAGGGACAAGAAAGATAAGCACAATAAAGTAATCACGGTGGAGAATACCCCTGGGGAAATGCAAAGAAACGAGAGAGAAGTGACAGAGATGGAAAGAGGCCAAGAAGGGGAGCGCTGGGAAGAACAGCAAAGAAGTAAAAAGAAAAATAGTCAAAAGAAACAAGAGTACAAGACAAGCAAAAAACTCAACCCGTCTCCAAACATTGTCGGAAAAGTTCTTCGTCGAACGTTTTTGCTTTCCACCCAGCTGGCTGACATTTCGGCGCAAAATTATCCCTCCGCTGATTTTTCATCTCGTACAAAAGTGCCTGGTGGTCACTATGGGTATAGTGTTCACTAACTCTCCAGGACACTCCCATTCTCAAAAGATTATCTGACATGAACGTCAGATCCACAACAGATCCCACGCCCCCTCTGCGGAAGGTGTGTATGTCTCCTGTGTTGGCGAGTTCTACATTCAGAAGGGAGTGGGATGCCAGAACTGCTCGACCTCGCTCATTAGTGGACGAACTACCCCACTCAACCGCCCAGGCGTTGAAGTCTCCAGCTATCACCAAGGGGCTTCGTCCTCTTGCGTCGTACACTAAGCGGTCAACGAAGTGCTCAAACTCGTCCATTGTCGCGTTTTGGTGAGGCATAACAGCTGTAGATGTTAACGCCGTTGATTTTTACCCAGACAAATCCAGCTCCGGGTCTCGTCATAACTTGCTGGAATGTGTGTTTTCCACAGGCCCAGATTGCCGTCTGGTTGTGGAGGTCAGATACCCACGCTGTATCTTCACGGTTAGTTTACTGCTCGCATACTATTGCTAAATCAGCCTCCCTTTCCCTAACCGACTGTGCCAGGATATCCTGGGCGACTGCGCAATGGTTGAGATTGAGTTGTATAATTCTCATTTTCTATCCGTTATTGCTTTCTGCGCTTTTTGGTACGATGGACACCTGCTGCACCCAGTAGCATGTCTGCCTTGTTTCCCCTCTTCTTCACAAAGCAAGCACTTTGCGTAATTTGTGCATGACTTAGCAAGGTGATCATCACCACCACAATTCATGCACAAGTTGGACCGGTCTTATGAGTTTTTACATGCTTTTCTGAGGTGTCCAAAATCCAAACATCTGTAACACCTCAGGGGGACCTTCTTCTCACGCAGAGTGCAGTACACCCATCCTATTCTTATTTTACCGATCGCCAACAATTTGTTAGCCACCGCAACAGGAACGCTGACTATTGCTACCTGTATTCCACCATAGGATGGTCTTAGGGATTTGACCACAGTAGTTGGGAGATCGCTGGCTTCGGGAAGTTTGTCCACCAGAGCCCTATGCACTTCCTCTTTAGTTGTGACCTCATCCAGGTCCTTCACCTGAATAGTCGCGGTGTGAGTGAGAGCCCTCACATCAGCGTCCGATCTAAGATTTATTCCACGTAAGATGTGACCCAGAGAGCTTGGCAATACCAACCTCCCGTAAACCACCCGCCATACATACTACATTGACTTAGGGACTTTTGATTACCATTTAAGTTGGAGAAAGTAGGTGCCAACCCCAACGTAAATTCCCCACGTAATGGAAGTACAGCTGCCAGGGACTTTTTTTGGCTGGAGACTGGCATGCATGCGAGCGAAATGAATTTGTGCCAACTTCAACGGTTTCAACCAGCAAAACGTGTGGAGATTGTGAGCTTATGCGAGTGAGCCGCATCCCGCACGTGCGTGCTGAAAAAGCAATTTTTTTTTGCGTTTCCAGTGCGCGAATTGTTTCCTAAGGAAAATCTTGTTGTGCGCTGGGCTTGACATTTTTAGAAATGTCAGGTAATCCCAGAAATAACTCTCCAGTGAAGCAGAAGGGGAAGTGGATTTTATCGAGTGGTGAAAGGCAGGTCCTTCTTAATGTTAATAAGTACAAGAGCGAGAAAAATTCTCGTAAAGAAGTGAAACTTCCTGAGAGCAGTGTCATTGCAAAGGTAGCTGTAATTGTGGGGGTAAGCCATCAATGTCACAATAATTATTGACTTTATTGCATGCCTCAAGAACGTCTTCACAATGAACATGTGTATGTGAATCATAATTATTTTATTGAAATATATTCATATATTACAGAGACCTTATACAACTCTGGCAAACGTTATTAGGGATTATAAGGCAGGAAAATCTATTAAAAGTAAGAGGAAGCGTTCATGACCGTGAGAGATTCAGCTGATGGATTTGCAAGAGAAGCTATTAGCAGCTATATATTTACCAGGAAGCTGATAATGGTAAGATATTTTATATTTAGAGTAATGATGAAGTATGTGGCTCACTTTTTGAAGACTTTCTAAAGACCTATTCATTTGCAACAGGCAGAAGACTCTCACTTACAGATGTTTGGCATTACATGAAGGAAAATAATGAAATTTTTTTCATTCAGAGGGTCATGCACAACATTGTACAGAATTATTAAGGAAATGGTTTAGCATGGAAGAAAGGAAACCCAAATATGCGTATTTGTGAGTCAAATGAAATAAATGTAAAGAGGTTATATTTTGTGGCAGACTATATGAAAAATAAGAAGTCAAAACCCAAAGACTGTAGTGTACCTTGATGACACATGGATCTATATGAATGGTAAAAGATCCCTTTGAAAATGTATATTACTTATGTGTAAAAATTATGAGACAAAAATATCATTTTCATTAGGTTCAACTACTTATTCATGGCAACTACCATTAAAGGCACCAGTAAAAGAGTAATTAAAAGACCACCAGAGGGAAGGAGGCTAGTCGTGGTTCATGCAGGAATGAGAGAAGGTTTTGTACCAGGTACAAATGTTTTCAGTTTTAATGGCATTAATTATGTACAAACTGAGGCATGTGTACGAAGCATCACATTTTGTAGGTGCTGGTCTGATATATGCTACTGACCTAAAAAGGGGGCAAGATTATCATGGAGCAATGAACAGTTCTACTTTTGAATCCTGGGTTAAGAAACAACTGATTCCTGGCATTTGCAATTTAAGACCTTGCATCATTGTCATGGATAATGCTTCATACCATTCAAAGCAGGTAGAGAGGCATCCAACCACAAAGTGGTGAAAGGATCAACTGATTGTAAGTATCAGAAATGAAATGAAACTATTGTGCTTAATGAAATAAGTAATGTAACCAAAGAAAATTATTTTTAGGATTGCCTGAACCAGCGAGGAGTACGAGTGCCAGAAGCTGCAAATAAAATCTCACTTGATGCCCTGGCGAGCCAACATTGTGAAAGGATAAAAAGGTACCACGAGATACATATCAGTGTGTGAAAGAATACATTTCATTAATATTTTGCATCATATTATCTTGTTCTGTTGCATCATTGTAATTAAATATTAAAATATACACTTTAAATATGTACAAATATATGCGTCTACGCTTGTGATAAATAAGTGATATATAAATCTAATAAATAACGGACCTCAGCAATGTATTGGTAAAGGTATGTAGTTGATGACATGCTGGCTGCAGAAGGGCACACAGTTTTGAGGCTGCCACCATATCATTGCAAATTCAATCCTATTGAACATGTGTGGGGCATTTCAAAAGGGTACTACCACAAAACTGTATGTGAAAGGCCAGGGCAAGGAATGGAGAGAACTAAAGCTGTGAGGAATGAGGCAATAAATCAGGTAAAGTTTTCAATACACCATTATAGAAAAATGATAAATATATGCTAACAGTTATGATTATAATTTTTTTCAAAATTAGTAAAACAAGAAACTAGAAAATTATGTTATGGCATTAACAGGGTCACACCAGAAATGTGGAAGAATTCAGTGGAACATGCAGAAAAAATTATTGAAGAGTATTATGAAAAAGAGGCAGTGGAAGAAGATTATGAAGAAATAGTAAATTTGAGCAGTGCTAGTGGAACTGACACAGCTGAAGAAGGCACAGGAGAGGAAGGAGACAATTCCATTTGAGCCAATCCCAGGAACATCTTCAATGTGAAAAAATTGAAAAAAATATTAGAGATTCCACAACTTCATCTCAAGAAACATCTGACATATTAATGCAATCACCCACAGTTGTTAGAGAACATGTTGGGACCCCCTGTGCAACAGAACAGGTAAGAACAGGAAAATACTCCATTGAGAATTGAAGAAAATTTCATTTCATTAACACATTCTCCCAATTTTCAATCAATTGTTCCTGCCCGTGCTTCAGTTGTGTGTTTGGATCGAGTAGGATTGCAAAAGTAAAAACAGTGAGTAAGCATTAAAGCGTTTGGAATAAATGTGATAATCTTGTAAAATATGTAACTCAATATTTCAGATGTGCCTCAAATTATAAAATTCCTGCCCCCGTAAAGCAACCACCAAGTCAAGATTAAGAACAAATTTGGTCACACTGTGTCCCGGAAAAGGTATAGCTTGAATTTACTCGATTATGGAATTGTGGTTATGGCAGGTTATAAATTAATATTTTTAAATTACAGTCAATTGTTCCTGCCAGTGCTTCAGTCAGTCTGTTTGGTCTGAGAACAGTTGCAATGTGAAAGAAGTGAGTGTGCATTAATAGTTTTAATGTGAGTGTGAGATCTTGAGTGAACTCCTGCCTTCTCAATTCAACCGAAGACACTAGTTAAGATCACCATTTCATTAACATTAATTAACCCCAATGAATTAACAGTTAATCAATTTCGTTTACATTATCCCTGTAATACAATTAATCATTACTACCAATGCCTCTGAGTTTGTGTTCAGTTTAAGTATGGATGCTAAGTGATATAAATGAATACACTTCGATGATTTGACATGTGTGTGAAACATACATCACATTTATAAATGTTTCAGATACGCAATAATGGAGTTCAGAACATACATCATTTTATTTAAATTTTTGTTCAAATGGTAATCAGTTGTTAAGTGAAATTAGTAAGTACTTATTTCATGATATTATTTGGCATGATATAGAGTAAAATTTAATGTTTACTACTGATGCGCTATATTACTTTTTGGTTATTAACATTTCATTTTAAGTTATTTTTCAATGATTTTCTATTTATGTTTGTAAATTTTATTGGTTTTTTTTAGGTAATTTTTTTGGTTACATATTATATTGAATACTGTAATGTGAAGCAAAAATTCTTGGGCCAACTTTTTTTCTGGACAATTTTGTTTTTCATATGTTGCAGGAGTTTGAAGTAATATATAAGTTAAGTAGCAATTTTTTTCATTTAAATGTGATAATTCCTTTTTTAATTTTTTTGTTTTTCATTGCAAGAACATAATTTCCTAGGAATAATTTTTAATCTTATAACAATAACATGTCTGTTTATTGACTTTATCATGATTGGACAATAGATACTGCATTGATTGTTTTATGTTGCAGGGTTGCTGTGTTTACCGGATTATTCATTTTCTAAATATGGAATTTTTTATGTATATTATTTTATGTATTGTAAATGTCTCCATTATTTTGACGTATGTTTCTGTATGCATGCTAGAAATCGGCCCTCAGTCGTCATCCTGATTGGGAGAATGGGTATGCTATCAATATATGTAAAATTTTCAAGTAGTTTATTAATTTGTAAAGTCAGCCAAATTTCTTAATGTTGATTTTTAACGATAATATTTTTACAATCCAATTGAGGATTAATTCACTTTTTTATTCAATTTTTTTTTATATATATGGTAACATACTTACTCCTTTGTTTTCCCCGATCGCTTAAGGTAAATGCCGGGATGTTTTGTAATGTTTGTAAGCCCAGGGACATTAGGCTTTAAAATTGTTGTAAAAATTCAATAATTTTTGTGAAAATAAATTGCTGTGGACCATCGGTGTTCAAGAAATTTTAATGACTGCTCCTTGCAATTTGTCATTAAAATTGACCACCCATGGTGCATCAAGTTATTCTTCACTGAACCTTCGCATTATATCAAATCATATATCTGATCAATTCAATTTTCATGAAATTTCAAACATTGTCATTTTCATACAGTAGATTTGTTCATTCCTTAGATATGCTTTGATCATGGTCATGTGTCGATATTACGTGCATAAAACCATTATTATACAAATATTTCTAGTTCAGTAAAGAATAGTTTTATTTCACTTCATTGTGTACTGTTTGAAAATTAAAATTATTTTGAGTCTTGCATTTCATTTCATCTTTATTCTATAAATTCCCTTTTTATACCTTTTTTTCCTATTGTATAATAAAACAACATTCTACTATTTCATTTATTCTTCAGTTTCAATAAGATTTTATTAATTCTGAGAGTTCAAATATTTTTAAATTTATAAGTAATTTAATTAAAAGTACATTTAATATTATAATTAATAAAAACAAATTTCATATATAAATTATAAATTAAATTATTTTACCATATGCCTGTTGCGATTTATAAGTCGTAAAACAACATTAACAAATCATTTCAGCATATCTGGATTTTTGAAGGCCACTACGTACATTTAAACAAGTCGCGTCGGCGCTTTCGCGTTTTATTTCGACGAGGTTGGCAGTGCCGAAACTCCGCCATCTTGACTTTTTAGGGTCTTTTCTTACGTGGAAACACCTATAAACACGTTCTTTACAGAGGACTGAAAATCTATTGTTTGCCCTCCGGCAGACCGCTTCAGTTGCAGAAGGAGATCGCCGCCAGCTGTCTTCCGGATGTGCGTGACATTCTCGCCCAGAACCTTAAGCTCAGGGTCAGTTTTCATTTTTTTAAGGATGTCCGCGTACGTCAGCGCGTCGTCCTTCTTAATCATCAGGGCATCTGGTCTGGGTGGCCTTTTCCGCGTTTTAGAACGCTTACGCGTTCTCTTACGAGTGACCACTTGCCACTCGGGCTCTTCTCGTGCCACTTCGGGCTCTTCTCGTGGTATTTCCGGAGAAGGTATTTCTGCCCGGATTTTATCTGCGTTTTTCGCAGTCTCCTTCCTTACCTTGGGCACCTGAGAGTTCCTGTTTCGCGAAGGATCACTTCTCGTTACGAGTACTCCCGCAGCCACCTTCTCAGGGGACGTCTGAGTGCACTTTTCTTTCCCAGTAGGTTTGTTGCACTGAGGATCTGGTCTGGGTGATCCTCCTTTTTGCAGTGCTACCACCTCATTAAAGTGCGTCTGGATCGAAAACGCCAATTTCTTGATCTCACCATGAACATTATGGCGAGGCTTAACAAAATTGAGAAGCTCGGTTATTTTCTTCTCAAGGCTACACAATGCCTGTTGTTTCGCAAGATCATCACTAGTAGCAAAGGATACTACAGCAGCCCAGTGGTCCACTGCTGAAGTACTGCGGTCGCTGGTTGACGACGCCTGGGAGCCCGCTTGCTCACTCCCAACAGACGCCGGTACTGGGGATCCGGGCCCCTGCACCGTAAACTGAGATCCCAAAAGACCTTCCATATTGGTTTTTTGACTGGGATGTCCTTCCCCGCCTGTTGGTCCGTGAGAGGTATTTTAATTGCCTCTTGACCTCTATATCTAGAGATTCCTCCCCTGTACGCCACCCGGGGACACGTCGCTTAGGGGTTACAGGCTCCCCCGGCTTCACCCTTTACCCTGGGCCAGGGTTGTAACCAACCAGACCGTATCCCGATATACTTTCGGGGCGCTCCAGTACGGCGGTTACATGCCATTCCGACAGGAGACTTGTCAGAACCCCCTTCTCTCGTCTGTTGGTCGACCCATACCGTCGGTGGGATTGGTTACCACAGCCATGGCATGGGTTACTCGACTCGACATGGTCCGCCTCTTGAAGGTGAGAGCGGAGTTGGGATGGAGAGGCTAGGAGACTCTCTTCCGAGAGACTTGTAATCGCATCACATCCCCTTGGACCTCTGTCTCTGAGTGTGTGTCTGTCTCTGAGTATGTGTGTCTGTCTCTGAGTGTGTGTGTCTGTCTGTGTGTGTGTGTGTGTGTGTCTCTGTTTCTCCGTGTTTTTTTACGAGGGTAGGTGGAAATCTTCATAAGACACCATGTGGCCCGTACCACATGATAGTGTGAGCCCTCCGGCAGACCGCTTCAGTTGCAGAAGGAGATCGCCGCCAGCTGTCTTCCGGATGTGCGTGACATTCTCGCCCAGATCCTTAAGCTCAGGGTCAGTTTTCATTTTTTAAGGATGTCCGCGTACGTCAGCGCGTCGTCCTTCTTTATCTCTGTGTGTGTGTATCTGTGTGTGTATTAAATCAATATTGTGGTGAGAATTATTTATACACATACGTATAATCAATTATGTATACGTACACAATATTTGTGTCGGTTACAAATATTGTACAATTTTTTATTCAAAATATTCTAAGTAGCTTTGATTTTAAAAAAAGCAAATTAAAAGGGCACTAAAACAATTTACAGCCCAGGGCGCACATAACATGACCTTAAAGTAAAAAGGTTGTATTCTTCTATTTATTCCAAAACTGACTTTTTGAAATGTTCCTAATGGTAGGAATGAAATTTACGTAACCTCTAAGTTACATTGATTTACGTAGCTTAGTTTCGCTAGTAGCTTAGTATACGAATATACGAATTGTCATTAAATGTAAAGAACTTAATAAAACCGCAAATTGTGGAAATATCTGTCGTCACAACTGCATAAGAAAAGCCACTCCAAAGGAGCAACAAAGCTTATTTATTTCATTTTATAAATTAAGAAGTCATTTTGAAAAGGCTAGCTACATACTGAGGATATCAGATCGGTGGAAAAAAAACAACAGACTCTAAACCCTCAAAAGAAAACTCTCGTCTACAAGTTATATGTTGCAAATACATAAATTATTGTATGTAAGAAGATCTACCTCAACACACATTCTATAATCCAGATGATATAAAATGCGCATTTACTCAAAGTTAAAGTATCAGGAACACTGAAATTGGATGCGCAAATTAGCAACTAAGGACAAAATACCTGGAGATGTGAAAGCCAGAATAAGGGTACACATTAAATATTGCCCTGGATTCGCTAACGCAGGGCTAGTATTAGCAAGGAGTACCTCGACTCTTAACTTAAATATCACGAAGATGTACGACCTCCACAAGGAAAATTGTGTAAATGAAGGATGCCAATTTGTAAAATTATTGTAAGATATTAATGAAGAATTTAATTTGGATTTCTTTCAGCCAAAAGCTGGTAGACGTGTCTGTGTGGGGAATGCAGAATGAATGCATTGGAATATAACATTTGTTTTGAAATTAAAATATAGTGAACATGTCCAGGACAAAGAATACAGTAAAAACAAAAGAAATTAAGATCGTAAGAAGAAAGATGAACATACATTTGTAGAGACCTTTGATTTAGAAAATGTGAAATTTAGGAATTTTGAGATTTAATACTGTAAGTAATTTTTTCTACAGAAAATTATGAAATACTCTACTGCTGGTCACTGGCGTATTTAGTAAGGAAACAATGTTTGATAGAGAAAGTTATAAAAGATAGTGAATAACAGTTATCTTTTCTAAAGATACTTTTTGAAGTAAATAGAAAAAAAAATCATTTAATGTTATTTAGTTTCATACTATGTATTTCAAGGACTTACATAAAAGTAGAAAACTTTATAAAGCACAATTCTATCAAATTTTGCAACTAAAATTCACTCAAAGACAGGCTGAAGTAGAATATAAAATTAAACATGCAGTTCTTCTCTCATCTACCTGCCTGTGCAGACATACGTGGCCAAGATAAGATTTCAAGTAAGGAAAGGGTAGCAGATTGAGCCTACATGTTGAATTGGACGACAGCTCCGGATTGAAACTCTTTCAAAGAATTGCTAAAAAATGAAAATAATAACTTCAAATCTATTTGAATCTATTATCTATAAAATGTTTGTAAAATATCATTTGAAATTTAAGTGTAATTCAATAACTTACAATAAGAAACTTTACTCCACTACATTGGTTATTTCCAAGTAATAACATGAAATTAAAATGTCAATATTGTTTAGCACTATAATACGTGTTGTACTAAAATTTAAATTTGTGAGCAGATTTTAGAAAAAAACAATAAACAATAGTTACATGGATAATTGCAATTATTTAAGCATTAAACTACTCATTTTTTCTATTATAAATGATAGAACCTTTTTGCTTGAATTTGAAAATAGAATAGAGTATAGACTACAGAATTGAGAGTAAAAAGGTTCTATCTGAAAAATTAGGGTCTTGGTTCCTTCCAAAGTTACAACGCTTTCAGAATAATTTCAGTGTACAGTTTCGTTCTTGGAAGTTAAATACACTGACAAAGTTTGAATTCAATTAATGAAATAGATTTTGTTACAGAGAGGGCCCAATCTTCGAAATACTGTCCTGTAAAATTTGCTGTGGTGCAGATAGAACCTTTTAACTTTAGGGTCGCAATAAGTCAAAGAGGCACTGCACTCAGCCCACAATTACATTACTTTGTGCAATAGCTTAAAGGCAAGAGCTACAAGGGTTCTTCAAAATAACTGTTGAACAGTCTCCACCTATTGATAGCAGGGGAAAGTTTCCTTGTAAGAACAAAACCAATATAGAAAAATCTAATGAAGTTGAGAATTTCATAAAACGTTTTCCATTGTATCAGTCGCATTATTCAAGAAAAGATAACATACAATGGAAATATGTCTCCTGACCTCAGCCTGAGAATGTTATATCGATTGTACGAAAAGGAACTTTATGAACCAGACTCGTACTACATATTTTCAAGAATTTTTAATACCACATCTCATTTAATCTCTCTTTCTATCCATCTGTAACTGATTCATGCGGAAAATGTGATTTTTTTGAAGTGAAATTAAATGCTAGTGAAAATACTGACGAACAGATGAAATGGAACATTGAAAAGGAAAATCTTAAAAAAACAGAAAATGCCAGGACGGGTACGAATAGGGACACAGAAGAAGCAAAACGTGGCAAAGACATTACAGTAATTGCTTTTGATTTAATGATAACCTTAGCAACTCCAGTACTGACGACTGGAACGTGTTATTATAAAAGGCAGTTGTGGACCTACTGTCTGGGAGTGCATGACCTGTCATCCAATCAGGCCACTATGTATGTGTGGAATGAAAGTGATGTGTCCCAAGGACTTCAAGAAATTGGGTCCTACTTGCTTCATTACATAAAAAATTATGTGAAAACCAAGTGATTGATTCTGTATTCAGATCAGTGTGGGGGTCAAAATCGGAACATTAAAATGGTCCTATTGTGCATTATTGCAACAAAAAATTTATTCAAAAGTAATTGCCAGTTTTATTTTAATAAAAAAACAGAATTTTCATTTATTCCGTTTGTCTGTAAAATTGGTAAATGCTACAGTGGCCACATAAAAAATTGTATTTTTCATCTTTCATTATTTGCACTGTTATGAATAGTAAGGTACCTCACCAAAGTAAACTCATTAAAATTCCAGCACTTGCAGCACAATAAACCACTTACAAATGAATGTTTTAACATCGCCAATAACTTCATCAGCCATTTTCTCCAAACATGGGATATGTGGTCAGGCCACTATTGCGCTGACACCCTCATATGTGTGTGTGTGTATCTATATCTACACATATCTGTTGAGAGAGAAATATGTATGCTTATGAAGTATAGAGAAAGTTATGTAATGCTGTGAAAAATCAATATCAAGGGCTAGTTCTTAAAAAATTATCTAATTCTAAATTTTTCAAAAAATAATATACCATATAAAAATCTATGTTCAATTAAACTAAATGCAAAAAATTTGCATAACAGAGTGAAGTGTCATTCATCATTGGATAATAATAATAATATGGAATGATGCAGGTTGATGCAAGAATGAAACTCAATGATGAGAAGTATAGTTTTCTTTAACAAAACTTGTCTTTAAGTATGTAATTTTTAGTCTTTTTTTAATGTAATTATAAATCTATTATTCTTACTTATACATATACTTTGTTTAATTTTTTTGTTTGAATAATGTTAAATTGAGATACTAAGAAATACTTTCAAAATATTTTAAAAAATTACAAAATATAATGTAAATTAATAGGATATTCTTTACATTTCAGCATCGAAAATGGGAGGGAGAGATTGGTGAAAGTAAGAATAGGGGGCCTCCAATGCCGTTAAAAAGGCCCTGGCTGGGAGGCTTCTTCTACAAATATAAATAAAACTGGCCGTGGTAAAGAAAGGAACTTTCCTTTTTGTGACATGAAGGTGGCTGCAAAGCTGTTCTCAAAATAATGTTGAAATGTGGTTTTAATGATAATTGTTGAATGTATTTAGTGGCAGACATCCATTGTGGTGACTAAATACTACTAGCAAATTTTGGCATTCTTGAATGCTGCATATTGATTTAGTCAAGATAGCTAAAGCATTGTATGCCTCTTGCCAGGGTGGTATTCATGACTTGCTTCAGCTTGCATCTTCTTTTAAAACTGTGTATAGCTGCTTTTGCCTGGTTAAGTTGGAGACAGAGGCCAAATTAAAGATCCGTTAAGTCTAAAAAGCTGACAGGGCATACGCAGCTGAGATCTAATGGTTTTGCAACATCTTTTAGAAAAAAATGCTTATATAACCAGTGATTGGCACTATGGAGCACTCCCTTAGTATATTTTGGCCACATAACAATGGTTTAGAACTAAAAGTTGCAAAAGCATACTCCCAGAAAGCCCCATGACTGCCTGTTTAGGCATGATAATGGGGGAGCACTATGCGCACACAATTATGTTGGGCATTAATGCAAGTAACATTCTCTCCCTGTCTTGATCTCTTATGGCCTAACACTCAGGAGAGACTGAGATTAACACAGAGGGAGAGGATAAATATGTTGTGCAACACCAGATTTTATTAAAATCCCTACATTTGCCAAAAATAAAACTCAAAACTGATAGCCTCACAAGAGTTTTCGTCGAAATGATGAAAAAGTGGACTTTGAACCTATCCTTCATTTACAGAGTGAAGCAGGTATTTGGTGGAAGTTAACAATGTCACAAGTCTGTCAATATCATTGGGACACTTGAAGGACACAGATTTATATTTTCTGCTTCTGTTAATAAATTATTATTTAAGTAAGAATCACATCGCACTGTATTAGGCTAGTGCATAGCAAGAGCACAAGGGAGACCTAGTGCATGAAGGGTACATTCTATAAACATTCATTATCATAAGACACAAAGCATGGTAGAGCTAAAATACATAAAACAAGATACCAGTTAATGTAATTTAAATTGAGAAAATCAAGTATCGATGTCTGGAATACGCATTTCATGTTCAATGGGCACTTATAATGTATGTAAAGGGATTTATTCAGAGACGGAAAATTTGAAAATTTATACAAGTGTAATGTTATTAGCATTAATACATTAATATTAACAGAGAATCTTTTTTTATACTACTCCAAAGATTGAAACATGTTTCATAATCAAATATTTAAACATTTAATTGAAAATGCTGTACAGATGACAACAATGATCAAGTCTAGAATTTAAACAATTTTCACACCACATTATTTCCTTCATTCTCCAACTGCTTGAACTTTCCAAGATTGTGAAGATTTCTGCTTTCCTTTCTTCTTTTTTACCCTCTTTTTCTTTTTCATTGGGCCACCAACTTCTGCACTCTTAGAAACCATTTCCTTGGCGGTTTTCCATGTATCATCAGTAAATACTTCATCAGTTGTAGGGAATTTATATGACACTTGACCCTTTGTTTTCTCTTGGTTAATTTTCTGGTTTAGTTTATGAACATACTTTCCACCAGCAGCTTTTCGCACTAGTTGTCGAAGCTAAAAATAACAAAAATATAATTATATCAATTGTGTACAATAATAATTTTAAAGAAAAAAGGTAAAATACTAGAAACCTGATACATTATCAATAGTTGAAAAACCTTTTTTGTTAATTTACATTACAGTGTAACATTTCCACCTGGTCATCACCTACAAGCACATCAACCTGGTTTTACTGTCAGTAAATTATCCCAAAGATCTCCCAACTATTAATAATAACAATAAAACAGTAAATCAGCTAAAAATGTACTTTTTTCATGTTTCAGCAATTTAATCATGAATTTACAAATCAATTATTTGTAAAGCAAAACTTTCAGAAAGCACACAAAACCTGTCAATGATGAAACCTCCATAACAAGTATTCCTGTCTTGCTGAACAAAAAATTCAGGAGGACAATTTTACTTGAAAACGACTTCAAGTGACTTCAACCTTGGAAAATGGAATCTTTAAAAATTTCCCAACACAATGCTTCTTGCCTGCTTTCTCAGGGTGTAAATTAAATTGCAACTTAAAAGTCTATTTTACTAGCAAGTTCTTTTCCATAGGAAAAATGATTTCCTCCAATAAGATAAAGTGCGATACATTTCTGGGGAAAACCAAGCTAGTTGTTTCAAGCCAGTGACAGATTTTTTAAAGCTTCTAAAAGAATTCAGCACTGCTCAGTGAATGTATTCTTCTGCCAAATGAGTTGGAACACTAGCTGATAATGCCTCAAAGGGTCAGATCAGTGTTTGCAGTGGTGCATTGTTACTTTCCACAAGTGATTCAGTTTGTTTTGATATTACTATTAAAATTAACATTCAGAATTTGCATAAATCATTTCAAAATGCAGATGAGAATACTTGTATGTATGAATTAAGTTGTCAAACAGATGGGCCACAACCACCAAATCTCGAGATCACTGTTAATCATCATCTTTTTACATCATTCTTTTAATGTAGTTTACTTTTAATTAAAGAAAAAGTATGTATATAATAGTTCTTAAAAAGGAGATTTTTTTTTTTGCATTTTTGCAAAATTGCATTTTGCTTGAATTCCAACAAAACAAATACATACTCTGTTTTTATGTAAACATTCTCCTTTGAGCAGAATAACAAAATAATGAATATCTCTGACCTGCCACAAGTTTGCACAACATTGATGAAATGAATGCAAATAGTTTCTACATGTTACTCACTGACCACACCACAATTTATTATGGCTTAAGTGAGGGTAAAATTGATTATTAACAAGACTGAACCAATTATGTTAGTATTGGAAGGTCAAAATTTGGCATAAAAGGCCTCTTGATGTTCCTCCAAAATACAGTATGTGCAAAACCCTTTAAGACGCAGTCCTCAACATTTTTATTAGTCAATTTCATGTGCACTATGAACAAACAATTTGAAAATGTTTCTGAAAATGTAATCGACGTAGTTTATAAATACCAAGATCAGTAAATGTTTGTTGTAGTGGCCTGTAGTAGGCTGTTTCAAATAACTGTTGGACATGGTGTTTACACCTTCTCATTAATCACTGCTCATAAAAATAGATATGCTAAACACTTTGCTAACTATAACCTAACACTCACACACATTTGCTCACACTGGACGAAGTCCACCTTGATGAAGGTCTTGACCCAAACAAATGATGGCAGATAAGTGTTCAATCTATTAATTTTATTAAAATGTAACGCTTATATTATAAAACTGGTTAATAATAAAGAAGTGATAACACATCTGGAACTCGCTATGTTTTGTTTAAAGCAAAAATAAAGCAATTTTGTTGGGTACAAAGCTATTAATAACCCTAGTTTAAGGGTTAACCTTTATAAGTAAGTTGAGGCTCTAAAATGAGCATTTAACTAAAGTAAAAAACACCGCCATAACCATCATCAACAACAACAACAACAACAACAACAACTCATAAATTACCTTTGCAGGTGTCACATAATGAGGATTTTCCCATATTGTTTCTCCACCAAAACTCTTATCAAATATCTTGACAGGATTCATTATAAATCGAGGGCCTGAAAAAAAGAGTAGTCAATGTTGATATTCAAATTACAAAATTAATTTTTATGTCAGTAAATATAACGCACCAATTTCTACCAGAGCTCCATCTTCAGATAGAATCTGATAATTCCGGAACCAAATTCTTTTGTCCAAGACAGAGAATGTGAACACATGATCAAAAAAGGGTTGACTTTGTGGATGGTGATTTGGTACTCCAAATATCTGCAAGAAGTATTAGCAAAATGAACAAACAAATTAAATACAATCTCCAAATAAAGAAATTAAAAACTTAATAATTGAATTTTTCCAAATTGAAGCTTGAAGAAACTAGAAATAATTCTTGTATAATTTTTCACTCATTTCACATTTCATGTATGAGAGAAAGTGAGAGAGTTTTAAAGTTTCCATAGGGGAAAAGGGCATAACAACAATCTGATGTTGAAACTCAACACAAACAAGGTACACTTTACTTTTGCCTTCTGAGAAAACACTCAGAAACCATGTACATTGAGGTAGATCTACAGAAATCGCACTTTGGAAAATAAATTCCAAAGATTGAATAAACCCAGGATTCAATATTCACAGAAGATAACATTCGTGGAAATAAACATTGAATATCAGTGATTGACAAATGTTTTTACAAACATTTTTTTCAGAGGCATCAGTAAAATGGTTCCAGGAAAATAAACTCATCACAAACACCAGTAAACTAGTCTCCCTAAACTTTTGAAATCCACTCTAAAGAAAAGCCTCCAACACAATTGATCCCACATGCCTGTAAAAATTGCCCAAAAAACAACTTTCTTTGGATTGACTATTCAAGATGATCTAAAACGGAATTCTCACATCACACATCTACACAACAAGCTTACAAAGTCATGCTGTGCCATCTACATCCCTAAGTCAAACCTTAGATAACTACACTTGTGGCACACAGCGAAGTCGCTAGCCTTTCACCACTGAGGTCCGGGTTCGATTCCTGTCGAATCTTGTGTGAAATTTGTTCCAATAAAACGAGTTTGGCTGTTTCACAAGGGCTAGTCCAACCCTTGTGATGTGTCCTAAACCCTGCCCCTATCCTTATTCCTTCCCAATTCTGGCCACTAAGTAGTGATGCAGGAGCGCGTAGCAGGAGGCACGTATGCAGAGATGCTGCCTGGCGGTCCTCTTGTCAACTAACTGCAATGTGATGCGACATGACAATTTTATAATGGAGAATTACTCCACAAGCGCGCAATCTAATAGAGAATTACTCCCTAGCGCAAAGCGCCCCTTAAGGGTCTTTGAGATGTGTTGCGTAAATATGGTAGACGCAACAAATTAAAAAAACAGTGTACTTTGCAAATGTTCACTCACATCTAAAATGCAGAATCATATTCAGGGTAAATTCTCTAGAAAATATTCACACTTTTATCACACAAGAAAGAATATTGAGAAAATGACGAACACAAACATGAGTCCTGCAAACCACTTTTCAAAAAATTACAAATCCAACCAGTCCCATGCGTATATTTGAAATATTAATCTTTTCTCAAAGATGACGCTTGTGGAAAACAAGGATTCTGTTATTCTAATCACAGAAGTTCATAACTAGACATCGGATGTTTACGGAAATGCCTATTTTATTCTAGCAAACTTATTTAAAGGCTGATAATATATGTGCACAAATCATGACAAATGATGACATACAACAAAGTTTTATAATGCTTATGCATGCAGTTTGCTTCTTTTTTTTTTTAGCATAAATACCTTTTTCGGTCTTTTTTGCCTTTTATGTATTATTATTATTATTATAATTATATACAATGCTAAGATATCGGAAAATCAGCCATGCTCCAATGTGACCATGATTTGAAACCTCCAAGCTGATTGTTGGATGTAAAGCATTAATCTCATGAAGACCTTTCTTTCTTTTTTTTTTTTTATTATTATTATTATTATTATTATTATTATTATTATTATTATTATTATTATTATTATTATTAATATTGTTTTTCAACTTTAATCTTACACTACCATTTATAAAATTAATTTGTATTTAGCATGAAAATTGAACTGAATTTTATTTTCTGTATTGTATTTAATATTTAGTATTGTATTTAGTGTAGTAATATTTAGTACTGTATTGTGCATTGTATTATTATGTACATGCCCTGACTTTTCACACATGGTATTTATGTGACAAATATATTATTATTATTATTATTATTATTATTATTATTATTATTATTATTATTATTATTGTTATTGTTATTATTATTATTATTATTATTATTATCCACACAAGCACTCAGCTACTCAAGTTTCTTGTAGTGTTCAGATTTGTTTCTTATAAGATACCTTTACTACAAATATTAAACAGTGTTTACAGACAATCAAATGTTTCATTTGTGTCCAAAACACTGCAGCAACCCACACATCTGAAGCCCAATTATGTACTCAGTTGAGTATGTGGTATTTTACAGTCCTTTGGGTTTGTGTGTCATAACTCATACCTGATGGGCTATCGCCTACTATTGCCATGGCACCCAACTGTCAGTCTCAAAGTAAGATCCTTTGGAAAACAAATTTCCTGTAAGAATAGAGTGAAAGAGACTTACAAGGATGCATAGGTTTGATTTCCACTACTAACTCTTGAATTTTTTAAAATTGCAAAAGATTGAACTACAACATTAAAGATAAAGAATTTTTCTTTAATGAAATTTAATCCCCATGATTGAAGTCCTGTACATTTTTGGAAAATATTGGTAGTTTTCTCTTAATTTTGAGTCGATATGGGCAATTTTAAAAGCAAGATTTTCTCAAAAACAGCTTCAATTTTTTTCTTGAAACTTGTTACAAAGAAAAGGCTAAATGCACTAACATAACATACACACCAATTTGATGTATTTTTTGACTTCAAGAAAATAACACAAATGTAAGTTTATTGAAATATCTCTCTATTTACATTATGGGTGTTTTTATACACCATTGCATTTGTGAATACAAGTTCAAGTATTTCTGATTAAGTTTTCCAAAACATCTGAGAAAATCAGCTCAAAAGACGTTAATATGCCTTTTCAGGAAAGCTCCAATGACATTTTCTTCAAAAAGGCTCCAAATTTTTCAATGAATTGAATCAGGTTTTACTCTACGATATTTTCAAGGTCATACTTCTATGTTACTATCAGAGGACTAAAAAATTGAGAAACTGAGAAAAATGTATGTGTTTTGATAAAACGTAAACTAGAATATCGTGAGCGCAGTGATAATGGATATTAACACTGAAAAGAAAATTTGTTTGCATTTAAAAAGAACAGTGACAAAGTAATTAAAATGGTTGATTCAAAGCTGCAAAACACCTGTAATGGCATATATGCATTGAAAGGTTTGTTATAGTTATAATATTAGATTTATCATTTTATTATTGATACATCACCCCAATATGTTTCCAAATAGTATGGTCAAGTGACCTGCTTTGTACAAAAGGAACATCGGTCAGGAGAGTTCAAATACGTAGGCACAAAGTTGTGGGTTCAAAACCCAAACAAAACAAATGTTTTGTGTGTTCATAGTTGGGAGGCATGGTGAGTCAGATCCATATCCCAATCGTTCCTTAATGCCTTGGTCGGACTGGCAATTGTGTTGACTCTGTGCAATTCAGGAACGGTATCCCTTCACCCAAAACAAAGGAAGGGCCAAGAGATGCCATGAACGAATATGTGAAGATACAGGACAAAAATAGTTACAAGCAATGTATGGGGAATGTCCCCTCAGGAGTAGTAGATACTGCCCTGGTAGGTCTTTTATGCACCAATAGATTGCAATTGCAAAGAAGAAGGGGAAAATCAAAAAACTAACACAGACTCAAGAGAACAGAAAATTGACTATAACATATGAGTCTGTGCCATTGTGTAGCACCACTAATTCATGATATTGAATATAGTTAAGGCTACTAACGTAATGGAAAACAAATTCTTAGAAAAGCACTTCTACCGATACTTTGTCATATAATTCTGTTTCTCACATATAGACAAATCAGGTGACTTTATTGTTTTTCTTTCCTTCTCTCTTTTTTTATAAAAAAACACACATAATGCATACAAACATTGTGAAAGTACCTAAAAGTAAAAGTTACATGAGAGTACCCACCACCAGATGCACCAGTCTAAGGTACTAATAAAATGAGTTAGACTCCAAAAGTTTAAACAACTAAATCACCATACCTGGACTAGCAATTCCTTTATTAAGCGATAATGTAAAATATTCTCAAAGTTCTCATCAAATGAGAGGAGTGGTCTGGATCCAACCAGGCAATTTCCAGTAAACTTCAACTCATCCATGGTATAAACTAAAATTACATAAGAATATGTTCAAAAGTTATAATTTCATACTAAAACTACATATACTTTTCAGCAAAATATTAATGGGTTAAAATTTAGTTCAGATTGGCCATTCTATTTGAGGGTGCAATGTTATGTTTAGTATTTTACGAGTTTTTGTCTTAAAAATAAAGATAACCCAGAATAACTTGATTATTAAAAATGCAAAACTTCACAGCATACTTCTATGGCAAAGGTGTGTTGCTTTGCACACACTGCCCACCAGCCAACCTTAAGCCTCCTTGACTTACCTAAAACAACTTAGTGTCTGGCCAAAGCAAAATTGTCTATGCATGTCTATGCCATAAAATAAAGAAGGTACACACTTTCAACAGAGCAAGCAAATGGAGTGGCCATGCCAAGTGAAGTTCACCTTAGTAAGTTAATAATAATTATTGCATAAAACATAATAAATATTGCACATACTATTTTGAAGAAAAAATTTTACAGATGGCCCATCGGGTACCCGGGAAAGCCACATATACACATCTCGATTTGCACGTCCTTCAAATAATACACATTGGTTACAATGCTTCATTGTGCAGACCTACACAAACATGCAAATTATAATACAGAACAACAGTATTACAATGCAATAAAGAAATGAGTAACAGCAACTTACCTCGTTTACAACAGTTAAATTTTCTCTCCTTTCCATTTTGTTTTCTTTTTTTGAATGCGGCAACAATCTTCGTATGTCTTTCATTAAATGTCGATCCCTTGTACCAATACCACGACAACCAAAAATAAGGAGCCTTTGTCTGTTTTTCCAATGTACCTTTAAATATAAAATAGCATGAAAATTAATTCAATACCACAAGTTACACAAAAGAGGTCAAAGAAAACTAACCTTCTTGGGAATTGGATCATCAGACCATCTTGACACAGGAAGGGGTTCCTCAATTTCCTTTTCATTCACTTTAAGCTCCTTTTCTTTCTTTTTATTCTTCTTTTTATTTTTTTTGGTTTTAACACTGACTTGGTTAGGAGTAACCTCTGGCTTTACAGTCACCTCGCTTTCATTTGACGCACTTTTGGCAAATACATTATTCGAAAATTGGGAAGAATTTGTTGCCTTCTTAAGATGCTTCAAATGTTTCACAATTTCTTTACTAGATATTTCGATATTACCATCCTCTTTGACCGAATGTATCACGTTTTGAACACACTTGGCATTTTGATTAGAATTCAGCCCCGAATTGACATTTTTCGTTTTCTTCACTTTTCCATGTTTCACTTTTGATAAGCCAGTTTTTGCAGTATTTTTCCCGGTAGTGATCTGTATTGCCTTCAACTTAACCATATTTCATTCAACCACGTGCCTGCTACTGCGTTGGGTTCGGTGTTTCACTGTCTTGTCCAACGCAAGATGACCAAATCAAAGAGTAAACAGATGGAATCAAAGATATGTACTCACCCAGAGAGTAAACAGTAAGGCACAAATCATTTTCTTCCTTTGCTGTCTATTCTTCCATAAATGTTATATAGCGCATCATTATGGAACAGTAGATATGACCCGAGGCGAAACCTTCGTCAAATTAACGTATTCTTGCCTCGTATTAACGAAGGCGGATTACTCCCAGTAAAAAGTAACGGAGGATTACTCCCTGTAATAAGCCCTCCACGCCCAATGGGGGTTACGACTCATGACTTATGAGACGCGTTGCGTCATGACGAAGGCGAAACAAATTAAGAAAAAAGAAAAGAAAACACGGGAGGATAAAAGAAGAAAAAAAGGCTTTGCTTTAGGCATAGCCCCTCTAGTAATACTAAAATAGATGAGGCTATGGTCAATGTATGGGGGCAAACAAGTTGAATTTTTCCAAGGATAGCAGCCCACAAAATCCGGTGATACAAGTTAAACTAGAGGTTCTACAGAATGGCACAGACTTTCTCGTAGTAAAGTTTTCTAAGCCTTGGACTGGCTTTAAGGTCTTGCCCTATCCTCATTTCAGTTGCCATCTATCGTCGCCCAAAGTATATTTTTTTGACATTTTTCTCAACTTTTTGCTTTCTTAATAATACAACCGAGATACTACTGCAAGAATATTAAAGAAGAGTAAAATTTCTTCCTAAATAGAAATTTTCATTTCAAAATTTGAAGCCGTTTTTAAGAAAATAGTGATTAAGAATTTCTGTAAATTCGAATTTTGAGGCTCTTTTTCACAGGAATCTCTTGAGTTCTCGAAAACCTTCATCGGATGTCATTTGAAGCACTGTAACTCACAAATGCAATAATGTATTCAAATCGATGGAAATAAGCATATTAAAAAAGATGTGAGAGATATTAAAAAAATATACATTTGTTTAATTTTTGAAAAAAACAAAATGATACACCAAAATATACTTAACGTCATATTGAACAGTACAATAAGAACTATCAATTGGAAAAATTTGAAGAAATTTTTTTTTATCCATGTTTGAGAAATTGACGTTTGAGCATTTCTGAAAATGTGGAATTTTGAGCTAATTTTCACAGAAAACCTTTTGTGTTTTCGAGAAACTTTATTTGATATTATTTAAGGCACATGAACTCATAAATATAATACTGTGAAGAAATCGCCTCTAAAAAATATCGACGTGAGAAGTAAAAAAAACAAAACATTTTTGTAAGTTTTGAAAAAAAAATAATGGAGCAATATGGTATTTATGTAATCACATAGGGTTCGTTTGGCACTAACCGTACAAAAAATTTAAAGAAAAAATTTGGAGCAGTTTTCGAGAAAATAGTGTAATTTTATAAAATTGCAAATATTGCACGCACTATTGCACGAAAACTACTGAAGTTTACAAAAAAGTCAACATGACCTTAATGAAAGAAGTATTTATTGACAACAAATTTCATTTGAAGGAAGTGTCTATCTCCAATATTATAGTTGGAAGAAGAAGCCAAAAAAATCATACTTTAACAATTTCCGAAAATTCAGAGTTAATCTTGAAAATCGGACCTATGCCACCTTTATAAGTGTATTGTACTCTATCCTTACAAGAAATTTAAAGAAAAAACTTGGAGCCGTTTTTGAGAAAATTTTGAAAATGTCCGGGGGTCTTCATGTAAAGTACCCCCAAACATTAATAAATATTTTTTTCAAAATAGCAGAGCTTCGACTCATGCCAAATGGACAGGGGTTTCTTCAATTTGGAAAAAATTCCAATGTATTGTTATGACGCTAATGTTGTTGAAATACACCAGACGGACGGACGGACGGACGGACGGACCGATAGACAGACAGATAGACGGTCGGACCACTTCTATTACGTTCTCGTATAAGAAAGTAATAGAAGCGCAATTTGGAATTTTCCAAATTCCAAACTTTTACCTCGCAGGCTTTTATTGCAGAAAGAGAGATAATCGCATGAAGGTCCTACATATGGGGGTTCTTGTATTTACGTTAGAAATAATATTGATTCTACCTCCTTGACGGAATTAAATGTGAATTGATTGAAAATGTTTTCGAAATTTCTGATCCATATCTTACTTTGCTAAAAGTGATATTACTTTGAATCTACACACCTCCAACAAAGAAAGCTGCAGATTATAATTTGTTCTTAGAAAACCTGGAGAAACACTTAACAAAGTCAGCAATCGCTCTTTCGAATTCATTGTTGTATGCGGAGATTTTAACATTGATTTTCTGGTCGAATTTTGCGAGAAAGAAAAGTTGCTCAATTTAATTAAGTCCTTCAATTTAGATATTACAATTAATGTACCTACACGGATCACAGTAAATTCGATGAAGGCAATTGATTAAATTATAATTAACAAAATTACTACTCAATATGAAGTTGAAACAAAAGATTTAGGATATCGTGACCACGATGCACAAATTCTTACCCTTATAAGTAGACATCGGATGTTTAGGCACTAAAAAAACGTCTTTTAGGCGCCTAAAAAGGCGCTGAAAAAGTCAAGAATAAGGAGAAAAAAGGCACTGTCATAAGTCATACACAATAAAGTGGAAAAATTGTATTTTTTATATATTATTTTTATTATTTTGTCTATATTATTTTGTAAACTTAAATGCACAAAACCAGTTCGTATATTTTAATGTAAAACTAGATTTACACATTTACAACTCTTCTACATTTTATTCTTAATAGTTTCCATTAACCAGTAATATTTACATATTACCAGTAACTTTTCAAGGATCACAATTTCAAACTTGCGACGACTGGGAGACAAAATCGGTTTGAATGCGGAGAAGGATATCTGAACGATGTGACTGGCATATATTTTAGCAATCCAACACTTGCACCACTGAAACCTTCTGGGAATTTATCTTTCTTTCCACTTAAAATTTCGGTTCTCTCGGTGTATCGTCCATGTTCTCAGATCATGGCTGGTATTTATGAAATAGGGAAATGGAGAAAAATCAGTTGGTATACTTTCAGGAATTCACTCGTAATTTTAAATTTCAAGACGTGAATCGAATATTTCATAATGAATGGTCACGTTGGACCATCACCGATTTTCCGATATCTTAGCATTGTATATAAATATAATAAATAAAAGGCAAAAAAGTCCTGAAAAAGGTATTTATGCAAAAAATAGGCATTTATGCTAAAATAAGCAAAAATAAGCATTATAAAATTCCGTCAAATGTCATCATTTGTCATGATTCGTGGACATATATTATCAGCCTTTGAATAAGTTCTCTAGAAAAAAATAGGCATTTCCCTAAACATCCGATGTCTACTTATAAGAAATGCGAACGCTGACACAATAAATAATACACGTATGACTAGATTGTTTACAAAAAGTAAAATGAAATTATTCATTGATTACTTGATGCAGGAGTCGTGGGAAGCTGTTTATAATACTGTTGATACAAACGACAAATATAATAATTTTTTTCAACGCTTTCATTTCATTTTAACACTTGCTTTCCTCTTCAAAAAAGAAAATTAATTATTTCACGTACAAGCAATTCATGGATAATACAAGGGATTAGGACATCTTGTAAAAACAAGCGAATTCTTTCTTTCATTTCTAAACGTCATAACGTATCTCAAGATTTCCTCATCTACTTTAAAAAATACAAATCATTGTTAAGAAAAGTCATAAGTCAAGCTAAAATCATGAAACACGATCAGGATATTTTGAACTCAAATAACAAAACAAAAGCAATGTGGAATATAATAAAAAATACGACCAAATCAACTAGAAACCTTGTAGATAATGTTGTTTTAAAATATAGCGATAGGAATGTGAACGATCCTGCAACAGTGGCTAGTATCTTTAACCAATGCTTTTCGAGAATTTCTGCCGATCTCACTAACGGTCTTCAGCCATAAAATTCAATATCAGACATTTCCTCCAAAATTTTAGACACGATGTTCGTTTCCGAAACTTCTTCCTATGAAATTCTCAAAATAATCGGTAAACTAAAAAATAAATATTCGTCCGGTTTAGATGAATTCCCGGATTCTTTGTTAAAGACCTGTGCGTTTGCCATTATACACCCGTTAACTCACATATTTAAAGCATCTTTATGCACCGGAACTTTTCCAGATATTTTCAAAACAGCTAAAATTAAGCCGCTCGTCAAAAAAGGCAACAAAAATGAAATTCAAAATTATCGGCCCATTTCTCTTCTATCAGTTTTTTCAAAAATATTAGAGACACATTTTTACGTACGAATGGAAACCTTTCTCAGTAAACACGATGCGCTTTCAGATTGCCAACATGGATTTAGAAAATCAAAATCAACGTAAACAGCTATATTTTCCTTTCTTAAAGATGTCGCCTCATCATTGGATCAAAACGAAGCACCTATTGGATTATTTTTAGATATCTCAAAAGCTTTTGACGTCATTGATCATGACATTTTACTTTCAAAATTACCTTCATATGAAATCCGTGGTATTGCTCTAGATTGGCTATGTTCGTACCTTAAACAACGATCTCAGAGAGTGGAAATACCTTACTGGAATAATGGAACATTCTGTACGGACCTTTCCGACTCTTTGCCCATTGCACATGGAGTTCTTCAGGGATCGATTTTGGACCCTATTCTGTTTCTACTTTACGTAAACTATACGCCCTCGACGATTCGAAACCGAAGAACAGTTCTCTTTGCGGATGATACGAACATCCTTTGCATGGTGGAAATAACAATGTGTAGCGGTGCGCATGCCGCCGATCCTTTGCAATAAAGAAACCGTGAATAGTACAATATCACATGTTTCAAATTGGTTCCGAAATAACAAATTGAAATGTAAATAAAATGATTTATATGAAATGAAGTAAATGAAAATAAAACGGTTTCAATGCAATTTTCCATTTCAAATAAACAATTCTGTGCTCCATTGAAAATGAACGGTGTACCATTGACTGATGTTAAAGCAACCCAATTTTTAGGTCTCTCAAATCAGTCAAACCTTAAATGGAACGTCCATTTAAATGAATTGAATACAAAATTAAGTTCATTATGCTACGTGTTTAGAATTCTTTCAAATTAAGGCAGCCTTCATCCTGCTCGTTGTGTATATTTCGCGAATGAGATATGGCATAATATTCATTCCCGCCTGAGATATGGCAAAATATTCTGGGGAAATCCATCTGATAGCTCCCAGACTTTTAGATTACAAAAAAGAATTGTACGAATAATAACCAAATCCCACCCACGTGATAATTGTAAACTTCTCTTCATTAATCTAGGAATTTTACCATTACCTTGTCTGTTGATTTACGAATCAGTGTATTTTGTCAAAAACGACTTGCTTAAGGGCGGGAATATATTTTTCAGAAAATGCCGATGTCTACAACTATAACTCTCGACGTAGAAATCATATTTATCAGATAACAATATCAACAGCTCATTACAAAACATTCACAAACAATACATGTACATTATTTTACAACACTTAGTCAGATGACATTAAATGATTCAATTCGATAGACAAGTTTAAATTCCCAAGTGAAATCGTTTCTGCTGCATAACTGTTGCTATACAATTAGAGACTATACTGAGCATCACAAGGAAAGTAACATTAATTTTAACAATGATATTTAATGTATTATTCACCTTTGGATTGTATAATTCTAAACGATATGTAACAATTATTGTATCGCAGCTTCTGGGTCAATGACCCCCATCTCGATCAGGTTTCTCGTCCAGTTTCCCTGATCCATTGAGCAAATGCTGAGATGGCCCCTCTTTTTTCTTGTGGACATAAATGTAACTTCATTATATGTGCACGACTTCTAGAATTCAGTGGGAAATATAATTATTCAAATTATCGTTTTCATTTTGTCGAGACAGGAAGCATTATTTCTAGACGAAGGACATCATGGATAAGAGCCCAAAATTTATTGCTGATTGATCCTTAAAAATAGATTTTATTACATGGGAGCTTTCTTTTGAAATTCAAAATTCCAGTAGTATATTACTTAGTGTAGGGATCGCAGAATTTTGAAAACGTGCACAGAATCCACTTCTCCCCATAGCACGTCTTACACAGTTTTAACTGTTTTGACGTAAAATAAATAAATAAATAAAGTGCTACAGAATAGAATTGTAGCACCTCTAGTAACTGGAACTATGCAGTCTTGCCCCTCCTTTTTGCCTGCAGCCATCTATCGCTCCCCAAACATTTTTTTGAAATTTTCTCAACTTTTCGGTTTCTACGTTGTAGAAAAGAAATATTATTTTAAGAATATTAAAGAAGGCTAAAACCTTGTCCTAAATAGCAATTTCCATTAAAAAATTTGGAGCCGTTTTTAGGAAAACGTTGGTTTTTTAAGAAAGCGTTGGTGTAAATGCAAAATTTGAAGTTCTTTTAAACAGATATCTATCGAGTTTTTCAAAAAATTCATTTGAAGTCATTTGAAGCACTTCAACTCACAAATGCAATAAAGTATAAAAATCTATTGAAATGTGTGTATAAACAGCGTGAGAGATTTTTCAAAAAAAATTTTTTTTTGAAATTTCTCGTATACATAGTATATACGGGAGTAATATACGTAGTAAAGAGAAAGTTATGTAACGCTATGGAAAATCGATTTCGAGATTTCAACGGAATTACACGTTTTGTGGACCATGATTCCCAAAAAGGGTTTCTTTTTCAACGCGTCCGTCAGTCGTCTCTGAACAAACCTAGGACCCTTGGAAATATTTCCACCATGATAGGACCTAAACCACACTTACGAACTTTTCCAAATTGAAGAAATCCCTGTCCATCTGGCTGTAGTTGAAGCTTTGAAATTTTGAATAACATTCTTTAAAATTTGGGGGTACGTCACATAAAGCCCCATGGATTTTCAAAAATTTCTCAAAAACAGCTTAAAATATTTTCCTTAAATTTATCGTAATAATAGAGTTAAATACATTTATAAAGGTGGCATTGGTCTGATTTTCACTGTTAACTCTAAATTTGCGAAAATTGCAAAAGTTTGGATTTTTGCGGCGTCTTCCTACGACTATAAAATTGATGCCACTGATTTTTCTTTCAAATGAAATTTGTTGCCCATAAATAGTTCTTTCATTACGGTCATAACAGTTTTTTGAAAATTTTAGTTTTCGTGCAAAAATAAGCGCAATATTTGCAATTTTAAAAAATAATTAAAATTAGATTTTCACAAAAACGGCTCCACATTTTCGCTTCAAATTTTTGGAAGGGGTAATGCCAAATGTACCCTATACGATGACATAAACGCTATATTGCTCTATTCTTTTGTTTTCTTAAAAAATTACAAAACAATTAGTTGTCTCTCACGTCGGTAATATTTAAATTACAGGCAATTTCTTCACGTCATTGTATTTATGAGTACAAGTATTTAAATAATGTCAGGTAATGTTTCTTGACAACTCAACAGTTTTGGGTTATATTGAGTTCAAAATTCTGCATTTTCAGAAACGCTCAAACGCCTTTTTCTCGAAAATGGCTCTAAACGTCTTCTTTGCACTTTTTACAAGGGATAGTGATAATGCCACTGTTTAATATGCCGTAAAGTTCATTTTGGGGTATTCTTTTGTTTTTTCAAAAAATTAAACAATTTTAATTTTTCTAAAAATATATCTCACTCCATTCATATGCACGTTTCCATCGTTGTGTATACATTATTGCCTTTGTGGGTGAAAGTCCTTAAAATGACTTTAAATAAAGTTTTTCCAAAACTCAAGTTTCCTGCAAAAAAGAACTTCAAATTTCGCATTTACAGTAATTCTTAATCGCCATATTTTTAAAAACGGCTGAAATTTTTTGAAAGAAAATTTCGATTTAGACGAGGCTGTACGCATTATTTCGCGCTAATATTAGGAAATCGAAGGATTTAGAAAATTTTACAAAAATGTATACATATTTGGCGGCTTTAGATGGCAGCTAGCAAGAGCATGGGACAACACTGTAAAGCCAGCACACCAAGGAAATTAGAGAACATTACTACAAGGAAGTCTGTGCCATTCTGTAGCTCCTCCAGTTACTTTCTCGTATACATACGATATATATATATATATATATATATATATATATATATATATATATATTGTGACGTTCCGGGATTAGACAACCCCATAACGCCACCTTCAGCCATGTAAAGAAGCTCACTAACAGAGAGGACTAGGGGACGCGGCGGAGCGATGGCCAGTAAACGCACCATCTACCCACAGCTTTTCAAACTACAACGCCCGAACTAGTGAGTAATGTTTTTCCGTGAGGTCACGAAAGGAGGAGAATATGCACCCCTCCAAAAATTTCCCCAGGCGCGAATATCATAAGTATCGCGGAGCGCCTCGGAGGAACTCTCTTTTACGGCAACTGCGGCGGCGTCCAGAAGAAACTCTCTTTTACGACGACTGCGGCGGCGACCAGAAGAAGCTCTTTTGCTACAACTGTAACGGCGAGTACAAAT
This sequence comes from Teleogryllus occipitalis, assembly GCA_011170035.1. NCBI lineage: Eukaryota > Metazoa > Arthropoda > Insecta > Orthoptera > Gryllidae > Teleogryllus > Teleogryllus occipitalis. Next base: position 51,096 of record BLKR01002634.1, on the reverse strand, counting down.
AGATAGTATAGGAGTTTACTTTAACTTGATAGTTAAAAGCTAGCTCGGAAAAGCGTATCTTAGAAAAGTGAAGTAATTAGGAGATTGAGTGCAAAATCATTAGTCGCGGTCACAATAATCGGAATAACTTCAAAAGTTGTAAAATTCGCGCAGAAGGACAATAATTTAATCCAGCATCTCACATTGCACGCTGAGATCACACATGCCTAAAGTGTGGTAGGTCGGCCGAGCATGTGAGCATAACTCTTGCAACATTAATAATTTCGAGGCTGGAAGCGCGAACGAACGTGTACGAAGCGGTGGAAGACGGACGACCCCAGGAAGAAAGAAGCGTAGGCGAGAAGGACTTGGTCTAGAGCGAGGATAGTACGGTTTCGGAACGAGAGAAAGGTGTGGAAATTGGTGGCTTGGCGGCGTTCGAGCGGAAGGGACTGCTTTCGTCGCAACACAGCACGCGAGACGAGGCGGCAACGCGGGGCGAGCGGCAGAAAATCCCCAAGGTTACCTACAGGCGAGCGACGCAGAGCTGGTGAGGTAAAGGCAGTGTTAAAAGTGGGTGAAACGTCTAAAATAGGAGGGAGAAGTATTTTGAACTGTGTGAGGGGCAGTTTCCAGGCCATTTACCGCACGTGTCTGTAGATTCATTTAAAGAAGTCTACCTTGTACAATTTTACGTAAATGATTCAGAAATTTTATATGTTGTACAGTTAATATTATCCAGAAAGATCACTTTGTAGTATTATGTTGCAAGTAATTGCTTTTGTGACATGTAAAAGGGTTTGAATTAAGTAACGTGAATGCCACGTATATTTTTTTGTGTTCAGTATTATAGTGAGTGCGAAGCCCAAGGCTAGCACCTGTGAAAGGGTTTCTTTGAAAAAAGTATCAAATTCATTTGAAACAAAAAAAGCCGTGCACGGAAAACTAGAGGCCAAAAGAGTAAATAATTTAGTAGTGGAAAACTCAAAAAGGAGTAATCTAATCGTAAATTGTAATTGATGAAAGTGTGTTCAGGCAGTCGAGGTGACGCCTGTATGTTTTTTGGTTTTTTGTCTTGTTTCATTTTTTTCAGTGACCAGCTACTTAAAGTGCAATAACCTGTTGTGAAATTGCGTCACTGTAATCTTTCTCATTGAATATATGTTCATATTATTCATATTTTATTTGATTCATTGTGTTAAGGGTTCAGACCTTTCTCGTACCCGAAAGATCCTGCTTCCTGAGAATTGTAAGCTCGCTTCACGAGCATTCATGCTATCACGACCCACCACGTGTGGTAAAGTAGGTAGGTGGGGGTGTTACAATATATACTGGAGTAATATATGTAGTATAGAGAAAGTTATGAAATGCTGCGGAAAATCGATTTAGAGATTTCAACGGAAATACACGTTTTGAGTCCTATGATAACGAAAACGTTTCTCTTTCAAAACGTCCGTCTATTTGGAGTATGTGAACAACAATAGCGCCTAAACCATGCGTGCGATCTTTTCCAAATTAAGGAAACCCCTGTCCATGTAGGCTCTAGTGAAAACTTTGAAATTTTTATAAACAATCTTTAAAATTTGGGAGTATTTTACATAAAGCGTCATGGACATTTTCAAAATTTTCTCAAACACGGCTTCAAATTTTTTCTTTAAATTCATCGAAAGAATACAATTAAATACACTTATACAGGTGACACAGGTCTCATTTCACGGTCTACTCTGAATTTTCGAAAATTGCAAAAGTTTGAATTTTTTCAGGCGTCTTCCTTCAACTATAAAATTGAAGACAGATTTTTCCTTCAAAACAAATTTGTTGCCCATAAATAGTTCTTTTATTAAGGTCACGTAAACACTTTTGAAAATTTTAGTAGTTTTCGTGCATTAGAGCAATTTTAAAAAATTACAAAAACAAGATTTTCTCAAAAATGTGTCCTATAAATTTTTTGTAGGGGTAGTACCAAATTCACCCTATCCGATGACATAAACGCCATATTGCTATATTCTTTAATTTTTTCAAAACTTACAAAAAATGTAATTTGTAAAATGTAAAAATGTAATTTTTTTGCCTGGTCTCTCACGTCGGCAATATTTACATTAGAGGCGATTTTTCACATTATTCTCGTATTTATGAGTACATGTGCTTTAAATAATGTCCAATAACGTTTCTCGAAAACTCAACAGTTTTCTGTAAAAATGAGCTCAAAATTCCGCATTTTCAGAAACGCTCAAACGCTATTTTCTCAAATGTGGCTCCAAATGTTTTCTTTAAAATCTTGCAATAGATAGATTGTTTGCAATGTTTAATATATAATAAAGTTTATTTTGGTGTACTCATTTGTTTTTCAAAATTTATACAAATGTATTTTTTTGAAATATATCTCACGCCGATAATAAGGACATTCTCATCGATTTGTATGCATTATTACATTTGTGAGTGAAAGTGCTTCAAATGAACTATTTCGAAAAGAAAACTCAATAGATTCCTGTGAAAAAGAGCTTCAAATTTTGCATTTACAGTAAAACTTCACGCAATTGAAAAAAAAGATGGCTCCAAATTTTTCAATGAAAATTATATTTAGAACACGGCTTTAACCTTCTTTAATATTCTTAAAATAATATTTCACTGCTTATATTTGGAAACCGAAAACTTGAAAAAACGTCAAAAAAATGTACTTTGGGCGACGATAGATGGCAGCAGGCCAGAGAGTGGAGCAAGACCTTAAAGCCAGTCCATACCAAGAATATTAGAAACATTTTCTACGAGAAAGTCTGTGCCATTTTGTAGACCCACTACTTTTAATTTGTTGCGGTTGGATTGACACAATGCGTCTCCAAGTCCCTTGGGGGTCGTTGAGCGCTTTGTGTTTGGGAGTAATCTTCCGTTAACTACTGTATGAGTAATCCTCCATTATAAGTATATGTCATTATATGCATGGTGGAAGTGCATGGGTGAGTTCCTCCGGCGCACCGATTTTTGCACTTTCTTCGCCACACCAGTTTGCGTCAGGAACCACGTGACCAAGGAACGGGCGTTTTGTTTGAAAAGCCAGACCAGACGCTGGCCGCATGTCGCATGGAGAAAGAGAAGTGTTGAGAAACATTTTGAAAGTGGTACAAAGTGTCAATTTTCAAAGGTAACCAACCGAAAATAACTCTATGAAGATGTACAAGATGCAATATTTTAAAGAAGTGCTTCATAAATCTGTTCAATGTTTTGAAACGAGGTGATAATTTTGGTATATGGCTGTATTTAAAATTCCCGCTAATATTGTGACGCAAAGTGGCGTCTGATGCTCATTGACTGAAGTCGGATATGAAGCGCAAGAGCTCCCCCTCCCCGCGATTATATGTAACGTCTTGTCACAGTCAGTTTTCAAGAGAACCGCCAGCTAGCATCTCCGGGTACGCGCCTCCTACCACGCGCTCCTGCCTCACTAACCAGGGGCCACAATTGGGAAGGTATTAGGATAGGAGTAGGGGTTTATGACACGTCACAATGACACACATCACACGACTGGCCCTTGTGAAGCAGCCAAAGTCATTTTGTTGGAAGAAATTTCACATGAGATTGTCCGGGAATCGACGGGAATGGAACCCGGGGCCACCTTGGTGAAAGGTGTGCTACTTCTCTCTGTGCCTATCTTAGGTGGGAATGAACATTTTCGAAATATACACAACAAGCAGTATGAAGGCTGACTGAATTTGAAAGAATTCTGAACGCGTAGCATAATGAACTTAATATTGTGTTCAATTCATTTGAATGTACGTTCCATTTGAGGTTTGATTGAATTGAGAGGCCTAAAAATTTTGTTGCCCAAACTCAGACAATGGTACACCGTTCATTTTTAATGGGGTATAGAATTGTTTATTTGAAATGGAAAGCTGAATAAAAACTGTTTTCTTTTCATTTACTATTAATTTATTACAGAACCAATTTGAAACATCTGATATTGTACTATTTACGGTTTCTTTATTGCAAAGAATGTTTGTATCATCCGCAAAGAGAACTTTTTCCGTTTTGAATCGTCGAGGGCATATCGTTTACCTATAGTAGGAAGAGAATATGGTCCAAAATCGATCCCTGGAGAACTCCATGTGCAATTGGCAAAGAGTCGGAAAGGTGTGTACATAATGTTCTAGCATTTCAGTAAGGTATTTCCACTCTCTGAGACCGTTGCTTCAGGTACGAACATAACCAATCTAGGGTAATACCATGAATTCCTTGTGAAGGTAATTTTGAAAGTAAAATGGCATGATCGATGACGTCAAAAGCTTTTGAAAGACCTAAAAATAATCCAATAGGTGCCTCGTTTTGATCCAATGATGAGGCGACATCTTTAAGAAAAGAAAATATGGCTGTTTCCGTAAATGTTGATTTTCTAAATTCATGTTGGCAATCTGAAAGCGCGTCGTGTTTACTGAGAAAGGTTTCCATTCGTACGTAAAAAAGTCTAATATTTTTGAAAAAACTGATAGAAGAGAAATGGGCCGATAATTTTGAATTTCATTTTTGTTGCCTTTTTTGACGAGCGGCTTAATTTTAGCTGTTTTGAAAATATCTGGAAAAGTTCCGGTGCATAAAGATGCTTTAAATATGTGAGTTAACGGGTGTATAATGGCAAACGCACAGGTCTTTAACAAAGAATCCGGGAATTCATCTAAACCGGACGAATATTTATTTTTTAGTTTACCGATTATTTTGAGAATTTCATAGGAAGAAGTTTCGGAAACGAACATCGTGTCTAAAATTTTGGAGGAAATGTCTGATATTGAATTTTATGGCTGAAGACCGTTAGTGAGATCGGCAGCAATTCTCGAAAAGTATTGGTTAAAGAGACTAGCCACTGTTGCAGGATCGTTCACATTTCTATCGCTATATTTTAAAACAACATTCTCTAAAAGGTATCTAGTATTTGGGTGTATTTTTTATTATATTCTTCTATATTTATATATTGCTTTTGTTTTGTTATTTTAGCACAAAATATCCTAATCGTGTTTCATGATTTTAGCCTGCCTTATGACGTTTCTTTACATTGATTTGTATTTTTAAAGTTGAGGAGGAAATCTAGAGATACGTTATGATGTTATATGTCGTGATCTATCTTGAATATAAGTAGAAGAAACACCTAAAGCTATTTGGGTTTGTAACAATTTTGTTTCTTGAGCAACAAAGTTGCATTCTGATACTAACTTTCTTAATTTCGTTAAAAATATATCAAAACGTTCTTCATCTTGTTTACACGTGATAAACAAACACAGTCACAATTTCATTCTTTTGGGGCACACAATTCTGTTCTAGAAGTTGAAGTATTGAGTCCATCATCTCGTTTGATATATCGTCCTTAAATATTTTAAAACCTTTTCCTTCAATATTTTATTCTCAGCCACATCCCCAGATAATGACAATATTTCTGGCTTGTTGAATTCCATACTGGTTCTTTTAATTCGACTGTGCCATGTTTTATTTCATTAATATTAAATGAAATCACTCTCACTGAATAGCGTGTTGTATATTTCAAGCTTCGAATACAATTATTCTTGTTTAAGCAAAATTATGTTGCTCACAGCTACCTGGTTACTAACAACATAATAAAACGTAAATACTAAACATTACAAAACAATATTAATAACAATTTCATGCGGTTTTTAGCCAGTTGATGTCGGAATATTCCGACAAAGATTAAATAAGGGGAAAATAGAGAATTTTCACGTGAATTATGTTAAGAAAATTCAAGACGGTAACATCAGCAGAATTTTAAGAGTAGTTTTGCGGGTAACACCTGGTGCACATTGCACTAAACAAGCAACCAATACGTATATACCAGTAATTTAGGTACCTAAAGTCAAAGTTTTCTGATATCTTAAGGCTAAATGTACCGACACTAGTTCAATTTGTCGCCACCACGTGGCAGCACCAAAATAAGCAAAATTTACTAGACCGATAACGTCTGAACAAATTGCCCGATTTTCGATCTGTAAACGGCGTTAGACTCCTTTTTAAAATAGAATTCACGCTACAATGCCGTTTTTTTTAAAAAAATATTTCCAAAAAAAAATTTAAATGATTTCTCATAGTTCCGGGAAGAAATTAAAAAATGTGGGCTTAGAGCGATGACGACGTGCTTCCTGAATCTAACGCCGTGTCAATCATGCAAATCGGTTAAATAGGAGCGGCGTAAAGTGAAATTTCGGAAAAAAATACCTGATACCCCTCCCCCTTCCCGATCCCCTTGCTTTACCCCACCCCTTCTGGGCCCTCCCTCGACGCGGCCGAACGTCCAAACCCGGCGGCCAGCGGCGCGGGAGGCCGAACTTTCAGACAGGCAAGCTGGGCAGTCAGTTTAAGCTTTCGTCCCATTCAGTCTCAATATATTTTTCTCTACTTATCAAACTAGTGATGCTGTAACACAACCAAACGGTCCCATATCATCTGTAATAGTCGTATAAAACTATATATCTTGTTCACATATTTCCGTCTTCATACCATCAAAAAGTTATTTGAGGCATTACTCAAAATATCAATTCCGATTTGGAAACTGATTTCAAAAAGAAAATTGAACTAATTGTGTAGATATCACCAATATTCCATGGCCTAACATCTTATTTTACATACATTTTACTTCTAAGATCTTCCGTTATCATTCCACTACCAGAAAGAATGAGCCGAAATTACGCACGAGCTCTTTTATCCTGCGACTCGATTTTTGATCTCAAAACGGCGTTTGTCTCCTTGATAGACTTCACCTGATGAATCTGTTTTCCCAAGTAAAATTTTAAAACTGTTTTCGTACTTTCGGACAAAATTGAAGAAGTGGTAAAATAGCGTGCAGGCGAGATGCATCCTGAATCCAACACTGTAACAAACATTAAAATCTAATATTAAGAATCGTGACATGTCCCAGCTTACTTAGTACGTTATATTGATATAAAATGATTCTGTTATATTTGTATAACTTGAAGATTGGAATAAGTAATTTCCGGCGCGTCATTTTGATACAAACTACGTAAATGATAATGTAAAAGGATGTAGTGTAAATCATTGTATTGTGACATATATATGTATTTTTTAATGCATTAAATTGTCATGAAAGCAATACAACTTTAACCCTTAGACAGGAACACCACACTAGAAGAGGAATATTCGTCTATGAGGGGGATAAATTATGTTTTGTTATACAGTTCGGCAACTTTTACATTTCTACATGAAGATACCATTTTTCTAAACATCGTACACGCTTATCAGTAACATTTAATCGGGTAGCAATTCAATTTATAAGATTTATATACTACTAGTAAAACGTAGCATACCAGTCACTGATAAACCTCATATTAGGGAATCAGAATGCAAACGTATTAAATCGGCGATCCTCATCTAGGTGTCGAGAATAGGGATGCAACATTGATAATGATATTTTCAAAACATAGATTTTGTATAGACACATGGACATATTTCGTAAAAAAAATGAAACATTTATAAAACTTGATGTTTATTATCGATGTGCTTGATGAGTTGTTGTGAATGAAAAGAACCGATAATCACAATTTTATAAAAAAGTTAAAATATGAAATAATATTGCATTATACCACTGTCAATACATGTGTTCGAATAAAGCGAGACTATCTTCAGCCCAAGAAATGACCCAATTTTTCTGGCATTTCCTACGTATGTCCTACCGTACGCAGAGAGGCGGCCAACGCAAGCACTCTAGGTGTAAGGTCTCTCGCCCACCTTTCTGTACCCATTTGAGGAAGTTGTGACTCCATAAGATGACCCTGGGCGATAGTTTTCAGGCTTAGTTTCGCTGTTATTCTTTTTACTTTCTTTTGTCGTTTTGTCTAAATCGTAATTATAAATTAACAATCACGGCCACTGTCAAAACAAATTATCTTCCGCACGAACTTGATCGATGTTTCTAAACCAGGTTTTTGAAAGATGTTTTAATTTTGAACATTGATATTTGCATTTGTATTACTTGATAATTCCTTCGCTTTTCTTGCTATCCGAAACTGGGAGGGGACGCGCCGATAATTCAGCGAGTTCTTCCTTAATAATGGCAGAATGTACGCATGAAAGACGGGTATCAAACACACTGTTCAGTGCGATGATGTCTATTTGTCGGCTCCAATCCCGGTCAAGCAGCGGCTGTGAGCATCTCTCCTTTCATCTGCAGGTCCCAATTCTTCGCGGGTCTGAACGCGCAGAGAAATAGTACTAGAACATAGATCGCAAGCCATCCCTTGTTAGACCTATCTGGATATACACAGCAATAGGATGCTAGCAATTTGTTCATTGCTCACTCGGACTCGAACTGCCTTTTTCCTTTTGTTTGTGATATTGTGTATTATTCAATTGTGCCACTTACACCCTTTCCTTCCGCTTCATTCTATCATTCCAAGCATAATATCCTTTTCTAGAGATTTTGTTCGACTCATAGTATGTCCAAAATATTTTATTTTCCAATTTTTGGCTTTGACTTTTAGAGAAAGTTCTGTTTTCTTTTCAAAATTTCGGCATTTATCTTCTTGCCCTCCCATTGTACGTTTAATATTTTCTTCCGTGTCCATACTTCAAAAGCATCTTCCTTTTTTCGGCCTATCTCAATGTTCAGCTTTTACACCCACACAACAGGATTAGAAATGCCATTTTCTCGATTATTTGGATTTTGGTCTTACGCAAGGCTTGATTTCTGACGGAACACGACGGAACGGCGTTCCTGTATCTCGCTGATAATTATTACATTATATTATTAATATATATAATTATTTCTATTAAATTAATAAATCATTTTGAGCGCGTTCCGGGACCTAAAATTTTAGAAATCAATCACTTGATATGCCTGCATATTTTATGAATTTGTGTAATTTTCTTTCCGCTGCTTTTTCTAAAATTATTCCTCTCTTTAGTTTTTCTATACAGTATCCAGAATTTGTTATTGTAATTCATAAGTATTTAACTTCACCTGCCATGTATATCACTTCTCCGTTGATGTTCAGGCTTCCTTTTTTACCAGTTGACATAAATGTTGTTTTCTTTAAATGTAAGTTCATAGAATATTTAAATTTTATATTAATAATATATTTAGCTATCATTATTACATAATTCAGAATTAAGTACAAATAAAACATCTGCATAATTTTCATGACATAACATTTTGGCGTTTTCTCGAAAAGGAGTAAAGTGGACATGTCACGTTTTGAATGTTTGCTCCTCATTTCGCGCTCCTTTCTATCCAAGCCCAGCGCCGCCAGGGCACGCGCTCAAGTGTAGTCACCCTTCTGAGCTGGAAGCAGGGTCGCACCTCTGGCACACTGCTGTTCTGATAGCGTGACTTTTCTGACCTCTGCAGACATCTCGCCGCGTTCTTCGGCGGGCTGCGTGCTACACTAGGGCAATTCGATATGCCCAAGCGTAGGAAGAGGGCAGTGAGCAGTTTTCAGTGGGCGAGAACATTGTGCAGTGACGAAGTGGAGATTATATTTACTATACAAGAATTAGTGGAATCATTCGCGTTTCGTTAATTTTTAGTAACCGAGTATTATATATGAACAAAATAGTAATTCGAACAATAAATAACAATTATAAAAGTATATTAGTTTAATAAACATTTTGTGAGATATTATTAACTAAAATAACTTATTTAGTCGACATTTATGAATGGTAAGCTATTGTTTTTCATTGAAAATACAGGTATAATACCCATATAACCTTTATGGACGTCCATACCGTTATAGACGTCCTATAGAGGTATTTTACCGGTATAAAAAAACACAGGTATTTGAAAAAGGTATGTAAAATACCGGTATTTTACCGGTATTTAATACCTTTTCGGTCCCTGCCTATTCCTCATATCCAGTTTACACTCCCTGGTCATATTTCGAATGACCCGGAACATTTCTTTAGGTCTCCTTTTGTTGTTATGTTCTTCCAATTCTTTGCATTTTTCTTTTTTATTTATTTATTTAACGTAAAAAAACTTAAAAACTGCGTATGACGTGCTATATTTCTTGAAGAAACTTTTGTTTATCTTGACTTGGTCTACGCTGGAATACTCTGCTGAGTTCTCTGACTTTTATCCTTTGCTCTCTTAGCAGAGAAATATAATACTTGAAAAGAACGAAACATTGGGACTTTATTATTATTATTATTATTATTATTATTATTATTATTATTATTATTATTATATAATAATAATAATAGTAATAATAATAATAATAATCACGCGAATGGAGAGGAATCGAAGGTAAAGTGTATATACTCGTACTATATAATCCTTTGAATCTTCACTTCGATGACTGAGTTTCCAAGAATTATAACAATTGTGAGACTCCATCTTTATATTTCACGGTGAAAATCTTGAAATATCTCTACAGGTCTGATTCAGTTTGCCCATTGTGAAACCATGGAGCAGGTTGTTACTCTAGGCACCGGGCCCCAGGCCGCAGGCCGCCGGGTTTGACCGTTCGGCCGAGTCGAGGGATCCCCCCCAAGGTTCGGGTGACGCAACTGGGGGGGATCAGGTACTTTTTCCGAAATTTCACTTTACGCCGCTCCTATTCATCCGATTTGCATGATTGACACGGCGTTGGATTCAGGAAGCAAGTCGTCATCGCGCTATATTTCGACTCTTCGCCGACGACTGTATATTATATAGGGAAATTGCAGATCAGAACGATATGATTCAACTACAGGACGATTTAAATAAAATTAACGATTGGGCAATAGCTAATAAAATGACTATAAATGGAAAGAAAAGTAAAGCGATCACATTTTGTAGGGCCAGAGCTTTTCATACAATATCTTATCAGCTAGGTAATGACGTAATTCCGAGAGTCTCGAGCTGTAAATACCTTGGCATTCTCCTGGATTGTAAATTGGGGTGGGAGAAACAAACGAACTATGTAGTGGGTAAAGCTTGGAGGTCTTTGCATTTCGTCATGAGAAATCTTAAAAAATGTAATACGAAAGCAAAGGAAATCGCGTATACCTCGCTTGTCAGGCCGGTAATGGAATACGGAGCCAGTTGTTGGGATCCGTACAGAATAGGACTTAAAAAGAGCTTAGAGAGGATACAAAACAGAGCGGCAAAATATACATTTCGGAAGAACACACCTGCGCATTGGGAATCATTAGAACGCCGGAGGAAGAGGGCACGACTTTGCGCGCTGTATAAATCTTACGTTGGTTGCTCCGCATGGCAGGAAATTCGGGGAAGGCTAGATAAACCAGATTATTTAAATAGATTTGATCATAAATATAAAATTAGAACAAGAATACAAAGAACGGACGTAGGGAAATTCTCCTTCGTAAACAGAACTATAGTAGATTGGAACGATTTGCCTGCGACAGTTTTTGAGCCCTTTCCTTGCTCAGCGCGAGGGTTTAGAAAAAAAATATAGGAAATTAGTCAGTAGGGTGAAAACGTATAGTGAAGTGAAGTGAAGTGAAGTGAAGTGAAGTGAAGTGAAGTGCGATTATGCGTAGTCTACAGAAAAAGTATTGAACAACTAATATTTAGATAAAGTGAAGTGAAGTGCAGTGCAGTGAAGTGAAGTGAAGTGAAGTGAAGTGAAGTGAAGTTGAAGTGAAGTGAAGTGAAGTGATTTCATTTCTTCTGAATAGGACTGAATAAGTTCTGATTGGTGTGTATGTGAGGGTTCCTTCGTCTCTCTATGTATATATGCGTATATGTTTGTATGTATGTATATTTGTGTAATATGTAAGTTTATTCATTTATATGGTAGTGTGTGTGCATTTTAATGTTTAGTATAGGAATGTAAATGCCATCTGCATACATAGGAAATGAGAGTCAATTTGTTTGTTTATATTTATTTTTTATATATTATTTTATTTGTAATTGTAATTTTGCATTCTGCCACCGGGCATCATTTGCCCAATTGTAGAATAAATTTCTATCTATAAGCCCACATTTTTTAATTTCTTCCCGGAACTATGAGAAATCATTTAAAATTTTTTTTGGGAAATATTTTTTTGAAAAAATGGCATCGTAGCGTGAATTCTATTTTAAAAAGGAGTCCAACGCCGTTTACAGATCGAAAATCGGACAATTTGTTCAGACGTTATCGATCTAGTAAATTCCGTGTGATAGTGCTGCGATCTATTGATTTTTCCTATAAGTATTTTTCGGTGCATTTAGCCTTAAGGCAAAGTGTAGTTTAGACACATTGATCTTGTATAAAATAAAAATATTTTAATGAAATAATATATATTCTATTTGAAGAAATATAGCTGTTTAAACATTTACTTAAATGATTAGTAATACAAATGTAGTATAGCAAATACGAAATAACTTTTCTGTATATGTTTATTTTGGTCTTCAATCGCAAAATATTGGATAGTGATTGCAAACATTCAGTTACGGTTCATACTTTTGTGAATATAGAAAATACTTGTCTTAAGATATCAACCAATGATTCGGAATCGACCTGCTAACATACAATTGGAATACCTGCAAAGTTCGGCATCCAATGCATTTTTCCATCTTCCACGGAGAGTCGCAATATTTTGCTTTACAAATGTAATAATGCTCATTTTACTTCAGCACGTATTTTGGAAGATATTATGCGAAGTAGCGTGGTAAAAACATAAATAAATTATTAACAAATTCGAGAAGAAAGACTCGAAGAAAAGCAAGCAAAGGAACAAATTAAAGGAATTCTATGATCTCCAAATCAAATAAGAAAAGAAAAAAAAATCTCAAAGATTTGTTGATCAGCGTGCTACAAATTTTTTCACCATAGCCATACACTGTGTATTGGAAACAGAAAAATAAGCTAGACTTCGCTTCCAAAATATAACAAGTTAAATTGTGGAACAAACAGGATTCGTAATTTCATTGAAGCATCCGTCCTTTCATTTTTCCACTCACGATTTGGGAAACAAAAAAATTTCAAAAAATGTTGTTTTTTTTAATTTAGTGTTTGCGTAATGAGGAACACAAGTTCTTCCACATTTCCGCTTTCTTTCATTAGCGGATTCATTCATAGTTGTTTTTCTTTCTAGGCACAGTTTCACTCAATACACCATACTCTCCAACAACGGCGGATACAACTGTGGTCACCGGACAACTTACAACTTTTATCATCAAATGTCGCTTCAAGCATTGCTCGTCTGACCCATTATCCGTGCACGCTTTATTGGGCCCTCAATTCGGTAGACGCGCGAGAGGTGGGAGATTGGTTATTTCGACAAAAGGACTATAATATCAAATCTGTAGATCGTTTTTCGATGCAAAATAGTTTGTATTGTCCGTGACTTGATATTTCTGGTAATTAGATTTTGTCAACAACGCTCGTAGCTAACATTTATTCTTAATTCAACTAATGTTAGTAAAGACATGGTAAGTATTTGGAGGCTCAAGAAACGTGCGCCTATAATAGTGTAGAGCGCGTATTCGCAGAAAATTACGTTAAATTGCGTTCATCAATGTCACCACTGGATTCCATTTAACTCTGTCTTGATAAATAGGACACCAATTACATGGAACTCAAATCTGGAGCGTCGTGCAGCCTGCTGAACGAGCCGGATTGGTGGCAATTGGGCGCGCCAAAATTGCGATCGTTTACAATAAGACTGCATACTAGGTGGTATATATATATATATATATATATATATATATATATATATATATATATATATACACACACACACACACATTCGATGGTAAAAGTTTACCGGTGATTAGCGAGTTCCAAACGAGCGTCTGCGTTAACAGGGTTTCCACTACAAAGCCAATCCTGGTGGTGTATGCACCGGGATATCCTTCATTGTTTGGACGCGACTGGCTGCTTAAGTTTCCTGTGATCTGTGCACGTTTACGCCAATTCTTACAATCAGCAACCCAACACATTTTATTAGACGATGTTACTAGCAGTTTCCTTCTTTATTTTCGACAGAATTGGGTCGTATAACCAGTGTCTGTGCCCATGTAAAGTTGCGCCCCGACGCAACCCCATAATTCTGTAAGCCTCGACCACTACCCTTCACATTGAAAGAAAAGATTGAAGCTGATCTGAACCGCCTTGCAAAAATGGGCCTCATTGAATCGATATTGCGGTCAGATTGGGCTGCACCGATTATATCAGTTCTGAAGTCCGATGGTTCAATCAGGATTTGTGGCGATTTTCGACTTGATTGAATCAATTAATCATTTCAAGCGGATTGGTTCCCCTACCATCATTTGATGATCTATTTGCAACATTATCATATTGCAAAACCGGATTTAACGGATGCTTAATTACAGATCGAGCTATAAAAGGCTGCGAAATAATATGTCGTCATAGATGCGCATAAATGCCTACTTTTAGATACAATAGACTACCTTTTGGAGTCTCCTTTGCCCCAGGATTATTTCAACATACCATCGAACGTGCCACCCAGGGGTGAGCTGCTACTCAGAGACATTATCGTGGTTGGTCGCACTCGAGAAGAACATGACCACCGACTAATAACACTACTCACTAAACTTCAAGAACAAGGATTCCGAATGAAAAATCCAAATGCAGCATATCGCAGTCCCCATTGCAGTACCTGGGACACATGATTCATGCAATGGGAATCAAACCATTACAAGAGAAGGTTGATGGAACCATAAAGCTCCTAAACCTTCAAATGTTGAGAAGTTGCAAACTTTCATGGGATCGATTAATTATTAGGGAAACTTCATCTTGAATTTGGCGACAACTGTAGCTCCATTCTACGCTTTATTACGCAAGGGCATTAAATGGATCTGGTCATGTGACTGCGACGTTTTCAAGTCGTTATGTTCTGCGATTACTTCTAAATCTATGTTAATTCACTACCAATCACCCCTATCTTAGATTGTGATGCGTGCAGCTATGGCATCGGAGCAGCTTTATATCATATTATGCCCGATGTGAAGCTTGCATCGCCCAATAGCATTCGCTTCAAAGACATTGTCAACAGCTGAGAATTTGTCTCAAATTGAGCATGAAGCCCTGGCAATAAATAATATTTGGAGTGAAGAAAATCCATCATTACTTGTTTGGTCGACAGTTCACATTGTTAGCTTATCACAAGTCATTGTTGATGAGATTCGGTCCAAAAGGACACATTGCGTCCGCTTCTGCATCTCGACTGCAACATTGGTCGACACTTTTGCCAGATTATGTCTTCACCTTACATTTCCGTCCAACGAAGCATCATGCGAACACTGATTACCCATCGCGGAATCCGCTTCCGCAAACAATCGATCCTTGCTTGCCTACTGAAAACAGAAAGACGCCCACCTCATATCTGGATGTGCGAGAGACATCTCTCGTGCATAATTGTGTACTGTCACAGTGAAAGACCCCTCCGAAGTTATTCGTTACGTGTAGTCTGGTTTGCTACCTGAAAAGTGCAAGGATCCTACCTCACAACAATTTTACATTCGTCGACACGAACTCACTGGAACGTGCTGGAAATTGCTTACTGTGGGGACTACGTCTAGTTATTCCCATGTCTGAACGTCCACAAGTTCTCAAAGCTTTACACGAGTGCAATTCAGGAATCGTCCGAATGAAGTATATAGCCCGCTCCTACGTTTGGTGGACTTGGCAGAGTGCTGCGTGGGCAGCGCGCAAATACAAGCGGCACCGGCCAAGGCACCTTTGCACCCGTGGGGATTTCCGGAGCGGCATTGGCAATGCCTTCGACTGGATTTCTGTGGACCAATGTTCAATCAAACATGGCCACTGATAATACTGGTCAACAGTATTTTTGTAATAATGAATGTGAATTCTTAGCTAAGAGGTGAACACAATTCGAATATGAAATCAGTTTTTGCCTACCGGGATAAGTTTTCTTGTTACATGCTACTCTCTATTTACGGACATGCTTGAAAACGCTGCATATTGGTTATTTTGTTGTAGTTTTATTTAATAATTATGCAGATAGAATTGTTCAGGAACAATCGAAATGTGTACAAGGAATGTGAATGTGTACAAGGACACTGAATTCAGAAAATTCACGTTTAGGAAATGAAAAAAGTTTTGGCAACACTGCTGACAGGTCATGCTTGAACTGATAGAATCATCTTGTGTTTCTTGCCAGTTGCGTCCCAGCACTGAGAGATCTGACAGCGTGGAAAGCGGCGTGGACGTGACTGCTTGTTATTCTAGGTTATTGAAGTTTTATACTTTGATTTAATTCAGAAGAAGAAATGCCTCCTCGTAAATAGCACAAATACGTTTTTTTATATCTGTCGAGAATCAAAACTGAAATCGCAAAATCCGAACCTTAATCCTCTGAGAAGGAAGTGTTATGAAATTTAGTCCGGATGTAAGGTAGGCGACCAGGACAAGAAACGGGCCTCCCATATATGCTGTGTGTCGTGTGTCATATTCCTGACATGCTGGTTAAAAGGTTCACGACACATTCCCTTTGCTGTTCCCATGATTTGGAGGGCACCAACGGATCACATAACAGATTGTTATTTCGTTTGACAGAATAGCTGGAATCACTTCAAAAAACGAAGATAACCTGCCATATCTTAATTTACCCTCTATTATAAGGTCTGTATGTCACAGTGAAGAATGGTCGATACTACTACCTCCTGGGACCGTGACAGTGAATCTAGATTAATGCTACAGTGACGAACATGAAGATAGAAGAGATGATATCCATGCTGACCCAACATTCCAAGTCGCATCTTCACTTTTCTTAACACTTATGTTATATTTCTTACTGTATAATGTGAATATGTTGTTACACGTATTAGATAATGCTATTTTGTGAGGTATATACAATACATACGCATTTACAAAAACGATCATCACATGAAAACTGAGGCCGATACAGAAATTCTGAAATTAGACCTGAATTGACAGGCGAATCATCTTAAAGAAACAGTGCGCTTTGTCCTTGTTCTACAGAAAAAGGTGTTTTTATGTAGACAAGTGTAATCGATGCACGTTCGAAATGGCTCGAGGTTATTCCAATTTCTAGACTTCGGCTGCCACAATGATCACTGCTTTGCGCACCATTCTCGCTCGATTCGGTTTGCATGAGGAGATTGTGGGTGACAATGGCTCTCAATTTATGGTACAAGGAGTTCGCTCATTCTGCGAGCAATTGCGGCATCATCCAACGGTTTACTGCGCCATATCTACCTGTGGTAGCGAGGGGAAGCGGATCGACCGCTCGTCAAATAAGAGCACGAAAGCATCTGGCCCTCCGAATTGGCGGGCAAATGTTCAACAGTTTCTCCTCGCCTACCGCACGACGCCGCACGCTACAATGGTTCGTACTCTGAATTACACTTCGGACGCACAGTCTCTACTCGATGGGATTTCCTGGGGTCATCCGCTGCAGAAAAAGTTTCCAAAAATCAGGAGCTTACACGGCGGGCTGCAAGTCAAGGTCGCTTGCGGAAATTTCAAGTTGGCGACCTAGTCTGGTTGAGGAATTATCGGCATCCGCCGAATAAATAGAGGGTCGGAACCGAATCTAAAAGATTGGGTCCACGTCATTTACTAGCCCAAACAATATTTTGGCGTTTGGAAACGACCTAGGGATCAGGTTCATCAGTGGAGTGCGGTCTGAGGGGGAGGAAATGTAATGCATGAGCGCCAGTTGCACGTATTTTGTTTTAGATTGCGTTTTAGACATGGTCTTAAGATGAGTGCGCCAAATTGTCGTGTATTTTGAGAGATCGTATTCGCAGTAAATTGTTTTAATTGTGGAGCTTAGACAAGCACATTTATTCAGAAAAACAAAGAACATTCTCATCTGGCAACGGAACTCGAGGAAAAGAAAATGCGAGCAACTGGCGCTCATACTCTTCAGTCGAGGCATAGCGCACTCTCACTTTGTCTACGGGGCGAGGCCAACGAGAAAGAAGTCACGAAGTTTGTCGGAAAGTCTTGGGAGGCAAGCTCTAGTGTGCACCTAGGCATTTCCTAGAGAATTCCCAAGGTTTTGGCTGTAATATGCGGTTGCCGAGGTTTGTGTTCCATATCACATTTGTTATTTGCTTTCTTTCAGTTTGTTTAGGTTCTGGTTGCACGTCTCATTCACTTTGATTCAAAGAAGCACCATTCCATCAGACTCGCGTCAAGTCACTACTTCTTACCATTCTAATAAGAACATTACTAATGAAATTACATTACTGAATGAAATTGAAAGATTGCTAGATAAAACTAAAGGAAGAATATGCAATATTTGTAGATCTAACTAAAGCTTTCGATATCCTAAACAGAGAAAAACTTGTAAATAAATTAGAAAGATATATCGGGGAAGGATAATATTTTCTCCCAGTTATAAAAGACAGCCTCTATCTTAACTACATTACTACAGACGACAATGTTGCAAAATCGAAAGAAATCACACAGACTAACGGCGTCCCACAAGGAGACTGCCTAAGCCCACTACTCTTCAATATTGCACTCATAGGCGTTGGCAGCATTATTGAAGATGTAGACGGTGTCTCCCTCTATCTGTACGCAGATGATATGATATTAATATCAAACAGTATCGAAAACCTGCAAAAAGCCACAAACTCCCTCTGTAATTGCACGACTTGAAAATAAACAGAGAGAAAACTGTTTTAATGGTGCTTCGAAACAGAGGCAAAATAGGCAGAAACGAAACAATAGCAATGGGAAGCGAAGTACTAAATACTGCCCGCATGTACAAATATTTTCGTATAACTCTAAAACAACCGGACTGCCCTTTAGTTGCCACGTTAAAGAAAGGGTAGCTGCAAAAGTTATCGCAATAAACCAAATTCAAAACATTAAGAAACTATCCATCAAAACAGCAATGCGACTATTCCACGCGAAAATTCTCCCGATAATGACCTATGGAATTGAAACAATATGGCCGCACTGAAGAAAAGGATCTACAGATCATCGAAGCAATCAAGCCCACCTATCTGAAAAAATCAGTGTCTCAAAGTACACTCCTTCCAGATTAATATACGCCCTGACCAAAGAAACTTTCCTAATAGTACACATAAGGCTACTTTTCTCTCTGCCGCACACAGAGGCGTACAGGGATGCGATGTACGAGAGGATATATAAGAGGGACCTAATAGTCGAAGAATTCTAATCCTCGGATCCCATGACACTCAGAAGCTAGATGGAACCCAATCAAGAAATGTGTCATGTCTTCACTAGTCTGGCGGTCAATGGCTACCACTACCAACTGTGCAAGAGGGAATACTTCCACGAAGCCGATAGTGAATGCGTGTGCAAACTATGGAAATACATGTCCAAGATACCATACCATAACATCCTGCCGTAAGTTAGACAAAACTTTGACAGAAGTTACAATAAGCGTGTGAAACGAGGCCAAATAAGTGCTAAGAAACTTACATTTAACTTACTAATGCGCTATTGCGCGCCCTTTTGACATCATAATTTAAATGTAGCGCCTCTTTAAGGTCGCAGGCTGGTGGGAGAGGGGATTCTCATCAAATCGAGAGCTTCGTTACAATATAATTTTTTCACATTGAAGCTCTCGATTGGATAATAGTGTTCCCTTCTCCTTCCAGTGCGTGACCTTTTAGGGACACTACACTTAAATTGGAGTATATGCGTTCAAAGTCGAAAGAGAAGTGTAGCTTATAAAAACCTTATAAAGAACTACAATTTAAAACGTTAAATCAAATAAAAGTAATGGATCTCTCTCTTTTAAATATTTCTCCCTCTGTTCCCGTTTCTCTTCCTCTCTCGCTCTCTTTCTCTTTCGCTCCTTGTTTTCCTCTCTCTCCCTCTTTTTATTTCTCTCTCTCTCATATACAACAGCATACTATCCCCAAAAGGCATTACATTCCTCCATCACTCTCCTCAAAATGCAAGACGTTCCAGTACGTAAACGAGCGTTGCTATAATAACGCCCGGAGCGGACAAGTGGGTACATAGAAGTTAGTCTAAGAAGGGACCAGTTTGACAGAACGGAAAAGAAAAGGAAGTCATACTGGACGATGACATTACTTTAACTGGACAGTCAAAGGCATTTACAAGCGAGCTAACTGCAAACGAACGCGTAAACTAATTTAGCACATGGATATAAGCAGCTATACTACCAGCAGTAGCTGTCAAAGCGGTCCCTTCTTAGAGGAATCTTTCTATATATGCGAATTTCCATTCCAAGGCATCGCTGGCGACCATAGCTATCCACGACAAAGGAGCTCGAGCTTATATGAAAACGCTTTGCGCGCGTTTTCGGGTACGAAGATCACGCGATGATGGAACGGAAATGCAGGGACGTTTCCTCTTGCTCTCCTACATCGTTCTTGCTCTAATAAAAACAAAACTTCTTCAGTGACGATAAATTCGGAGAAAGTGAACTCATCCCGTGTTGTAGGCGGATAACTAATCCAATTTTACGAATGCAAACTGGTAGGACATCCAATTTGGCTGACTGTCCTAATCCAAACTGAAGTGTGTTTACTTGTCGGCTCGTATATGAAAAGTGGGTGCGCAGTTAGTATCGCGTTGTGTACAGTGATTGCAATAATTGGCAGAATTTAGACTTTTTTAAAATGACAAGACTTTGGGCGAAGTAATAGAGAACAAGAATAGACGTGTGATTGTGATCGAGAACAAGAATGATTCGTGATAAAGTACTAGAATTATTGATGGTTCAATGGGCTGCTGTTTCAAGAAAAACTTGAAATTGTGAAGATAGGAAACCCTCCACTATCATTTTCATGTCTCAAAAGCGAACATTCCCTTTAGCAGTTCAAAAGCGCTAAAGAATAGACGGAATACTAGAAGGTTTAGTACTAAAGCTACCAGAGAAAATAGTCAAATGCATTCGGCAAAAATAATAAATTGTACTGCTGAAAATATTTACTTATCTTTTAGAAGAAGTTGAGTAAATTATCGATTACATTCTGCTTAAAAGCCCATTGTAAGCTTTTGTTTCAATTATTCTCACAGTCATTAGCGAAATATTTTACTTAAATAAGCTTAATTTCGTACAAATATCATTCGATTCCAATATTTGTATAGAGTATAATTTTCGGAAATGCATAATATATACGTCGGTAAAGCTAGCACCCCCACTTTCGAAAACTTAAAATTTCTTGCGCCATAATTTTGGGCTAATTTCAGCCCCCTCAAAAAGTTTGGGCTTCCATCCAATACCTAGAAATGAAGATATCAAATTGAGTCTGGTAAAGCTAGCACCCCCACTTACTCAAATCTCAATTTTTTTATACAGACGAAAAAAGTGAATTTTGGGCTCCTGAGCGCCACATTCCAAAATTTCAAAACTCACCCCTAAATAAGAAAACTAAAAATCAAAATGTGTTGGATGGAAGTCCAAAATCTTCTGAGGGGCGCTGAAATTAGCCCAAAATTATGGCGCAAGAAACTTTTAGTTTTTTGAAAGTGGAGGTGCTAGCTTTACCGTCGCATAATATATGAGCTGGCTGGTCGGTATCTAACAGTCTTTTAAGCACGAATGTGTAACTAAGGTATGGTAAAAAAAATGAAGAGTGTGGTAAACCTTACGTCCAAGTGGTTTCAATAAGAACGTGCTACAACAACATATACTTTTTATATTTCAGCATACACTCAGCAGCTCTTGCAATTTTGCAATTTTCGAAAAAAACAAGGAGTTCGCTGGAATGAGACTATCAGCATTTTCATCGTCCTTTGATACTTACGAAGATAAATTTTGAATAAAAAGTTGGAGAGGTTTTTGAAAAAAAATGTTAAAGAAAATTGCCTATATTTCACCCCTAATTCCGCGAAAAATATTCATATTTTCTAAGAATTGTACATGATCCTATTTAAAGATCTGCCATTAAAGAACATTCCATTAAGGAAAAAAAATTCGATCTTCAATAAAGTTGTAAGAAAACGCCGAAATAATCGCACTTTTGTAATTTCCGAAAATTCAGAGATTTTAACCAAAATGAGACCTAACCATTGTCTTAAGCGTCCTTTATGCTATCCGAGAACAAAGTTTAATCACAAAAATTTGGAGCTATTTTTGAGGAAAGTTTCTAAATGTTGTTGAGGTTTTATGCAAAGTACCGCACAAAAAGCAGAATATGTTTCCAATTCCAAGGGCCTCGATTTCATTTATATCGATTCCGGAATGTCAATTTGGGAGGAAATCGGCTCAAGGGATGAGGTGCTAGCTTGGACCACGGATGGACGGATAGGTGGGCAGACTGTCGTCGGGATCTTAGAGCTTCTACCGGGTTGGTGAAACCCCCGCAAGCTGACGGCCAGATCAGCGCCGGATCTCGCCATCTAGCGGGGGAAGATCACCGCTACCTCCCGCGATAAAATATGCAATACACTTACGAGATTAATGGACTTAGCAGCATTTATGATGAGAGTTGGTAGCGATCTTTCACCGCCGAGATAAGGCGTCGACAGGTCGGCTTGTGGGCAACTGATTCCCCTTGTCCGGCAGGTCCTAGGTTCGAGGTTCAGGTAATATTCTTTTCAGGCGTTCGAACAACGTACATTCTTTCATACTCAATATGTGTGTCGTGTACTTATGTGTAATAGTTCTTGCGAATAGGCTCGCAGAGAACGGAGCGTACGAAAGGACCAAAGAATCAGATACGAAAGCAATTTGTACATTAAGAGGTTTACCTCCATCTCCTTCGTTACTTACCAGTCCCTTATAACTGGAAAAGATTTAGATAAAACATGCAAATGGCTCCTTAGAAACTTTTTTATTATTGGGAATGCCAGCGCGGTCCCTTTATTGACGAACCAGTGGCCTGTGTCAAAACTAGGGCGGAAAAATGATGCTTGTGGCGCTCCAAGAGCACATAGATACTTTCTCGAATTATTTGTAAATTTTGCTATTTTCGAAAATTCATTGTTCATGAAACCCTGTTTTCTTTGCTGTACCCAAGGTAATATTCAAATAAAAAATTTGGAACAGTTTTTGAGAAAATAATTGTTTAAAGTAATGGTGCTACAAGTGAACATTTTCTCGCATTATTTCTGATTCCCCTAATTACACTACTACACACTGCAGCGCCTCTGACCGGGAGGTCCTAGGTTCGAGTCCTGACGACGACAGGATTTTCGACACTACCTTTCCAGGTAAGTCGAATTCAGTCGCTGTCTGGAGGAAAATTCCAGCGGCTGGCTGCTCTGATCTACCGATCAGTTTAGGTACTACTACTACTACTACTACTACTACTACTACTACTACTACTACTACTACCATAGCTTCACATCCACGCTATGGAAACGCTGTGACCTTCGAAGTCACTACCGATGTACCGATCATCTACCGGTAGTTTTCCGTGGTTTCTCCGATCAACACCAGGCGAATGCCGGAGCAGTACCCTAACAAACGGGCCACGGACCGCACGCGATCTGTCCTTTCTTTTCCTTGTCCTATCTTTTCACCTTACACACACACACTTACACTAACATGCATTACACTACCACATATTCCGGGAGACCGGTCGGGAGCTTAGAGCTTGTCCCGGCTGGGGCGGTGCCCCGCTGGTGGGAGACTCCTAGTAACCCCGCTAGCCGGAGGTAGGTCGGCCCCGGATCTCGCTATCCATCATGGGAAGAACACTGCTATCTCCCGAGGAAAAACACGCACTACACTTACGGGACAAATGATCTAAGCTGTTGACGTGCCCGGAATCACTAACCAACCAACCAAATACATTTCTACATAAACCTGCAGAAAGTGTTTTCAACCAGCAACATTTTTTTTCCTCATCAAGTCTCGAACTCGAGTTAACTCGTCGTGAGCTTCACATCCACGCTATGGAAACGCTGTGACCTTCGAAGTCACTCCGACGCTTCAAAATGTAACGGCTCAATGCAATATTTCCAACACTCAATTTTGTAAAATACTGAGCGATCAAAGAAAATACCACCACCAATACCTACACCAAATAAAAACCTACACCATTCATTTAAGCGTCGCTTGTTTAATACATGAAAAAAAAAATTAAAGAAAAAAAGAAAATAAAACTACTTTTTAAGAATATGCAATTTTTATAATATCAGAAATTACAAGAAGACTACTCGCGTCTGTTAAAGAAAATTATATTTGGCCTTTTTAAAAGAGCTAATTTTTTTAGAACTGTGTTTATGATAAAAATCTCAAATTCATAATTTTGAAACTTCAACCTTCTGCAATTTTCGAAAATACGGAGAGTTCGCTGAAAATGAGACTAGATCCTTATTTTTTCAATGTCCCTTGATGCATACGAGAAGAAAATTTAAAGAAAAAAATTGGAAGGTTTTTTTAGAAAATTTACTTTTGGAACTTGTATAAATTTCAGACACAAATTATGCGAATTTCATTTTTTTCAAAAAATTGTAAATGATCTTATTTAAAGAGCTGTTTTTTTACAATTTTTAAATTTTTTTTGCAATTTTCGAAAATACGGAAAGTTCCAGAAAATGGGTCCAGCACCATATTTTTTAACGGTCCTTACACATACGAGGAGAAAATTAAAAAAAGAAATATAGCGGTTTTTGAAAAAGTTTTTTTAATTAAAATTACTTATATTTCGCGCAAAATTAAACCAAAACCACTCATATTTTCGAAAAATCGAACTTGACCTTATTACAAATCTGTCTATAAAGTACAGATTTCAGTAAGGAAAAAATCTCAATCTTCAAAATTGTAGTTGTAAGAAAACACAAAAAAGCACTTTTGCAATTTTCGAAAAATCACGGATTTCAACAATCATTCTGTTGAGTACACCATTCTCTCGATCATCGTATATGCTATCCGAGGAGATAATACAATCAAACAATTTGAAGCCATTTTTGAGAAAATATTGAAAATGCTTTTGAGACTTGATGTAAAGTATCCTTAAAAATCAAAATATCCACTCAATAGGGGTTTATCTATCATGTAAAAAAATCGCCTGAACAGTTTAGGTACTAGTATTGATCACAGACAGATGTTTTGCTGGCAATCGGTTTTCGGCTGTCAATGACCCACGAATGATGACGGATTTTCCGGTGCACGATAAGAATACATTGGTAATGGCGAGAAAGTAAAGTTGCCTACATTTCACGCCTAATTTCGTGAAAATTATTCATATATTAAAAAAATTGTAGATGACCTTATTTCAAGATGTTATTTTAGAATAGATTTCATTAAGAAAAAAAAATTCAAAATTGAAGCTGTAGGAAGAAAAACACTTCTTAATTTTGCAATTTTTGCACAAAATTCAAAGAAATTAAAAAATGGAGAGACATAATTTTTCATGAGTCCTTTTCTCTGTCCGACGAAAATTTAATTTAAAAAGAGGGGTCATTTCTGAGAAAATTTTGAATATGTTGTTGAGGCTTCATGTACAGTACTCGGACAAATCAAATTGGGTATTCGTTTTAAACTTGCGGAGTCTCGAGTTTGGGCAGATCGGTCGTAAACGCGGACGTGAGAAACTGCGTTTGTGTGGTCTTTCAGCTTACGGTTAAACATTAACCACGCAAACACGCACGGGTAAAACTGGGCGTATTTGAATACCCTCAGGAAACAGTTAATCACGAGACGTGTAAACACGGATGGGTCTAACTAGGTATTAATAAAATCTTTTGGGATATGGTTAAAGAAGAAGCGCACAAATACAAACAGGTAAAATTTGGCTTGTAATAAAAAAAATGTGCGACGAATGTCACAGAGCTATTCTAGCCGGTCCTCTCCTGACAAACTGCCAGTAACCGAAAATCTATCGCGAGTATGAGAGGGCCCTTGCTTAGTGTTTGTATCACGGCCAAATCGTTTAGCACCCCCACCCACGCGCCGTAACTCACGCGGTGCACCCAGCCGCCGCCACGAACGCCACCATCGAGCCCCTTCACCAGCGCTCTCCGTCGGCGAGCGGGGCGTTCTCCCGGGCCGCCAGTCGCGAGCACCTCCCCGAGTCGGGCACAGTCACCACCTGCGTCCGCTCCGCCGCCCCAGCCTCCGCCCCCGCGCTTGACGATGCAGCTTGACGCGTGACGGAGCGCCCGGTGACAATCACACACAGTGCGTACGCGAGTGAGTGAGCAAGACGCATCGGTACGTGCGTGTGCGTGAGGAGACGTCCGGAAGAGTCGAGAAGAGAGAGAGAGAGACAGCTGAGAGGATGGGCGCCGAGACGGGAACGGCGACAGCCCGCCGCCTGCTCGCGGCCGTGGCCCTCTGCGCGCTGGCGTTCGCGGTGAGTTCCTCGTCCACTCGCGCGTCGCAGTCTCCACACTCCCTTGTTGCTCTCTCGCTCACGTTGACTTCCACGGGTGTCAGTACAACCACCAAATCAAATGAATTCTCTAGCTCTTCCTTCGCAGCACATAGTTATTAGTCCATATTGTATGGACGCGAAAGTTTATTGCTATTAAATGTGGCAAACGATTCTTATTGCTGGCACGGACAGGGCGATCTATGGTGTAGTGTACAGACCACTCGATTTCCACCACGGGGCAATGGGGTTCAAATCCCGACCGTTCCATGTGGCATTTGCGGTGGACGAAGTGAGTTCGCGACAGGTTTCGTCAGAGATCGCCCGTTTCCCCTGTCTCTCATTTTACCATTACTATATCAGCAATGCAATCTCAATTTCGTCAAGTGTAACTTTAGATAATGAAAGTGTATAAATCTATTTACTTTTGACTGACATTTTGTTGGATCCATAACCACTACGTAAACTATATTTTATTTCGTTGTACTTGATAACTTAAACATTTTAATTCTCCAGCAAAATAATTGAATAAAGTCACTATTGCTAAATTGCACTTCAACAAATTACATATCCAGAATTATAATTTACTGAAGATATGGACCCTAGGGAATTAAAACAATGATTCTTTTAGCAGAATCGCACTATTATATATATATATATATATATATATATATATATATATATATATATATATATATATACAAATATGTGAGATTAATATATTGCACTCAAGAGTAAATTTATTTTAGTTATTTGAGAAATTTGACAATCTCTCTTCTACTGTTGCCTTGCGTGAGACATTTTTGCGGTCGAATAAATATCTCCTCTCACTCCAACTAAATTACTTTTACTCAACTGCTGAGCTCAAGGCCGGTAATGTGTTTAAAAGTCACATTTGTTCCCGCTTATGTATAATTACTAAAACGTTTAAAATAATCCTCAAGTTAATTTCGTCATTACCCTTAGGCACAGCTTAACATAAGAGAGGAGGAAACAATGGGACCCCTTTCCCATTGAACGTATTGTTTACAAGTCACGTGTTTCTAGATTATAAATAAAACTGATGTAAAATTGACTTTATGTTGAAGCATTTACAGGGTTTCCAGATGGTTTTGAGAGCTTTTCCCCAAATATCATGCATCAATTCCCTAAGCTGTCAGCTTAAAAAAGGAAAAAATCAGGAATAGATCGTGTTTACGGAAATAATATGTTTTATTACGTAGGCCTACGAGGCCTCCATTCAAAATATACAGGAGCAGACGTAAGAGCTGCCTTGGGAGCACGCCTAGTGTGGTGTTTACTACACAAAACTATATTTTATTCGGCGTTATTTTGTTTCAAGAAATTTATGACGGAAATTTAAAACAATGAATTCTTGCTTTGATTAGTACAACTTGGCCAAAAAAATGGGACAAAATAATCCTGATAGAAAAGCGCCACTATTCTTGCAAATTCAGTGTGATGTTTAGAATTTAAATTGGAGTAACATTTCAATATCAGAAGAGCACTAAAGGCCATCTCTGAGGGAATTTTATAAGTAGAATATTTCTTGTGTTGAGCATACTAATGATTTACCGAGAATAGTGCCTGTGGAGGAATGAATCTTAAAACTTAAAATTATAAATGAATACGGTCCCCGAAAAATACATTTACGTGTTTTCTTTACACTTCAATAAATGCTTTTTAAATCAATAAATAATAACTTTTATTGATGAAATAATATTTAAATAAATGTGTTTTCCCAGTGCCAGTTTGTTATAAAATTTGTGTGTTTAACAGAAGATTACAATTGAGCATTTCTAGGAAAACACTAGTCATATGTAAATAAGAAAACAACATTCCACTAATAGTCTGACAGTGTTTCATCACATTTTGTGATACACTAGCAGTCATACTACAATGACGCATCGACAGGGCGGGTGTGAGTGTAGCTTTTCCAAGAAAAAAAAAGGAACCCTAGCATTGAGTGAAAAGGTCGAATAGAATTCGTGTAAATCGTTCAACAAACTGAGAATAATGTTGTTGCAATAATTTTTATTATACCGTCATCCCAGTTCCACAAGGCAAGAAACAACTCAAAAATTCTAAGTTTTGATATTTTGCAGTTTTGAAGTTTAATATCACCCTACAACATAATGTTAGTTTACATCACTTGAATTTAAAATGTATGGTATAAAAGCACAAAATTAATAATACATTTACTTCAAACGATGTATACATTTTCAGAGCGACATTTCACTTTAAAACGGCAGTAACTCAAAATCTAGAATTTTGAGTAGCTGCCTTTGAAAACTTGGCAGTAGATATTTTATGCCCAGATCACGTAACGGAGGACTTTGTTCTTGAAGCCAGGAATTGACATATTAAAATAGATGTATTTTTAAAATGAAATTCGATGGTAAACATTTTATTTTATTGTCAAACTTTTTACTTATGTGTACTACTACCGGTACATTAAAAACGGCAATTAAGGGTTTACACAAATGAATTGAAGGCAGTATTTGATTAAGAGTTTAAGGATTATTATATTAAATTAGCCACTGTTCATCTGCAGCCAGAACGAAGACTGCAGAGTACACTGCTAGAAATATTTAAAATTAAACAATTTTAATTTTCTGCCCAATCCATATTCTTTAAATGTAGTTAAAACTCTGCTAATTGTAGTATTAAAATGTAAAGGAAGTTGGAAGTGTCTATGAGTTTGGTGTGCAAAAAAGACAATAAAGAAACACTAGTACGAAAACAATTTCTTAACTGAATTAAGAATTAAACACCACGGTTTAGGCAACATGAGAACATTTTTGGTTCTCTGGAGGTGTTACAGAACAAAAAATATTCGTAATCGTATGTCACATTTTAGAAGTGCCAAACCAGTCGAATACAAATCAGCAGCTGGCTAGTTTTTCTCGAATGTCACAACGCTTCCCTTCAAGCGCTACCAGGCAGCTTGAGGCACAGTGAGACATTCCAATTCCAGGGCCAGACGCAAGAGACTTACCCGTTGCTTACTGGGGGCTGGAGATGATGCGGGGGCCGACGTGATGGCCGAATGAGTCTAGCCGCTAAGGACGCTTTGAGAGAAGGATCGTTCCCAATGAAAACGTTAACGTAGGACTTAAACATGTATTTTTAACATAAATATGGCCATACCGAGTTGCTTACAACAATCATAGTGTGCCTATGTTTATGTTCAACTGATCCACAACTCGCAACAATCCACGAGTGGCTCCACAATTACTGTGTATCAGTAAAGTCTCTCCGCTGTGGCACGAGTGGCTGGTGGGAGTGCTAGCAATAGAAATTATGTTGTACGAGCTGCGGCTTGAGAACGTATATTGTGTACTCTCCACAATCATAATAGATGCTAGAAGTGATGGCGCCTTCACTTATTTCCCAGCGATGTTTCCTACCAACATAAATGAAATTTTTAATAACAGCATCTTATTGGGCTCGATGCGGAGAGACTTTCTTGGGGCACGATACAACACAAACGATCGACCACTGACTGTCATCACGATGAGATCTAAGGTTAAATTCAGACGACGCGTGATCTGGAGGAGAATTTTAGCTGCTCTGACCGGCAGTTTTCCGTGGTTTCTTCGATCAGTACTAAGCGAATGCCGGGGCTGTACCCTCACGAACGGGCCAACAATCGTGCGCGATCTTTCATTTATTATTATTATTATTATTATTATTATTATTATTATTATTATTATTTATTATTATTATTATTTTATTTTATTTTGCGTAAAAAAACAGTTAAAAAACTGCGTATGACGTGCTATGGGGAAAAGTGAATTGTGTGCACATTTTCAAAATTCTGTGATCCCTACACTAAGTCATTACTTAAATTTTGAATTTTGAAAGGAAAAACAAAACAAAAAAAAACTCCCATGTAATAAAATCTATTTTCAAGGATAAATAAGCAATAAATTTTGAATTTTGAAAGGGAGAAAAAAAACAAACAAAAAAAAAAAACTCCCATGTAATAAAATCTATTTTCAAGGATAAATAAGCAATAAATTTTGGCTCTTATTACTTCCTGCCGCGACAACATGGAAACGATAATTTGAATAATTGATATATATATATATATATATATATATATATATATATAATTGATATTGATATATTTGAATAACGATGAATTTCATTCATCGTTTCCTCCTGAACGCGCAAGCGCGCACACTACACTACCACACATGTCGGGGGGTTTGTTTGTCCAGGCTGGAGCGGTGGCCAGCTGTGGGAGATACCTGAAGGAGGAAACTCCTCAGGCCGATGTGTAGTTCGGCGACGGATACGATTATCATGTTCTAGCGGAAGAGGTGCACTACTACCTCGCGGGTTATAACATGCAATATACTTACAGGATTAAAGTAGTTAATGCGCCCTCCCTCGCGGTGTTCTTTGCAAGAGAGCTCAAGTCGTCCTTTTCTCTGGACGCCAGTCCAAGTGCGATACGAAGCAAAGAACACAATTACAGTGTTACCACTTAAATTTTCTAATAATTAAGAGTGTTCAACAGGGTGTCTAATGAAATTCTAATACAGAGTTCTGAACCGGGAATGTTTTCCCGAAAGATTTCTTGGTTATCTAAAAGGAATTTCTTAGATTTGAAATTTATAAAAATCGGTAATTAAAATGTCAAAATAATAATAATTAATCATTGTGACAGCATTTTTATTAATAATTCAAGTGCGTTGGATCATTCATTTCTAGCTTTGATGTTCATTTTATAAGAATCAATCTTACAGTTTTAATTATTTTCTTTCAACTAATATATTTCAAGTTTCATTTCGTCTAGATCTCTGGCCCCGTTTAGAAATGTAATTGGATGTCATTTATAAGAGTTCTTATGGAATACGTTTATGTCTATTTAGTTTATGATGTTCATTCCTTTTAAGTAATAAAATAAGCATTGTTGACTTAAGTAGGGCCAAAACTATAA
This sequence comes from Teleogryllus occipitalis, assembly GCA_011170035.1. Taxonomy (NCBI): domain Eukaryota; kingdom Metazoa; phylum Arthropoda; class Insecta; order Orthoptera; family Gryllidae; genus Teleogryllus; species Teleogryllus occipitalis. The sequence goes on along the minus strand of BLKR01002634.1, from coordinate 20,005 downwards.
TAATATAGAAAAGTAGAGCATAGTGCAAATGTCGTTATTCATGTAACCCATAATTCAAATTAAGAGAAAAAGTTTTTATTAAAGATGATCTGTACAAAAACATACTGACATACTATTTATTGTTTCTAATTTAATGGTAAAATCTATATCTATATCTATCTATATCTATACTAATATATAAAGACAGAAGTGCGTTGTCTTCCAACGCGGTAATCTCTGAATCTACTGAACCAATGCCGATGAAACTTTTGTGCTAACTTCCTTTAAAGGTCTGGAGTACTATAGGCTATGATTTACAACCATAAACCGTAATATATTTACAAAATCATTACTTTTCTCGACATTTTTGGCATAGCTTTACATCACAGATTCAAGAGCGCATCAATGTCAATAGTTTAGCCGTGCGCCACCAGAGGATGACGTCTGAGATCTACTACTGGTTTCATCAATGTCCAGAATTATTACGAGATTCATTGGACTTTGAATAAGGTTATGTAATGTCCGTGTATGAATGGTGGTGATTTGTTAGTTCTGAACATTGGTGAAATATTTGGAAGAAATCGGTAACTAAAGTGGTAAAGATGACAAGGTACATGCATTATCCTTAATCCGTGGTATGTACAAAGTGGCTATAAAACATTGGAGTTAGAATTTGTACAGAAGGTACAAATTTGTAGGTTGAGACAGTGCAATGTACAATAATATATAGTACAGAATATACAGTAATCTACAATGTATTAGATTGCAATTGCATGTATTAGTATGCAATAGATATCGTATACATTCTAAACAACCTCTTCTTTTACAGAAATTTGTAAACATTGAATTTCTTGAAACAATGCGAGTGTCAAGTTGTCAAAACAGATTATACAAGTGCGAATAGATGAGCAGTCTATAAACGTTTTGAAACGGCTATTAAGAGAAGTGCGACTTGCTGAAGTACTCACTCGCACTATTGAAAATAATACTGCAAGGAGGAATGCAAATGTAAATAATACTCTACGTAGTAGGGTTGCTTTTCAATAGCACTCACAGTTTGACTATTTACACAGTTCTCATGTTCAATTTGGTAAAATGTAAAATATTTGTGTTTTTGGTTTCATCCAGTTTATTTTTTTATTCATTATGTGCAGAAGATTAGTGCAGTAGTATGTTATTAAGCAATGATCACTTACATATTGAGACTAATCTGTGCTATTATTTTGCATTGCAATTGCTCTCAACGCATGAATTGGTTTCTGTTATTCACATTTCAAGATCCTTAATATATAGCACTTCAGATCAAATAATGAAGCTAATATGATTTTGTTCAGAAGATTGTCAATTTAGTGTGTACCCATTATGTACATGTTGATGGATCAGTATTGTTCTCATGCTTCAATATTATGATTAATTGATTTACATAAAAAAATAAGTTTTATTCTACACGTAGTTTAAACTTATATATATTTTTCGTCTTCTAAATAATTATAAATACTGGCAATTACGTTCAATATTGATACTTTCATTTACTTTTATTATTATGATTCGTCAATTACGTTTTGACATATACTTTCTTATTCCATATCTATCTTCTAGCGTCTCCGTACGAGAACTCTGGCATGTTAAACTTCGCTTGAAACAGTCAGTCCCTTGAAGGTCACGATTTGACAGATCAATTTCAAATATTTGTTTATGAATACAAGAGAAGACCAAATATAAAAAAGAGTAAGTTTTACAATGTGACAATTTATTGACAGTATTGGAAGTAATATATGAAATTCCACAAAAAAAATATACGTGAGTCTACAAGTATTTTATTCTGTAGTTTAGAATTATTGTTTTTAGTTTTAAAGTGAAGAAAGTTTAGGAGCTGGAAGCCCAAATAAGAAAAATATAATTTTTTGTGAAAAAGTGAGCGAGATAGATCGGAAATTTTCAAATGGGGGTGAAGAGAAGACAGAGCTATCGAAGCGTGGCCGTGCAGAGCATGGCAGGGGGGAGCAGGGCGGAAAAGAGATGCAACAGAAGAGATTGTAGGCCCCACCGCAGGGTATGAAAAAATGGAATTCCTCTCCCTGACTAATAATTTACTATAAACCCGAGCAACGCCGGGTACACCAGCTAGTATTCGATAAGTTCATCAATTCCCGGTCGCAAGATACCCTGTTCAATTAATCAATTAAAAATCAATTTCCAAATAGACAGTTCTGTTATTTTGTTTGGAATAATCAATTATTTTCAGTTTGGTGTTCTGGATGAGAACCATTTCGCCCCATTACAGGGAGCTCTTTCGTGGGTGGGCCCTAAAGTTCATGTACGTTGTTCACCGTCGGCCATCTTATTTTTTACTCTACATATAACATCACTATGCGACTTGAAAAATAAACACACACACACACACACACACACACACACACACACACAGGACTGGAACACCGTATGAAACATGCCACGAGTACCAGACCCCTATCTTAAAAAAAAAAACGAACGGCGAGCGTCACCCTTCACAGCATGACGCAATCTCTCCAACATCTCTGAACCTCTGAGCAGATAGATCGTGACGCGTGAAAGAAGAAAGAGCGTGACGTCATTCGCGAGTGGCCTCTGCATGCATGACCCCGCGGTCCCGTTACGCCAAGGGGCCCCGCTAAACAACACGACCGAGACCTCGCGAATCGCCGAGAAAAAGGGCCGTACGTGAATGCGGAAAATTACGTCATATGGGTTTGGGGGATTTCAGGTGCAGGCCCGGCGTACATCCGTATCAAGACATCAAGGGTGACAGTGAAGAAAACAGCGACGAAAGAATTCTACGTAATTAAAACCAATCTTCATATGTTTTTGTACGCCTTGTTATATACGAGGAGAAAATTTAATGAAAAAATTGGAGCGGTTTTTGAGAAAATATTTTTTTAGAAATTTGATAAATTTCAGATACAAATTACGTGAAATCTACTAGTTAAAAAAATTGTACATGACCTTTTTAAAGGATTGATTTTATAGAACAATCATTGTGTGAAACAAACAACACAAACTTCAATTTTGTAGCTTTCATATGTTAACTTTTTGTAATTTTTGAAAATACGATGTTCGCCGAAAATGGGTCCGGTGCCATATTTTTACCGTCCCTCGATACATACGAGAAGAAAATTTAATAGAAAAAAATGAGAGGTTGTTAAGAAAATTAAAATTGCCTATATTCTGCACAAAATTACACGAACACTTGTCATATTTTCGAAAAATTGAACTTGATCTTATTTCACATTTGCCTTTAAAGACGAGATTTCATTAGGAAAAAATCTCTATCTTCAAAATTGTAGTTGGAGGAAGACGCAATAAAGGCACTTTTGCAATTTTCGAAAACTCACGGATTTCAACGATTATGAGACCTGCACCAGTCCCTTGAGCGTCCTTTATCTGTCCGAGGAGAAAAAATAATCAAAAAATTTGGAGCCATTTTTGAGAAAATATTGAAAATGTTTTTGAGACCATGTAAAGTATTGTCAGAAATCAAATATCCGTTTGAAACACCCAACGCCTCAAGTTCGAGCAGATCAATAGGGAATATCAATTTTGGAAAAAAATCGCCTGAACGGTTTAGGTGCTAGCGTTGACCATAAATGGACACACGTTTTGCAATCAACCTGTTTTTCGTTATCGAGGACCCACAAAACGTGGATTGTGACTACATCACTTTATAGAAGAAGTAATTTTCTACACATAGGAATAGGATTGATCCATGTTTTTGTTATCAGGGCTCGGCAATGAGTTGTTTTTTTTTTTTTGCGGAAAATTTGCCGTTTACCGGCGCACGTTTACAATACTCTTTCTTCTGACGAAGTGCGAGAAAGTAAAAATCGTAATCGCCGCGAGATGAAATTACCAAAAATCATTGTATTAACAATGTGCAAAACAAATAAATGCCATCCAGTATCCACGAAGATTCCGACATTAATATGTCTAATTCGTAGTTGTTTTTGGTAGAAAATGGGTTATGTACGGATCACGTGAACGTGCAGTTGTACGCATTGAAGCCGTCATATTCTTCCTGGAGGGTATGCACGTGACTTTATTGGGAGGACCAGCATTTCTATGCTGAGTCCATTTTTACACCCCAGGGTTGTGAGTCCTGGGGGATGCGGTATGGAAATGATGGTGAAAGATAAAACTGACAATCGCAAACATATAAAGACGTACACAAGTACAATCATGCCCGAGGCGGGACTCGAACCCTCGATCCTTTGGTCCAAGACTGCTACGGCACTACTACCTTAGCGATCTCGGCTACCGGATCGGCAATTTGTAGTTTATTGCTATTTATTTAATTCTATAATTGATAATGGTGATGGGGTATTTTGTTTGCAAACGTCACTCCCAATTTTAAAAAACAAATGATTTTCTTCTGGCTAAAGCAACTGTCTCCTCCTACATTCAAAAGTACTTTTTGCCGGCTTGTTCAGAAGCTATGAAAGCAAATTTCGGTGAAGGTGACGAAGAGAAAGTAATGCAAAACCGATAAGGAACATGGTGTCGAGATAGATGCGTGGTTCTAAGGAAGTGATGATCTTTCGCCGGCAATGAAAGAAACATTTAGCGATAGAGATGGACGACTACACGAAGGCTTAAGCGGAGAATAAAGAGAGAGTTTTGGACACTGGATTCCTCGATCACTGGCTTTTTATGGTCGACCGATCTCCATCGAGTCACGCGCCATCTCGTTCCATAGCACGCGCTTAAAACTTTTTGTCAAGCTGACATAGCAGAACGACAATTTGTGGAACCATGCCTCTGGCAGTGTCGTTGAATAAAATGTAAAGACGAAATTTATGATTCTGAAACTCTAAACACCTTTGTAAATGATTATCTATCACATATACGTATTTCGTTTTTGGGTTGGGCATAGGTACTCGGCCTATTTTACAATTCAAATTTTATACCTCAAGACAAAAATTGCGAGAAGAAAATACCACTTTTGACGTCTTACTGAAGTTGGGACAACTGGCTTTTCTTCTAGATTCTAAATGCTTAATCTACCCATTAGGCAAACTGCCTAGAAAATGGCGAATCCAAACATCCCTATTCTCATTTTTATGGACATTAAAATCTCGTATCGTCATGGCTGGGGCCGAGCCTCGTTCGAGGGTGATACCTGGTTGGGGAAACCCTACAAGCCGACGGGTAGGTCGCCACCGGGTCTCTCCATCCAGTTGGGGAAGATCACTACCACCTCCCGCGATAAAAAACATGCACTACATTTACGGGACTAATGATCTTCGCAGTTGACGCGCCTGGCATGACTTATCAATCTTATGTCTGGTAGCTCTTCCACTAGCACACCCCGCGTTTGGGGCGCCTACAAGTACATGTTCTCGATTAGCGATTCTCACTGCCGTACACAAAGGAACTGGTATCGTGATTACATCATTAGGGAGACATCTGAATGATTGCGAAGGCCAGTCTTTAAATACCAATATTAGAATCTGATATTCTACCAATCTTTATTGTATGGAGTCACGTTCTATTATATTTCGCGGAAAAATTAACAAGGTCCTACAAAGGTTGTAAGCAGACTTTTGTTGAAATTTCTTTCTAGATACGGAGAAGAACCCTTATTTCCCAATATTGTACTAACGTGTTTCGACAAGTAACTGCCTCTTGTTACTGAACAAATTGTGCATAGCAGCATCTGTAGGCGTTGGTGAGTAGATAGGATGCAGTCACTAAAACGTCAATCACTTTTTTCACCAACACGGGAATACCTGTTGCAGGTTTCTTCATCTGACTCAGCTGAAGTTGAATAGTGAAAGCCAGCTAGATAGGATAATCTACACAAGAAGAAATGTACCGAAATAAAGAAAGTGTTGAATCAAATTAGATTATTCAGAAAGTGTAGATTTAGCAAACTGCTTCAGAAAGCGCCATTTTAAAGCCCAAGTTCACACGACTTTTTATTCTAAAATATTCGTAAACCTTGTTTAATAATGTTTTTAAAAATTAAATGTAGGTGGGTTTGTGCGGATGCGTGCAAGTGATGTTGGAGGTTAAGGAAAATTTTCCAGGAGCAATTCAGTGCTTTTCTGTAAAGGACTTCAAGTGAACATCATGATTAATAGAATTATAGCAGACTAGTATTGTAAAGCGAGGCAGTTTACAGAACGATCATTTCAGCCATGAATTTGGTTCAGCTCCATTTTCGCAGTATGTTGGGGACCACAGTGCAGCGCCAGGTTTTCTCGTTTCATTCGTATTATCGTTTGCACTCCCAGACGGCAGGCCGCTGAGAACGTTTTAGTTTTATCCTAGGGGAATTTTACTTACCCCAGAACGGCCACAACACATTCTCAACTCAATTCTCATCCTCGTCGGTTTGCACTAATGCTCCATCCATGGAAATCAGAGTAACCCAACAGGGGATTTCAATTTACCGCTAGGACACATTTTGTATGGGGCTATGACCGAACCATACCCGATCCTTCCCTGTGGTTTGTAAGGTTAGAGGCCCAACTGGGAGTCGTCCGGGCTGAGCAATCCGGGGGACACAGAGCTAAACACCGTCTCACTGCGTCCACATTGGCATTAACGACGTATCGTAGGAAATCTGGACGACTTTAAATCTCCGCCGAACTTTTCAGTGTGGAACTACCACCCGAAGCCGCAATATCAATCCCTCCCGCGAAGGTTCGTGGCCAGGAGACTATTTTTGGCAGGTTTTAAAATAATTCATCATCGCCGAAGACCCATCGCTCCGTGGAATTCATTCTTCTGCCAGCCAGATGATGCTTCGGAAGTCAGTTCTGGGGGTGCAGTTAAGGTTAACGGAAAGTTTTCAGGAGAGATTTAGTTTCTTCCCATACTGTCGCTCAAAAGAACAATGTAAGAATTTACATAAAGATTGTGATAATATTAAAATGAATTCTGTGATATTGAAATTCAAAGTGAGGCCAAGGACGTCGAAGGTAATGAGACTAGGCCTTTAATTTTTATCACGCGTTCATTTGAAATTGCAATAGACCAACCTCCAATCCAATAAAGGTTTGTGTAAATAATGTCTTTAAACGGAAGATTTCCTGGGCATATTTCTTGAATTATAGCAATATAAATAAATTGTTATCAAGCAAACATTCTTCGGAGTGACAAAATAACAGGGAATGCCACATTCCCGGTTCACGTTTGTGATATGAATGCGAATCATGCTAGAAGTTAATGACCGACCACGGTATGGTTTGGGAGAAATGGGAGAAATAATCTCTCGCGTGCCTGAATCGACTATAATAGATCGTTAGTGAAGTATATTTATTAATATGATGAACAGTTTCCAACTTTTGTTCAGATGTTTCTTTTCGGCTCATGGTTCCTTTTTTCATTCCCCAAAACTGAGGAGAGGCAACATTTTTTTCTTCCCTTTGGAATAAAGAATTTTCGTAGTTAAAAGGGATGATCTGGAGGGAATTTGGATGATTTCCATCGCACGAACCATTAGTGTGCTGTTTTAAGCTAATGTGACATTTTAGTTGGTTAAAGTTAGGCGGTATTTCAAATAAGGCGTTTAAAAAGTTCCGTTTAAACCGTTTAAAAAGTTCTTGGGTGGTTCATGAAATTGTGTGGTGACCATTAATACACTGAAGTTCCTATTAAAGTTAATTTGTGTGAACTCTTATTGTTTTAGAACTTTTCAGCGGTATAGAACGTTATCGATTTGGCGCTAAACATTAGAATGGGAACCGTAGACACTAAGTTTGAAATACTTGCATGATTTGTTACTAAAGCTATTTTATGCTTTTTTAACTGAACTTCAAGATACTATTTATTTTTCACAAATTTGCCATTAAATCAGAATCCAAAATTCATAGGAGAATGACACTTTATTCAAATAACTGCTTCTTTAGATACTTTGGTGTAAAAACTAGTGGATTTCGTGAGTTTCACACCAACATAAGGAATTTTGTAAGTTTTCGTATAGTACGACCAACGTACAACATCCGTTGATTCAGAGCGTGGTTGGCGGCCGGAGCGAGGTGAAGTGATGTGAGGCGAGACGAGGCTGACGTCACCGCCGGGCGCAGTTGCGGGTGGGGCTGGTTCAAACGCTGCAGCGGGCGCGACCCGGCCTAGACACTGGATGCAGAGAGTAGTGCAACGCGAACGGTCGCCGCCATTTAATATTCCATCACCCAATAGCCCTGTCAGGCAACACTCCGAAGTAGCGGAAAAATGATAACATTTAAGGATGGAGATTTTCGAGTATATTAATACTGCTGTTGGTGGATTAGTGGATCTCAATAATTCGAACCCCCCTGACAACTGGATATAAAATTGCGAGATTGCGGCACAAAGGAATGCGCTACACTAGTATCTTGAGGGACTAGACCGACCCAGAACAGAAAGCTGAGCAACTGGCCGCCAGCACGCCGCGACCGTCAGAACCGGGCAGTAATTGCAGTAGGAAAGTGCCCTATAGTCTCCATAGATCGTTGTTTTCTCCACCTTAAATTTAGTGCGTTAATGGTTAACGTGCGTACAGCGTTACTTGTGATGCGGGTTGCATGTATGCTTGCTGAATTCTTCCTACCGCATTCTACAAAGTTCTAAAGTTTTTGTCTTAGATCTGTTTGGTGCACTCAAGGGGGATGTAATTCCATATCAAGAAGTAATGCACTTATGTTCATATTTGATATACTTGTGTATAATTATGATAGGTTCAACGGTCATCAGGGTTGGACAAAATACTTTAAATTTAGTATTTACATACTTCGTAAATAAGTTTTTAAATGCATACTCAAAATACATTAGATTTAGAATAGCTAAATACATACGTATTTAAAATACATCAAATACTCCAAATACAGTAAATACAATAATTTTTATTATTACTTTATTGCAACAATTTATTGTAATTGTCAATTACAATAAATTACTAATTGACAGTTATAAATTTCTGAACAATAACTTGTAAGTCTAACTCAAATAAGCGGAATGCCCATTTAAAGCGACCAGTTTCTCATACAAAGCATCAGACAATAAACCCCTATTTGGTGAATGTATAAAACCCGCAAAGGAAAACGGTCGTTCAACTGGCGCGGATGAACGTAAACTATATTGTAACTAGAGCACGGGCATGTAGGCACTAAAAAGGTCGAAAATAGGCAGACAAAGAGGCACTTAAAAACTGAAAAATAGGCAGGGAACTGGGAATTATGATTGAATAGTATTAAAATTGATATGTAATACGTACTACATAAATAATGAAAACAATTCTCTAAAAACAAATCAAATCAAATTTCTTCGATTGTCAAAACATATTACGGAATTAGATAGTATTTACTAAGAGTTGTCTCGTGTGAAATTTTATATTTTGTCTATTTAGTTGTTTAAGCTGGTTAAATGTTGGATTTTAAAGTTTTGAAAATGGACTGTTTGCGGCATGGCAAAAATGTGCTGAAATTATTTCTTGTCTTTATCTTTTGACTTACTTGGTGAAGAAGGTTTGAATAGTTTTTCTCACTTTTTTTTCGCATTTTTTGCCTAAGTTGCAGTGTTTTTATGTCGTAAGAAATATTTTTTGCTCAATTTACCACTTATACACAATGCTGGTAAAAACTACATTTCCAATCCGCCGTGAATCTTCTCCATAAATCCACTCTTAGTAATGCACTTCTTGCTACTTACTATTTTGGCATTGTAGGAACAGCAAATTTACTGATCTCGCATTAACCAAACTTCGAAACCAATACAAAATTATCGACGAAAACTCCGCCTATGTTGTGTAATACTACCTTCTAAAAGCAAAAGATGCCGGGAGCGCTATTTTTAAGGCAGTTGTAATCTTGGTAAGGAACAAATAGCTCACTAATCATTACGAAGATCAGAAAGACGAGAGCAATTTCCTGTTCTCTGGAGCACCCTAACGGGCTCCGGCGAAGTAGATGAGGTAACCCGCATGGTGTGAAATTCCCATACGTCTCTAAGCGGTGTCCCTGCACGACGCGTTACAGGCAAGGGCAGGGCAGAGACTCATACAGGGCAAAGCGCTTCTCGATCGGAGGACGCCCAGATAAATTTTGCGCATATGTTACTTGTTTGGAAAAAAATTACCCACCAGTGATTTCTCTAAAAACGGTTGTAGAAAACAAAATATAATGAACAAAAAATATTAAAAATGCGGAAAATTTAATATAGGCACTTATCGACTCTTAACGCTCGATTATGCAATCGTCTCTAAAAATGGGCATTTATAGGCTTTATAAAGCACTCGCAAAAGTCATTTCTGAGGTAAACATTGATAATGGGGTAAGTTGTCTAAATATACATTCCAAGAAATGAAACAGGCAAAAAGGTTATATTGTCCGGACCAGTTATAAGGAATAAACGCATTTTCTGTCAGAAAATTGTCCAGCATTTTTAATGATTTAGATTTATAATTTAAAAAAATGAGAATTCAAATTCAACAGCTGAAAGGTGCTTTTATTTTTGTTTCAATGAGGTTCATTCACTGGCAGAATCAAACTAAAAGAAATTATCCTCGGTATCTTCCATCTGTATTTGAAGTATTTTAAATATATCTCTAAAATACACGCACAAAAAACTAAAAAATACAGTTATACAAATACATAATGTATTTAAAATACGTATATCAAATACAAGTATTTAAATGCTGTCCAACACTGACGGTCATCAGTCATCTTACCTTAGCGTATTGTGTACACAGGGGATGTGTAAAGTAATAATATTAAAGCCCTGAAGATCACTGAATAATGAGACGAAAAATTGTTATCAAACGATATACTCAGTTTTTAACGATCCAAACAGAACAAATTATTCAAAGAAAAAAATGGTAAGAAACTTTTCATTGGTTTATTAATATTCTTGTTTGAAAATAGTCTAATCGTTTCAAATGTAAATTTGTTTTTCGGGAAAAAAATTCTAACTTATTTCACCACACTTCTGGGAATATTTGCACGATGAAAATAGGGTTGTAATTGCATCATAATCACTTCAGTTGGAAAGACTCACAACACATTTATTGTGTACCAAATACACTTCTGAGTAACAAAAGTACCAATACAGTCGCAATCCTTTATATAATTTAAGTACATTTCAAATAATATTTCAAATTTTCGTCATTTTGATGAAATTCCGTGGTATGTATAACTTTCTCGAGTATCTTAAAATTTGATTTATAGTGACATCTTACAAATGTGTAGGCTTCAATAGCCAGAACAGGGGCTCGTACCAACTGCACCGACAAGTTCACCGTTTCTGTAACAACACCCAATAAATAATTACTTATTTCATACAAACATTAACATTGGCAGCATTGCTGTTATCATGATCTTTAATGTATAACTTTCTATTAGGTACACGTGCAGAACATTAACACACTGCTGAAATTCTAAGGAACCAATAATGTACAAAAACTCTAGAATTAAATTACAACACAAATAGTTCGCAATTATGATAAGTTCATTTTAGAATTGGCCCCAAGAGTAACGTATTAAGAGTAACTAGTTACGTATAAGAAATGTTTCGCTCTCTGACTCAAGTTATTGTTTTATACACTGCAAAAGCTACGAGCCGAGAACGTGTGTGGTGAGAAGTTGTGTAAACAATATACAGAATTCAATGGCAGGAACTCCTTTATAGAGAAAATAATAAAAAAAGAAAGGAAACAGAAAGAAGTATACGACAAAAGTCCAGAAATTCGTCTTACTCCATCTATTCATTCCAGATCATTTTGCAATAAATCATCTGCTTGCTGAATTAGTTTATTTGCAGACTTTTGGACTGCGATTAGTTGACGAGCTTTAATACCTACTTTATAGCTTCTGTAAAAACCTAAAATCTTAATTCGTTATCACTGTACTCTCCATGACATTTACGACGGTATTTTTTAGTGCGTTTCACCGTGTAATGAAGTTAAAAAATACACGGCTCTCGGAGCCTTGATCTAATGACATCTAGATCTGATTACAAGTACCAAAATCCATCATACGTAATCGGGTAGGATTTAATATTAGACTACGTCCCAATTTTCTTTTTTCAGGTAATACGTTCTGGATGCGGAAGGTTTAATTTTTTTTCTACGGAAATGTGGCGAGGCTACTGCATCCTTGTCGCAAGGACGTAAATGAAGTGGCAAATACGGCTGGGTCCTGCCTCCTGTGGACGCAATGCGATTAAAGGGATACCTGCCAATAAAGCAATTAATTAGAACGGTATCGTTCCCTTAACTTTAAATTTTTCTGCCAACCCACCGATCAAAACATGGTCCATTTTTCATGAACTGTAAATGTTTTATGAGATCGGAATGTTAGCAATTCAAAAGAAATTAAGAAAGGTTCAAGAATGAAATGCGTCAAGTGAACATTTTAGAGGTTGCTTTTGTTAAAGGTGTGTAGGCCAATAACGAAAACTGGTCCCGCAGGAAGACCATCTACCAGGCGCTCAAACCTGGAGTGGCGATAAGAGTCGGAATGTGTGTTTGTAAATCTGTCGAGACAGAAAGGACAAGAGAAACGTTTTTCATATGCAGTTAAAATCGCTATAACATGCCTCCCAGCAATGCCGGAAGAGCCATGGTTGATTTAAAAGTATCCTTCACCCAAACTAACACAAGTATTACAACCACATTCTTTAATTATGGTTTTCACAAGCACTAGTGAAACCGTTCTTCCAGAATATTTATCGTTTGGGTGTTACATTTCGATCACGTTTTGAATATTAATTCTCGTGGGATATACTGAATGAACTTTTCTTACTTGAAATTGTATTTCCATTTGGAAAAATCTATAAGACTATATACTTGTCCCGATAAAATTATTTTGTAAACACTTATTTCTTTTTATATATTTATTTATTTTTTCAAATTTTAATTTATTTTTATTCCAATTTACATTAGTTTGGTTACATAACTAATTATTACTGGATATTTTAATTTGTACTATGGTCGACTAAATTTGAAGATTTATACAAGATTTGGTAATATACGGATTAATTTTTTGGGCACACGATTTGAGAAACTTAAAAATATACTGCACAGAAATGAAATCATAGGAATCTATTTAAAAAAAAAAATCAGAAAGACAATAAGCGTCAGTGTGAAACTGGAAACACGCAGTCTGCTTCATGCATTGGCATTTTGGTCCAAAATTGCTTGGTTGCCTGTGGCTTGTGCACGAACAAACGAAGTGAAGGGAGTGGAGGAGAGCTCACCGTTCAGAAGGGGTAGTGGCGCGGCGCGCGCGGGTGGCCCGCGGGGGGCTGGATCAGCTGCTGGAGGAGCGGCGTGGGCTGAGGCCGCTGGTGCTGCGGGTGCGGAGGCGGAGGCGCCCAGTCGCCCGCGGCGCCCAGCGCCTCCACGGCGGCGCGCCGCACCGTCGCGCGCGCCAGGGCGTCGGCCAGCGCGCTGCCGCCGCCCACCCCGCCCTCGCCCACCGCCCCCCCGGCGCCCTCGCCGCTGCCCTTGCCGGCGGCGGTCGGCGCGGGGCCGGGCGGGGGCGGCGGGCGCCAGCCTCGGCAGCGCAGCTCCAGCGCCTCTACCAGCAGCTCCTGCGGACACAGTGCAATGGCAATTAACATATTAGTAAAAGCTTTAGCGGGTGGGGATGGGGCGAGAGGAGTGAACGAGCGACGGAGCGAACCTTTGGGTCGGCGCGCGCGCCCAGTGCGCGGCTGCCGTAGATGACCGCGTCGCGGACGGCGTCGACGAGCTCCGGGAAGTCGCCGAGGCGCGTCTCCAGCTCGCAGCCGATCGTCTTCCACACGCGCAGCAGCGCCTGCGCCATGGGCAGCTGCAGCGGCGACTTGAGGCACAGGTTGCAGGCGCGGAACGCGATGTGGAACAGGAACTCGGGCACGTCGAACGGCAGCGCTGTAAACTGCGCACGCAATCACTCCGCACTCGCACTCCAACACCAGGATATACAACAGAATTCACGGGGTCAAATTAAACCGTTACGGACAAAAAAATGTTTCCAACACATACGCATTAGTATTGAATTTGCTTCTTATTTTATGCCTAATAAATTGAAGGTTACAAACGTTACATAAATTATGCTAAAATTTATGGTAAACACTACTGTACAATGAAATATATTTTATCTTTAAGTGTACGTCTACAGTAAATATTAAATATTACTAAATATTCCAATAAGGCATGAATTAACGAGGAAAGTCAAAATTATTTGTTGAATAATACAGATATAGACAGATATACGAACTAACACCAGGTTGGTGGCTCCTGAATATCAGTTTGTCGTCCTCATTTAAATCAGGCTCTAATGAAAATAATGGGAATTTTTTAAATGTTCTGAATAGCATGTTCACAACAAATAATATGACAGAAATAATACGAAACTTGAAATAATAACATCTATTAAAAAAATTCACAATTTCGCAAATTCATTGTTTCTATTACTCAGCTAACAAATCTTGACAACAAATATATTAACAGCAAACACTGATCATCATCAGTCAGATCATCATCATATATTAACAGCAAACCTTATCACAATTAGTTGGGGGTCTGCTTTTTCGGATCGCTTACTCGATTCATTATGGTTTGACTTATTTTTTCAACCGGCTGTCAGCCTGGCGCCAACCCCCAACCTGGAGGACCGAACATCGTGAATCCATTTTTGATTTTGACTGATTTTTAGAACTGGCTGTCGGCCTGACGTCAACTTCCAACCCGGGGACCAAACTTCGTGACTTCACGTAGTTAACGAAATCGACTTAGAAACTGCGATTTTATGGTCGTGACCTTTTCAGTAGAACCATCCCAGCATTCGCATAGATGACCGAAGGAAACCACGAAAAAAACCGATCAGGATGGTCGGATCGGGGTAACAGCAAACAGTGATGTTAATAATAAAAACTAAAATATTTTAAAACAGGTTTGTTCGAATTTATTTGTAAGTCTTCGGGTAATTCGTGACGCGCACCTCGGTTGCTCACCTCAGCGACGAAGTGGCCCAGCAGCAGCATGAAGTTGCAGAAGTGCGGCAGCGAGTGCGGCTGCGCGGCCACGCACGGGTAGCCCTGCGTCGGCGCCTCACACTTGACGAGGATCGTCTGCATCTCCTCGGCGATGATGTCCATGAACTCCGGGTGCGGCACGTTCTGCGCGCACACACAACTCACGCACGTTCTGCGCGCACGAATTGCACCTACCTGCGTTCGCATTCTCCAACGAATGATTCAATATTTATTGGTTCCTGACGCATCAACTACGTTGGTCACTGGTCTCCGAAGTGGAATGCTTGTTACAACTTGGGGAGGTGGCGGAATTTCTCCCGCACTGAAAAGCGGATTCCGGTGCCGACCTACACGTCGACTACAGGGAACTCCCTGCTCCAGTGGGAATCTACTCAGCCGGGACAAGCACACATTTGCCGACTGATTTCCCGCTTTGGGTGGTAGTGTAGTGCATGTAAGAACAAATGTGTGTGCGTGTGTGTAAGTGGAGAAAATGGGACAAGGAGTAGAAATAGTTTGCGCACGGTCCGTTTTTCTGTTCCGTATTAGCAGCCACAGAGAGAAAAAAAACAACTTCGTGCTTTTCGAGCACGATTCTGCAAAAAGCATTTCACGATTAGATTATTTTCACGTTTCCGGGCACGTCCAACGGCGATTTGAAATAATCCCGTACGTGTAGTGCACGTTTTATCGCAGAAGGTAGCGATGATCTTTCCCCGCTGAATGCTGAGATCCGGCGCCGACCTATTCGTTGACCTACGGTTTTTCCCAGCCAGTATTTCCCACAATCGGGTCTCCGCGCCAGCCGGGACAAGCTCTATGCTCCCGACTAGACTCACGAAATGTGATAATGTATTTCGTGTAAGTCAGGAGTGAGGATAGGACAAGGAGGAGGAAGGAAAACTCGCGCGCGCTCCGTGCCCTGTTTATTAGGATAGACACCAAACGATGCTCCGGCATTCAGCTGGTATTGATAGGAAAAACGCACACTAAACTACCAATCAGATGCCGGTTGCTAGAATTCTCCTTCAGATAGCGGAATTCGACCTAACTCTGCAACTAGTGTCGAAAATCCATCCACTGTCGGTACTAACCTTGGACTTGATCAAAGGCACTGCAACGACATTAGTCAATACCCTCACCCACCTAAGCCGGTTTTTTCGCTACTTGATTTTTTCACTGCTTGAGCCGCGGTCGTGGTTTGCGAGTACTGGGTAGAGGTAGAGGTAAAGGTGAGTGGAGTGGAGTGGGGTGGGGTGGGGTGGGGTGGGGGGTTGCCAGTAGTTCCCCGATACTCACCATGCGCGTGGGGTCGTTGAAGGGCCAGAAGCCCTCGACGATGTGGCGGAACTGCACGGCGATCTGCAGCATGGACTGCGGCGCGCTCAGCGCCGTCACGATCCAGTCACGCGCCAGCTTCTTCATCTGCTTGTTGGCGCTGTCGTCCTCCACCGGCGGCACCGGGTACTGCAACACGCGCGGGCGCATTCAGCCATGAATGCGGGCCTGCCCCAACGGACCCGCATTCATGCCGTGAGGCGCCCCTAAGCAATACCCAACTATAGACCTCGTTAACAAAACTAGAATATTTAACATAAGTATTGAAAATCAACCCACTGAATTCTGAATTCCTTTGGCTGCACGTCGCGCGCGCTGGTCGCCGCGCCCGCTTAAGCTGGCATTGCTGGGGACATCTGCTGACACCTGGTTCGCAACCCCGTCGACGTCGGTGCGGACCAATCAGCGTTTATTTCGCACCGGCGTCTCCCTCGCTCTTGGCTGACTTAATTGCAGGCTTTTAGCAGCTAAGCACGATTTTTGAAGAAGATTCAAACCGTCGAAAGTTATGTGCACGCCCGTTTCATCGATTAGGACTTAAATGTAGAGAACCTTTCTGAACCCTAAGTGATAGTTCCATCGTGTAGTAATTCAAAAGTCGCCATGCCTAATGGCTTCCAAGCAATATGGTCAATGCTGAACTATTATACAGTGTCCCAACAGCCACCCCATAACTTCTAAACGGTTCAGGATATCGAAATGCAGTTTTTGCTCAACAATGTGTAATCATGGGGCAAGTAACATGCCGTAGGGAAATTGTCTATAATATTCTTAGTTTTCGAGAAATTTAATTATCTTTGATTTTTTAAATGGAACTATATTTTTTCTCACCAGCAATGGATAGACCTTTGAAATGATGATTAAAATGATGTATCATATGCTAATAGTTTGATAGTAACTCGAGTATAAAATTAGACTCTCTGACATGTGATTTTGAATTAAACGGGCAATCGTGTAGCAGCCCTTGCAACTCTCGTGGATTTTTAAGTTTGTGGCAGTACATGGCGCTATGAAGTAAGAAACTCTCTAATCAGAATTAGCAGTCGCGACTGCAGATATGCATTTTTGTTAAAGTTCGGTGAATTCACACTGATAGAACTCTCAAGAGTATTTCAAAATTTTTATTGTTTTGTTCTTTTGGTACATGTTCAAATAAGAAGGTTATTAACAGTAAATAATAAGAGAAAATGTCTACCTATCTATTATTTGATGAATTAATCGAGACATTACATTGAAAATCTTTAAGCATTCATTCACTTCCCATGTTTTAAAATGATGGCTTGTTTCTGCACCGAGTTCGATCCTTGTAAGTTTGAAAATGACCTTCATTATTATTGTTTTCGCTACAATATTTTTATTTAGTTCTTTTCGATTATCGTTGATTCGGAATTTCAAAAGAAGAAAAGTTCAATTCAGATGAACAAATGGGAAGTAATCTATTCTGATCGTTAAAATGGATGCTTGTTCAAATGTTTTTCATGTCAAGACCATGAATTGCTGCAGCTATGCCTGCATCCTGCACGGCCACCCCTCTCATATTCCTCTCTCCACAAAACAGTATCGATGCTGTGAAGACCACCTTCCGTCAACGGCGACTGTTGCAAAGGTTGCCTGATTACTTGAAAATCTCATGCCAGAAAATCTACTTTTATATTCAAATTACTATCAAAATACTAATATATGATACATCATTATTTATATTTTTATGATCTATCAATTGCTGGCAAGAAAAATATATAGTTCCATTTAAAAAATCAAAGATCACATTTTGCGAAAACTAAAAATATTATAGACAATTTCTCTATGGCATGTTACTTGCCCCACGATTCCGCATTGTTCAGCGAAAACTGCGTTTCAATCCTGAACCGTTTAGAAGTTATGGGGGTGGTCCATAGTTGGTGGGACACCCGGTATATAATAATTAAAAAAAGTGACCAGTTGTCTCTCTTCGAATAGCATAGCAAGTCCAGAAAATGTTCAAAATAAACACACCGTCACCATACCTCAAAAACTGAAAATATGTTAACACAAATATGCAGAATCTTTTTTTGTTGAATGTTGTGTTTCTGCAATTGAATGAATGAATGCCTTATTTTACGTGGCGAGACTCAGGCCATGAGGCCTGCTCTTCCGTCTGACCACACAAATTTTGTTACGCTCCTTTCACCTAACAGGGGAGAAAGAAGGTATTTCTTTGGCGACGAAACAAACTGTACTGCAATTTATTCCAAGATCCGCCGTTGACCCCTCCCCTCTAGTGTTTTTCTGCGAGAAGGTCATTCGCCAGGTACTGATGGGAGATCCCACGGAAAAATAGCAGCCGGCCGTTTCAATTCTGCTCCTGGCAGTAGTTGAATTCGAAGGGGGTCGACCGATCGAAAGTCCCGCAGAGGCAACCCAACTGGTCCCATGATCCCGTGGCTATACCCGCGCCCTCCCTCGCGCCCAACCGGGCGGCCTTAGAGGAGCGAGCTGCTGGGGGGCTGGGTGTGGACCGGGTCGGCGTCGGCGGCGGCGTCGGCGGCGTCGCGGAGCCGGGCAGTGGGCGGCCCCCGGAAGGCCGCAGCTTTCTCTGTGCCGCCGCCAGAGGAAAGGGAAAGTGCCGGTCGAGCCTCCTCCATCTACGGCGCTGCCATCTTCCTGTCCAGATGGGTGATCCCTATTATGCCCACGCGCTTTGACCAAGGGCCCCACTAATAATAATGTATTACGTCTTCAAGAAACGTACGTTTCATCTCATGACTGGGCGGGGGTGAATGAAGCTACTTATACAGCCCTGATGCAAACAAAGATCACTTCAGCTTCTGCTCTATAAATTAACAATTCAAATAGATATTTCGAGACTAGTTGGACCATTATCTTTAAACGCCTCTGACGCTAATCAATTTCATTTCCCATTTAATTCGTTAAAAGACGTTGGAAGGAACTTCTCGGGCCACAGGTCTATGACATAGGTCTGCCATTTTATTTCCTTAACCCGATAGATGCGAAATGCACAAATGGGCAGAACAACTCGCCTTTTCTTTTTTCCGAATAGTTGTTATATCTCGCTTATTTCTATGGAATTTGGGGTGGTTGTAGCGGATAATAAAAAAATTCCTGCATTTTTGAGGGGTTACCCGGTTTAATTTCATTGCTTTATCTCTAGTTTTGAGGCTGGATCTTGGATATGCAGAAATGCAAGTATATATACACAGGTCAACATAACGTTAATACACAGGTTGAAACTGATCTCTACCGGCCAACTCTGGGAGCATGTAAATTGCGCATGATTCTGCCATTGCGCAATTTCCAACGCGCATGTAAATTGCAATAAGATTGAAAAGACATGTTCAAAAATAAAGTGAACAAACTAGATTATTCTCGCAGTTTTGGATCCTTAATACTTCTTCGTTGAACTATGCTGAGTTCAAATACAGCACTGATAATTAAGACTAATGTAAACAACTGTACCATTCCCGTATTCCAGCGTACCTTCGCAGATAATGGCAATTTTAAATAGTTTAAGAAACAAAAGAGGGGCATTTCCTGATACGCCTTTCATTATGCGCCTAGAATAATTTAGTATGCATCACTTCCTCTTTATATTAATAAAGACCGAGGGGCCAACACCAACATTGCAACGAGGAAAAAATAATGAAAAAGTCTCCTCATTTCTCCTACACGATGACCATGGTCAAGGCACATTGAATTCAGGGAACCCATGCTTTAT